>JAKSZT010000737.1:41033-57684 GCA_026826555.1 Tolypeutes matacus
GATGAGAAAGAAAGAATAAGACCTCCCCTTACTTCTGAATCATAGGCAAAGAAGGGAATTACTCTATTGGTTTGGGTGATTCATCCTATCAAGGGAAATAGGACTGCATCTACATAATGAAGGTAAAGAAGATTTTGCTTGGAATACAGGAGATCCTGTAGGGCATCTCCTAGTACTGCCATGCCCTGTGATTAAAGTCAATGGGAAATTGCAACAACCCAATCCAAGCAGGACCAACAATGGCCCAGAATCTTCAAGAATGAAAGTTTGAGTCACCCCACCAAAGAGCCAGGGCCAACTGAAGTGCTTGCTGAGGGTAATAGGAACATGGAATGGGTAGTGTAAGAAGGTAGTGATAAATATGAACTTTACCATTTGACCAGTTACAGAAACAAGGACTATAATAGTCATGAATACTTCTTCCTTGTTTCATTATGAATATGGTTGTATATGTATACAAAATTAATTTTTTTATTCCCTGACCTTTTCCCTTATCACATGACAAATTGTATTAGTTTCATGTCATAATATTTAGGAATGCCAAGTTTAAGAGTGAGTATTACCCAAGCACTTGCACCCTATTTTGTAGGGAATTAATGTGTTTCCAGTTGTACACAGGAGAGTTTAACATTGTTATGCAGAAATATATATATAAATATACATGTCTGTTATTGTTTTTACTTAGAGACTAAGTATGGTTTAAGGTAATGTGTATGGTGGCCGAGTTGACAAGGGGTGGACTGTGATGATTAGGCTAATGTGTCAACTGAGCCAGATAATTGTGCCATGTTTTTTGGTCAAGCAAACACTGGGATAATTGTAATACAGGACATTTATGGGCTTTAGTCATCAGTGAGTTTATTGAATAGATGGCTGATTACATCTATAATTAATCAGGGAGATTGCTTTCAGCAATGAGTGATGTTTTATCAAATCAGTTGAATGCCTTAAAAGGGGAAGTGATTTCATCATTCAGAGTGAATTTCCCAGCTCGTCTTTGAACAGCCAGTATCTCCCAGAAACTCATCAAGAACCTTCCTTGGACTTTCATTGGAGGCCCTGGTTTGCAGCCTGCCTATGGAGCCTGTCTTGTGCATCCCCATAATCATGTGAGGGACTTGTAAAATCTCATATTATTTACAGATATCTCAGGTTGATTCTGTTTCCTTAGAGAACCCTGACTTATACAGTTCACATCAGTGAGGTCACAAAATATTTTTCCTTTAGTGACTGGCATACTTCACTCAACATAAGGTCTTTGAGATTCATCCATGTTGTTCCATGTGTCAATACTTTATTTTTTCATCTGAGTAATATTCCACTGTATGTATATACCATATTTTGTTTATCCATTTATATTTTGATGGACACTTGAGTTTCTTCCAGTTTTTGGCAATAGTTAATAATGCTGTGATGAAAATTGTTTGACATATATCTGCTTGTGTCACAGCTTTCAAATCTTCTCGGTATAACCAAGTAGAGGGATTGCCAGATAATATGGCATCTGTATACTCAGCTTCCTGAGGATCCTCCTAACTATCCTCTACAGTGGCTGCACTATACTAAATTCCCACCAGCAGCGGATGAGAATTCCCTTTTCTCCATATACTCTATACCTTAGTTTTCTGTTTTTAATATCAGCCAGTCTAATGGCTGTAAGATATCTCATTGTAGTTTTGATTTGCATTTCACTAATAGCTAGTGCTGTTGAACATATTTTCATATGCTTTTTAGCCATGTGTATTTCCTCTTTGAAAAAGTGCCTATTCAAATCTCTTGCCCATTTTTAAATGGATTGTTACTCTTCTTATTTTAGAGCTGTATGATTCCTGTATATATGCTGCATATTAGATCCTTATTGGAGAAGTGTTTCCCAGATATTTTCTTCAATTAAATATGCTGCCTATTCTTTTTCTTCACAAACCCCTTTGAAGCACAAATATTTTAATTTTGAGGAGGTCCAACTCATCTGTATATTTTTTTCATTTCATGCTTTGTGAGTAAATATTATGAAAACTTTTCCTACTATAAGGTCTTATAGATGTTTCCCTAGTTTATCTTCTAGAATCTTTCTAATCTTGGTTCTTATATTTTAGTCTCTGATGCATCTTGAGTTAATTTTTGTATAACATGTGAGATAAAGGTCCTCTTTCATTTTTTTTTTTTTTTTTTTTTGATATGGGTATCCAGTTCTCCAGGCACCATTTGTTGAATGGGCCATTCTGTCCCAGATGAGTTTGCGTTGAGGCCTTATCAAATATAAGTTGAACATATATGTGAAGAACTATATCAGAACTCTAAATTAAGTTCCATTGGTCAGTATTTCTATCCTTGTGCCAATACCATTCACTTTTGAACAATGTAGGTTTGTAGTATAATTTAAATTCAGATAGTGTGATTCCTCCAATTAAATTTTATTTTTTCTTGTTCTTTTTGGATGTTGAGGGCTCTTTATCTTCCAAATAAAATTTGATTTGATTATTTCCATTCAGTGAAAAATGCTATTGGAACTTTTATTGAGATTGCATTGGATAGATATCTTATTCACATTTAGGCTTCCAATCAATGAACATGGATTATGATTCCATTTATTTAGGTCTTCTTTGATTTCCTTTAGCAATATTATGTAGTTTTCTGGTACAAGTCCTTTACATACTTAGTTAAGTTTATACATAGATATTTGATTCTTTTATTTGCTATTTTAAATGGATTTTTTTCTTTAATTTCTCCTCAGATTGTTCATTATTAGCGTACAGAAATGTTACTGATTTTTCCGCATTGAACGTATATCCCACCAATTTACTGAACTTGATTACCATCTCAGGAAGGTTTGTGGTAGATTTTTCTGGGCTTTCTATGTATATGATCCTGTCATCTGCAAACAAGGCAAGTTTTAAGTCTTCCTTTCCAGTTTTAATTCATTTCTTTTTCTTGCCTAAGTTCTCAAACAAGTCTTAGTACAATATTAAATAAAAGCCATTACAGTTGACATCCTTTTTCCCCCCAGATCTTAGTTGGGGAGCATTTAGTACTTTATAATGTTGAGGAAACTTCATTCTATTCTTATCATTTGAATTGTTTTTATCAAGAAAGATTACTTTACTTTGTAGATTCTCTTTTCTGCATCGAAAGAGATGTTCATGTCATTTTTTTTCCTTTGATCTGTTAATGTGAATTTAATATTGATTGATTTTCTTATGTTGAAACATCCTTTTATACCTGGGATAGACCAACTTGTTCTTGGTGAGTCACTCTTTTTATGTGTTGTTGGATTCATTTAGCAAGTATTTTCTTGATTTTTGCCTCTAAGTTCTTTCATTAGAGAGTTTTTCTGTAGTTTTCTTTTCTTGTGCTGTTTTTATGTGGCTTTGGTTTCAGGGTGATGGCATCATAGAATGCGTTAGGTAATGTTCCCTCCAATTCTATTTTTTGAAGATTTTAAGTAGGATTGGTATTAGTTCTTTCTGGAACAATGGGTAGAATTCTCCTGTGAAGCCATCTGTCCTGGGCTTTTCTTGTTTGGGAGGATTTTGGTGACTAATTATATCTGTTTATGGTTGTTTTGAGTTCTTCTCTTTCTTCTTTTATCAATGTAGTTGCTCATATGTTTCTAGAAAGCCATCCATTTCATCTAAATTGACCATTTTTTGGCATTATCTTTTTCAAAGTATCCTAATTTCATAAAAAAAAATTCTAAGGGATTACTGGTGATATCCCCTCTCTCATTTTTTTTATTTGATTTATTTTCATCATCTTTCTTTTTTCTTTGATAGACTATCTAAGGTTTTGTCAATTTTATTAATCTTCTCAAAAAGCCAGCTTTAGGTTTTGTTAATTGTTTATTAATTGTTTGTTAATTGTTTATATTTTAATTCTCAATTTCATTAAGCTCTGCTCTAATCTTTGTTATTTCTTTCTATATGCCGTTTTGGGGATTAGTTTGCTGTTCTTTATCTAGTTCCTCCAAGTGTGCAGTCAAGTCTTTTATTTTAGCTCACTCTTCTTTTTTTAATATAGGCATTTATGGGTATAAATTCCCTCGTAGTACTGCTGTCGCTGTATCTCATAAGGTTTGGTTTGTAATGTTCTCATTTGCATCAAAGTAATCACTGATTTCTCTGGCAAGTTCCTCCTTGCCCCACTGTTTGTCTAAGAGTATGATATTTAACTTCCATATGTATGTGCCTATTCTGATAATCTCCCCATTATTAATTTCCAACTTCATTCTATTGTGGTCAGACTTAATGCCTTGTATAATTTCATTCTTTCCAAATTCACTGATACTCGTTCTGTGACACACCATGTGGTCTATCCTGAAAAATAATCCATGTGCACTTGAGAAGAATTCATATCCTAATATATTTGCGTAAAATGTTCTGTATATGTCTATTAGGTCTAATTCCTCTAACATTTTATTTAAAATTTCTGTTTTTTTATTAATTGACCCTCTATAAAAATGTTCTATCTAATGGTGTTAATTGTTTAATAGAGTCCCCTCTTATGATTGTAAAGGCATATCTTTCTCCCCCTAGTTTTACCAGTGTTTGCCTCATTTATTTTGGGATATCATAGTTAGGTGGAAAACAATTATGATTGTTCTTTCTTCTTGATAGATTACCCCGTTTATTAATATATAGTGTCAATCATTGACTCTTAAAACAGTTTTGCATTTAAAGTCTATTTTTCAATATTTGTATAACTTATGCCCATTTCTTGTTACTGTTTACATGTAAAATAGATTTCCAACTTCACACTTGCAACTTATTTTGTGTCCCTGGTTGTAAAGTGAGTTTCTTTTAAGGAGCATATAGTTGGGTGGTATTTTCTTATTCATTCTGCCAATTGGTGTCTTTTGATTGGAGACTTTAATCCATTAACATAAAATGTTATTACTCTCAAGGCATTCTTACTTTAGCTATTTTTTCTTTAGGTTTATATATGTCATATTTTATATTTATTTATCTTTTTATATTTTAGTTATTCTTACTAATAATCTTCCTCTCTACACTTTCCTCCAGCCCTCTCTTTCCTGTTGTCCCCATTCAACCTGCAGAACTCCCTTTCATATTTCTGGATGTGCTGTATTCTTTTTGACACACATTCAATTTCTGTTTATCTCTGAATATTTTGGATTCTGCCTCATATTTGAAGGCCTGTTTTGCTTGATACAGAATTCAGGCTGGCAATTTTTTTTCTTAGCACATTATGTCATAACACTGAATTCTCACTTTCATGGCTTAAGAACAGAAATTTGTACATAATCTTATTGATATTCCCTTTTGATGGATCTCAATTCTCTTGTTGCTTTCAGTATTCTTTCTTTGGAGTGACTGTCAATCTGATAAGTATGTGTCTTGTAGTTTATCTGCTAGGATATATCTATTTGGAGTTTGCTGCTCTTACTGAACATGTATATCAATGTCCCTCAAAATAGTTTGGAAATTTTCAGCCATTATTTACTCCAACACTCTTTTTGTCCCCTTTTCCTTCTCTTTTCCCTTTGGGGTGACTATATTTTATATGTTTGTGGATTTCAAGTTGTCATTCAATTCCCTGGGTCCCAGATAATTTATTTTCATTTTTCAAAAAAATCTGTCTTTACCACTATCCGTGAAATTTCATTTGACCTATTTTCAATGTCACTAATTCCTTCTCTTGTTTAAATTTGCTGTAATGGGCTCCTAGCATAGTTTTAATTTTTTGCATTGTGACTTTCATCACTATCATATCTATTATCTTTTTATTTATGTTTATGATTTATTCTCTATGTTTCACCAGTGTCTTTTTATTACCCTTTAACTCATCCTTCACTTCATTAAGTTGATTCACTTTTGGGGGGGGACATTCTTGAATAGTTGTTCAACATTGTGTCAACTAGTGTTTTCATTTTGTTTTGTTTTATGGGTCCTCTTTGGCATTTTGTTTCATTTATTCTGCCTCATTTTGTTTTCTAATGCTCAAACAAAAAATATTAGCTCCACAAAAAATGAATGAAAGAAGCAAAGAAAACAAGAGGGATGGAAAGGGAAAAATAAACGAGCCAGAAAAAATAAGTAATGAGTGAAAAATTTAAAAGGAAGAAAAATTAAAAATTGGAAAAAAAGAAATAGAAAAAATAAAAGAACACAAGATGAGAAGAGAAGAAAGAAATGAAGACAAAACAAGAGGAGACAGAAAGAAAATAAAAAGAATGAAAACTTTAAGAATTAAAGAAAGAAAATGAAAGGAAAGGAAAAACAATTAAAAAGCAATACAAAAGAGGCCTTGCTCTCAAGCCATCAGCAAGAGTCTGTGTTCACCAGTCATTCAACTTTATGGCCCACTCTCTGCAGATAAGCTACTCACATTTAGATTAAAAAAAAAAATGAAAATCAGCCCAAGTTCCCCTTTCTGAGCCTGTTTGTCTCATGGCTCCCATCCCCCAGGATTCCCTGGGTTCTTGACAACCTGCTGGTTTGCTCTCTCCATTTCCCTTCTCCCCTGGCCCTGTTGGTCACTTGACAGCTCACCAACTGCCTCTGCCAGCTCCTATCTCCCCTAGGACACCTGTTAGTTCACTGGTAAACTCTCATAGTTCCCTTCTGACCTGTACCAGTTGGGCACTTGTCAGCCCACCCTCTCACAACACCAATTCCTCTCCTAGGACTGGGTGGCTGGGTGCAAGTCAGCCCAACTGATCAACTCCTCCTCCTCTATCCCTGGAACACTTCAGTGCTCCATATTTCGTCTTCCTGGGAATAATATTAGAGTCAGTCCACCTGCCTTATCTCACCCCCCACACACACACATTTATCTCCCTCTGAGCTTGGTGGCACCCAGCATTCCTTGTTACCCAACAATTTCTCTTCCTTCAAGAGCACCAGCAGCACACCCATTTGCACCAATCCTCTCCTCTCCCCCAGGCCAGCTAGGTGCTTGATCACCTGCCCCCTTGCTCCCTTCTCCTGAGCCAGCTGAATACCAGTCCATTCACCTGATTGTCCTGCAGCTCCCCCTTGAGGGCCTTCTGGGCACCAGCATGCCTACCTGTTCCCCTGTTGTCTCACCTCACTGTGGATATCAGCTGAACACCAGTTGGCCAGCCAAATCACTTTCCTTCCTTTGCTCTCCCTTGGAGCCATATGGGCACCAGCTAGTCTGCCCTATCTCCCACAGTTTCCCTCTCCCTCAACTGACTGGGCTTTGTTCTCTAGCCACTCTCTACTATCAACCCCAATGATCTCCAGCCTCCCTTCTGCCAGACAAGGTTGGATACCTTCCCTCAGTATCTGGAAGAGGAGTGCAGCCTCCCATTCCCTACTTTGTCATTTGGGATAGATTCTACATCACCTCTTTAATGTACACTTTATTTTTTTCCTCTTCTATTCTATAGATTTCAGGTCAGTAAACATTTTGCCTGTGAAGTTCCATCTTTTTTGCAATTGTTACATCATGACACTTCTAAACATGAATATACAATTTTCTTTTGTGTCATTATTTTGTTGGAACCATTCATGACCATTCTAGCTTTCTATGCCCATGTGTTCACTGTGGTATTCTAGATGTGCTCCAGTAAAGGGCAGATAAAAGTTACCTCCACTTGTTCCATGCACCTGATTGTTGCAAATCTATTCTATGGGACCATTCTGTCCAACTCCATGAGGCCATGATCCTAATGCATCACTGAACAAGATAAAGTAGTAGGAGAGTTGTACACCTTTATCACAACTCCTCTGTACCCATTATATCTAAATCCTGGAAGAAGAAGATTGTGTAGGCTATGAGAAAAATTTTGACATAATTAATCTTGTGCAAATGTGGCTCTAAGAACCCCTTTATGATTTAGATTTTGGAACAAATAAAGACTTGAATAGTCTACTTCCTGGAAAAGTATGAATTCATAGAAATGCTTACTCAAAAATACATAGAAAAATATCTGCATTCCTCCTCTTTTTAGAAATAAAGTGTTGTTATTTGAACTAGTTTTGTTTTCAACATAAAATCCAGAAAATGCTGCGATGTTCAGTTTTTTTTTTTTATGCTGCAAAACTATGTCCCTATATAATAACTATTAGTCTATAAAGGTCTTTTAACACCCTGAAATACAGTGTTCAAGAAATATAATGGATCCAAACTCGTAACAACAAGGTCACCTATAAAATGAACAAACTGTTACATCAATCAATGTACATCCATCCATTCATTCATTTTCATCCTTTCTACATTTTTGTTCTTCTTTGTTATTACTCTATTTCTTCCCTTTCCTCCCTCCGTCCCTCCCCTCCTCCCTCCCTCCCTCCCTCCCTCCCTCCTTTCCTTCCTTCCTTCCTTCCTTCCTTCCTTCCTTCCTTCCTTCCTTCCTTCCTTCCTTCCTTCCTTCCTTCTCTTTCTTTCATATCAGGCATTTGTAGTTACAAACAAAACTGCCATAACCTTTTACAATATTTTTTTGTATGCCTATAAAACTAAATATCTTATATATATCTAAAAGTCTCTTGCTTCACCATAATTAAGTTTGGCATATATATAATTTTGATAGAAGCATCCAAAATGTTTTCTGATTTGCTTCTATTTTATGTTCCAATCAGCACTTACTGAGAATATATTGGTGTTTAAGGGCTGATGATATTTAATACAGTGGATTGATTGTTTAAATATGTGGTGCTCCATTTGCAGTTCACTATAAGACATGTCAATAAACAGTAATCATTGTTCTGGGTGTGAATGAAGACTTTTAATAAAAGAGAGAATAAATTTTATGTGAAATATTTTAGAGGTTCATGGCAATTTTTCTGTGTCCATTTTATAAAAAGCAATTTGTAAAGGCTTCTAGGAACAGCCATTCTTGAATTAAGATAAAGTATGTCTTTTTTTAGATGAATGTCTTCATTTAGTTTTTCATTACCTTCGGAGTAAGCACACTACCCAACAGGAACAAAATTGAGTTTTTTCACTCTACATTTTATTACATTAGTGTAGTTTCATGTGACTGTGACTCATTATGTTTTAGTCTTTTATAACACAATTATCTATCATTTTAGCCAAATAAATCTACACCATATCCCTTATTTGTCAACAATATTTGGATTATTTCCAGTTTTCTGCTATTATATGTTGTATGCTTATGAATGTTGTTGAAAAATTCACTGTTTCCCATGTAAAAGAGTGTGGATTTGGTATTTACCTATGGCAGGAACTATGGGTTCATAGGTTAGCACAAAGTTCATGGTTTATTGAAAAATATCAATTACCTTGTGTAATTGTTACAACAGTTAACTTTTCCAAGAGGATTAAATGATATTATGTTGACTGTCATCTTCTCTATCATTCAGATTTGTTATGGCCTTCTATAATTTCACAATTTGATGATTCTAAAATAATATATCATTTTGGCACTGTTTTTGTTGGATGAAATTCCTTAAATGTGTGAACATTTTTTTCATAAAATATACTATTGATATGTTTGCAAATTTATATAATACTCAGTATCAAGTAGAAAAAATAAAAATAAATTTATATTTTAAGGTACATGCACAATTTACATAGAAATTTAAAAATATTGCCTTTTAATATTTTTTTCCAGATTCCTCCCAGTTTATATCTGTAGACCACAGATCCTCAACAATATTCATTTCATGCCCAAAGGCTAGCTTCAATTTTCTGCTTCTTTTCTTTTAATTAATTAATTCTGCTTGTAGCTGCAGACTCTCTCCATTCCCTGGAATGGCTTATGTCCATCATCATCTCCCCACCAGTTGTCCTGGGTAAGTTCAATGAGCTGTAGAGTAGGAGTTGCTGGTCCACCGATGTTCTGGGACCAGCTGGCACATGGACAGCCCAAAGATTCAATTCTCTGGACATACACCTACAAACTTCAACACCAAGTATAGGTTTGAATAGAATGGACAAATGAGTCATGTGCAGGGAAGACATACCTGAGTACAATTCTGTCACTCTCAGGAGCACAAACTCCAAATAGGGTCCACTGGCAAGGCACCAAACACCAGAGCTCCCACTATTTGGGGGTGATATCCACTTTGTAATTCTATGAGATCCTACTGAAATGTGCATAAGCATTACTTCTTGGATGACCACCTGGCTCATTTTGAAGTCTCTTAGCCAGATAAACTCATTTGACTTTACCTTTTCCCCCTTTTACTCAAAGTGTTTTTCCAGTCACATTGCCAGTTGGCTCTTGGTAGCAATCCCTTGGCTCCACTAAGGCTCATCCCTGGGAGTCATGTCCCATGCTGGGAGGTAGGTAATGCATTCATATGCAAAGTTTGCCTTAGAGAGAGGCATTTGAGCAACAAGGATGCTCTCAGGAGGCAACACTTAGGCACCCATAACAATAGGCTAAGTTTCAATTTCAGGAGCAAAGACTCATAAGGCTAGTCATCACTATCAAGGGCCCATCAGGGGATCATCCTCCTTCACCAGTTACTGCCCCTGCATTTGGCAGACTGTTGCTGTTCCCTTAGAGAATGTGGAAGAGCTCTCCAGGATGGCAATTCAGTATTCTCTCATTTATTGAGTGATTCTCCACCCACTGTTATGATGCCCCATGAACATTTGAACATTTTTATATACCTTATATTTATGCTCAGGTGAACTTCCTCCCATGCATCCCCCATCCCTGACACCCCATACCAATGATCCTCCCCCTATTTAGTTATAACCCTTCTCTGATCCAAAGCTTCTGCAAAGATGATGCCATTACACTAGTTAAATACAATTAATAGGAAAATGAAATAATGATAAGTTTAAATGTAAGAGATAAAATACATAAAAAAACCTAAAAATAAAATTAAAATTTTAAAAATTTGGATATTAAAAAATGAAAAAAAATTTTTGACCTTTTCCCTTTCATCACTGGCCTATCTGGTGTCCAGTCTATACCGTGACACCTTCCTCCTATCATTCCCCAGTGGCTCACTAGTTTTCATTTTCTTTTCAAAGAAGTTGTAGGTCACAGCAAAGACACACAGAATACAGGAGACTCTCATATACCCAATATCTTCCCTCTTTCCTCCCCCACATATTAATGCCTTTTTATATGTGGATGGTAGCATTGTTATAACTGATATACAAATAGTGAAACATAGCTACTAAATATTGTCAATGATTTACACTGTGGTTTACATTTTAGACCATACCTTTTTATAAATTTTGATGATTTTTACCATGTCCCATGTCCATCACTGTATGGTAATGAAGAATAATTCCACTGACCACTAAATACCCCCTCTTTGATCTATTCTATTCCTCCCACCCATCCCCGTGGGCCCATGACAACTCCATGGCTTGACTTGTTGGATGATAAGATTCATAGTTATATGCAACAAGAGGTCTTGACACATTGGTTTGTCCTCCCCTATTAGGAAGTTCCTTTGCTCTTGAGAAACTCTCATCTGTCTATTTCTGAACAAATCAGGTGACATCAAAAATATCAACACCAAAATCAATATATTCCCAGGAATAATATAACTGAAACAATACACGTCCTTAGAAAATATATATTATTTTTTGGAGAAAACAGAAATGAGTCATAAAGGATATAGGAATGTAAATTGTGCATGAATTAGATAAAAATTGAAAAAAATAAATTTCCTTAAAATTGTTTAATTATTCAATATATTTCCCCCTTAATTCCTATCAGTTTATGTGTATGTGCATGTGCGTGTGAGCATGTATGCACAACTTGTATACAGGATGTATAAATTGATGCAAAAACTAATAAACACTCAAGATAATTTAAAAATAACAATTTATGCATATATTTTTTTGAGATATCAAAACATTGTTACACTTTAATCATCTAAAGTTGCAATACTTGTTCACATATAGAATTGAGGGCACTATACTTTTTATTATAATAAGTAGTTAGTACAGAGGCAATGCATTTAATATCCAATATCTACTTCCTATTTTTAACAGAGTTCTTTCAACTTCATCTCTGTTTCTTCATGGTGATCTCGAATATATCATTTTGCTTCAAAATGATATGCAAAAAGAGAGAGTAAGATGAAATATTGGATAGGCAATGATAAGACAGTTTCTGGAAAATCTCATGCAATATTTGCATTTACATCTCATTCATTAGTCAACTGTAACTGAAATAAATCCCCAAAAGTTAGTAATTTAGCTTCACATATTGCTGCTCATCTCAAAATATTAACATTCCATTTTAATGAGAATATTTCTACCAGTGTCAGTTCTTAGGGACATGTATGCTAGAAGCCTTTTCCTGAAGAAGTGTCCTTATTAATAATGATAGATTTGAAAGCAAAATTATTTATTATTTCAGCAAAAAGAGCATTAAAAATATACTAATGATGGAACCCCAGCTAAGACTCTTAGATTTATCTGTCACTCTGGAAAATACATCTATATTACAATTATGTACATGCACAATAGCTCATCCTCCACCTAGTATGTGATTATGTACTTTGTCATTTAAGAAGAAAAGAAGAAAAATAATGGAGATGAGCAAGTCAGAGTTCTTCAAATTCAAATTTCTGGCTGACTTAAATGTGGGAATTTATAGTTAAAGTTATGTGACCTTAGGGAAATCACTTGCATTCCAGAAGTCTAAGTTCTACATACCTAAAATAGAAAACTAATCACCCATTAAATTTTCTAACATTTTGTTTAGGACATGCTTCTATATGAATTTTTTTTATTCATAGAAACTATGAATTATGTGTAAATGTTCATATTTTTTAAATGAGTAGCCTAACTCTATACAAGTGTGTAAATTGCCCAGTTTCAAATAGTGACAGATTTGTGATTGAATTCTTGCCAATTCAATAAACTTTTCACTAAATGGTTTAATGTAATGGAAATTTTTTTATATAAATAAATTTTAAAAAGCTAAATAGACATACAGGAATTTGCCTTTTCTTCTTATGAAATAAAGATAAAAGAATACACTATGTCCAGAATATGTGCTCACAAAAATTACCTTTCTGTTTTTTAATACATATTTTAAAAGGAGCTTTTATGACATAAATATTGCATTAAAATTACAGGGAATTCCCATATGACCCAATTCCCTTCCCCTCTCACACTTTCCCATTAACTTCTTTCATTACTGTGATACATTTGTTACAATTGATGAACAGAAATTGAAGCATTGCTACTAACTGTGAACTACAGTTTACATTATAGTTTACTCTGCACCACACAATTTTCTAGGTTATGAAAAAATATATAATGGCTTTTATCTGTCATTGCAATGTCATGCAGGACAATTCCAATGTCCTGAAAATGCCCCTGTATTACACCTACTCTTCCCTCTCCCTCCCCCCATAACCTCTGCTGTCCACTGCCATTATATCAATGATAAAAGTTCTTACATTCCTAAAATAATATTGTCTAAAATAGAATTAAAATAATTCTATATTAGTCCATTGTTCATTCTGCAATCCTGAGGATTTTGGATTGGTGATGACCACTCTGTATCTAATTGAGAGGGAGCTTAGATCACATGATGTAAATGGATAGGCACTTGCAGGCACTCTCTTGGGGTGGGAATTGCCCATCATCACATCCTTTTTAGCTGTCCTGGTGAGTCCAATGAAGTGGAGAGTAAATGTTGCAATTCTGTTGAGATTCAGGGTTCAACTGGCAGATGAATGAATCAAAGATTTAAGTCTCTGGGACATAGAGTTAACAAGTATAGTGCTAATTATGGATCCAAATAAAAGGGGCAGAAGAGCCTTGTTTAGTGAAACTATAAATGAGTCTAACTCTTTTACACTGGAGAGCAAACATTCCAAAGTAAGACCCTCTGACAGGGTGCCAAATTCCTCAGCTTTTCTGACCTGTGTATAGGGCTCTAGAGTCCCCAAAAACCACACAGTTTGAAGCACTGTTTACTGTGAAAGTCAATGAGCGCCTGCTGAGACATGCATAACAACAACCTCTGGATTGACCTCCTGACTCCTTGAAATCTCTTAGCCATAAAAACTCATTTGTATTTAATATTTCCCCCTTTGGGTGAAGGTCTTTTTCACAATGCATTGCTAGTTGGTGCTTTGTAATAATCCCTGGATGCCAGGAAGGCCCATCCCTTGGAGTCTTGTCCAATGCAGGGGGAAGGTAGTACATTTATATGCTGAGTTTGGCTTAGAAAGAGGTCACATTTGAGCAACAAAGAGGCTTTCGGGATGTAACTCTTAGACAATATATATATAATACCTGAGTTTTACCTTCTCAGAACTTTCCTGAGAGTCCAGCCACATCTTTGTTTCTAAGACTGTAGATGAGAGGATTTAGCATGGGAGTGACAATAGTGTAGAAGACAGAGATTACTTCATCCAGCTTAGTGATATGAAAAGATTTGGGGAGAATGTACATTATGATGGTTGTTCCATAGAAGAGAGACACCACAATCACATGGGAAGAACAGGTTGTCAAAGCCTTTCTCATCCCTGCATTTGATCCTAATCTCAAAACTGTAGAGAATATCTGCCCATATGAGGCCTTGATGGCTGCTATTGGAATGAGGAGGAACACAATATCATTAATAAAAATTGCATTTTAATAAAGATTTGTATTAGCACAAACAAGTTTCATGAGAGCTGGTATCTCACAAAAGAAATGATGGATTTCCCTGGAGGTGCAGTAAGGGAGATTCAGAATATATGTGACTTGAATGAAAGCATAGAGCAGAGAATCCAGCCAGGTACTAGCAACCACGAAAGCACAGACTATAGGCCAGATGAAAACTGAGTAATGGAGAGGATGGTCATAAGCCATAACTGCCAGGAGAAGACATTCTGCTGCAATAAGGGTTATAAAGAAGAAGAGTTGAATTCCACAGATAAAAAATGAAATGGTATTTTTCCCAGACAGGAAATCAGTGGCCATCTTAGGGACAATTGTGGAGCTATATAAAAAGTCCATGATGGAAAGTTGGCTGAGAAGGAAGTACATAGTAGTATGGGGACAAGAGTCCAACCAAATGAGAATAATCATCATAACATTAGCAACAAGAGCCACAAGAAACACCAAGAAGATGAGAGAGAAGAGGAGATTGGGGGCTTGAATTTCATGAAAAAGCCCTAGGAGAACAAAGTCAGTTCAAGTGGTATAGTTGGTCCCTCTCTGCATTTTCTTCCTTCAAACTATTATCCTATAGAGATCAGACAAAATAATCCCACCAGAATTTGGTCCTACCCTCATTTTATAGTGTGCCAACTTCAATGTCTTCCCTAGTTGTACCATCATATATTACATGTTTTCATTTTATTTCTATTCGTTCTCTAACACAACACTGTTCTCATTACTAGTGCAATGTCACTGTTGATTTTTAAAAGTTTTAGGAGAAAATACCAAGATAGTACACTCTCTGTATTTAGAAGGAATTATGTTTAGACCCCTTGAAATTTGGAAAATGTTATTAAGTGAAATTTGTTCATAAAGTAAAAAGTTTGTTCATATAATCTCTCTTCACAACTCTCTCTATATAGTTTGCTGTATCTGTATATATTTTTTCTATTAATTTACTTGCAATGTCTATGTCTATTTCTATGTCTATGTCTAATCTCTATCTATATTCAAATCTATATCTAAATCTAAATATAACTATATCTATATCTATCTATCTATCTTTCTAAATCTAAATATATCTATATCTATATCTATCTATCTATCTTTCTAACTCTATATCTATGTATATGATATTTAGTTACATAAAGACATTCTATCATTTTTTTTTAATTTATTTTTATTGTAGGTAAAAATCAAAATTCTCACAATACATACAAACATTTGCAAAATGATATATAAATATATATGCATATATGTGTATTTGCTTACAAAAATGTTATTTATATATATATATATATACATATATTTTAAGAGGTGCTTAGATTACCCAAAATATCACACGGAACCCACTGGGATTCCCATGTTGCCCAACTCCCACACCTCCCATCACATCCCACACAAACATCTCCCACAGTGTGGCCCACCAACCTCAATGAACTTACACATCCTGGAGCCTTGCCACCAACCATAGACCACAGTTCACACTGTAGACCACACTCTCTCCCACTCAGTTCTGAGTGGTGTGTGCTGATTTAAAATGGCCTACATCCATTACCACAACAGTACTCAGGACAACCTCCAACTCCCAAAGAAGCCACTGTATTTCAACTGCTCATCCCCTCCCTACCCCAAAAGTATCAAGTGGCCACTGGCTCCACCTCATTGTTATAATTTCTTGCATTGCTAGAATCACCATATGTGAACAAGAGAATACCATCAAGTCCACTCTAGGGACAGTGCCTGTCAAAATAGGATGACCCACTGATGTGTTTTTTTTTATTGATGACTACCCTTGTGAGACTTTGCTCTTATAATTGAGACTTAGGCTGCAGTTGTGGGGTGCCTAAGGGTTGCCAACTGAGAGCCTCCTTGTTGCTCAGATGTGGCCTCTCTCTAAGCCAAACTCAGCATATGATTGCATTACCTTCCCCCCAACGTGGGACATGACTCCCGGGGATGAGCCTCCCTGGCAATGAGGGATTAATACCAAGTGCCAACTGGCAACACAACTGGAAAAAGACCGTGAATAAAAGGGGGAAATGGTAAAGACAAATGAGTTCAAGTGGCTAAGAGACTTCAAAGAGAGTCGGGGGGTCATCCCAGAGGTAACTCTTAC
>JAKSZT010000740.1:0-16846 GCA_026826555.1 Tolypeutes matacus
CAATGCCTTTTCTGCATAAATTGAGATGATCATGTTTTTTTTTTTTTTATTGTTCTGTTGTACATTGCACTTAATTGATATTTTTATGTTGCTCCACCATTTTAAGTGGGACTAATACCATTTATACATGATATATAATTCTTTTGATTTGCAAGATTGTTTTGAAATGAGCATTTTATAAGATTCCATTTTAATTTTTCTCCTGGCATATCCATTATATTTCTTTAAATACTTTTTAGGGTTACACTTGAGATTCCAACATATATTTTAATTAACATAAGACCACCTTCAAACAACATTACCACTTTACATTTATTGAGGATACTTGACAACAGAGTATTCCAAAATCCTCTCTCCAGTTTCCTATGAAATTATTTTACTCATCAATATGCTATATCCCATAAATCATTGCTACAATTATGAATTTAACCAACTAAATTCTATGACAATTTAGAACAATATAAAATAATTTATTTTACCTTAATTTATTCCTTCCCTTAATTCTTGCTGATCCAAGTTTCTGAACTCTACTCTTGTTCTGCTCCATGAGGAACTTATTTTAACGTTATTGAAGAGAAGATTTTTTGTTATGAAGTCCCTTAGGTTTTGTTTTTCTGAGAAAGTATTAAATTCTACTACAGTAAAAACATGATGTCACTGGATACAGAATTATAGAATGTTGTTTTTTACAATACTTTAAATATATTATTCCCCTCTCCTTATTTGCCTGGTATATTAGATTTCTCCAGACAAACAGAATTGATAATATATATTACATATTGACTTATGGAACCATGAATCTTGGCCACAAGAGACACAGCACTGTAGTTTGGGTCCTAATTTAGAGCATAAACACCATCCTGGAGAACATTGTCCCCTTTATGCAAGGTATTACTATGCAATTGGTGATGTAACTGTGTCTTCAAAAGACAATTCTACCATTATGTCATCTCAGCTGCTTCAAGATGATGGAGAACATGGTAAGACCAGTGAATTTCATGAACATGTGCAAATTCCCATTCTTAATTTGTTGTGTAGTGGATTCCTTGATGAGAAGCTATGCTTTGGAGAATACCATTACAGTGGATAAAACATTCTGTACAGCCACAGATGGTACTTTTGGTTAAGTCTTGCACACATGGAGGAAAATATATATCTGGAATAATTGTTTATTATAGTAAAAACAAAATATTGTTCCTACCATGGATGGATGGTAGGCCTATGTAATCCACCTGCCACCAGGTGACAGGCTGATCACCTTAGGGAATGGTGACAGGTTGGGAACTGAAAGTTGGTTTCTGCTGCTGGATGAATGGACACTCAGCAGTGACTATAGCCTGGTCAGCCTTGGTGAGTAGAACTTCATGTTGCTGAGCCAATGCATAACCCCTATCCTTATTACCATGACAATTTTCTTCATTAGCCCTTTTGGCAATGATAGTAGTAGTTGGGGAAAGAGTCTGTTACACACAGAATAACTTTCCTGTCCACTTGATTATTAATATCTTCCTTTCCTGGAACCTCTGATGAGGATTCACTTGTAGAAAAATGTCATCATGTATTCTGTTCATTCAGAAAGTACTATCCACATAACTCTTTCTCAGGCATCTTTGTCATCAACTTTCCAATCATGGGAAAATTTATGCTATATGTATATTTACACAATTAAAAAAAAAAACAACTAACAAGACAATGACAATAAAATTCAATACATGATTCCAGACTGGATCTAATGGCATAAATAATAGAGGTATAAAGGACATTATTGGGACATATGAAAAAATTAGAATATAGAATATAAAGCTTCATATGATGTTAAAAAGTGTGTAAACTTGATAATTGAATATCCTTGTTCTTAGTAAATGTACATAGAGCATGGCGTAAATGAGTTAGTCTCAAATGTCTAGACACTTAATAGGTATACAGACAGGTAGATAAATAGATAACTGGATAGATGGATTTAGATAATAGATATCTAGAATAATACTACAAATGTGAAAAAAATGTTAAAATTGGTGGACCTGGGTATCTGGGTGGGTATAGAGTTCCCCATATGGGTTTTGTTTTATATTTGCAGATGTCTTGTAAGTTTGAAATTATTTCAAAATAAAGTGTAAGAAAAAATTGCAAAAAGAGAATCTGTCTCATTGCCTTTTAACCAAAATTACCATTTTGAAATAATTTTTCTGTTTATATAGGAAAATTGATAATGCATTTCACATTATTTTTACTAAATTTCCATTTTCCATTTTTATAGTCCAGGTGTATGATTTAATTTGTAAATTTTCAGTCCAATCTCTGCCCATTTTCCCTTTGTAAATTAGTTTTATTTGCCTTATAATTCCATATGAGGTATTTATGTATTAACATACAAAATTTACATTATATTTTGTGAAATATTATTGCTTTGTATTTTCTCAAGTTTTGTATATGTTGCACATTAATACTCTAAGCTACATTAATTTAAATATCCTAAAATATCTTTCTAAAATTCCTTCTTCATGTAAATTAAATATATGACTCCAGGTCAGTTTTACTTTAACTCTGTTTTTGGAATCCTATAAATATATGGCTAATTCACACCAAACTGAAGACAATAAAAAATTAGATATAACCCCAAAACCCAAATGTGTTCATGTTTGTATTATACTCTCTGTTATCTCTTTACCTAAATTCTCTCATCTATAGTTTGAGGATCAGGGACATAAAGAGAGCCCTAGACAAAATACTGAGTGATAAAATGTCACCAAAGATATAAATATTATTTTGCTTTTAAAATATATAATACACTAAATATAGGCAATTGGAATCATTGCTTGAGAATTAAATATCCGTACCATATCAGAAGATATCTTCTCTCAGAGCCTCACCAGAATCTCTTTTCTGCAATTCAATTCAGATCCAATGAGTTGTATATCCTTTTCTTGTAAGGTCATGGTGTGTTTAGAAAAATAGAATATGGTGAATGTACTACTTAATAAAATTTATGTGAACAATTATTTTTTTTTAATATTCTATTAAACACCTTAAAAAAAAACTAAAAATAAACAGGTGAAATTAACCTTTATAAATATATACATATTAAAATAATATGAACAAAATATTACATCAACACATAATCATTATAAAATATTTAATAAATATTTTATCATACTGCATCTTTGAAAAATATTGTATATTTGACATTTATATAAGATCCCAATTTGGACTAGTCACATTTCAGTTACTCAGTAGTCACATTAGTTCTGTGGTTGAAACATAATGCCAGACCCTAGATATGGGCTTAGTTCTGAGTTAGAATTCATTAAATAAATATTTTATTATATTTTATTGAATTTTGTAGGAGTATAATTATTAATTTTCATTTTGTTAAAACTACCTATAATGATATGTATTGTGTGCATGTGGTTATGGGGTCTATCTGTAATTATCAGCCCATGGCTATGAAAAAAGCCATTCTGACTAAATAACAAGCCTAAACAAAAAGACTTCTTGTCTTCTTAGAAATAATTTCTGAGGTATCAGAGGATATCTACAGACATTGTCCTCAAAACTACTCTAAATTTATAAGCTGTTTCAAATTATACTGATATCTAGCCTTTATGTTCACATAAAGGTATTATAATGCACTATTATTCTGTAAGAAGATGCCAATTTATATAATAATGCTGCTATAAGAAATATAAAACCGCCATAATGAATGCAAAGCTCTACATAACAAGCAATAAAAAGTTCCTTGAAGTAAAGCAAATGTTTTGTAATACAATACTGCTAAAACTTTCTAATTCATTTTTCTAGGAAATATCCCCACATTTCTTTAATGTAAAACAATGAATATTCTCTTCTAAATAGATTTTACTATCAATAACTGAACTTCACTCAGATACACTCCTTTAAATAACAATTTTATTCTCCTGATGTTTTCAGATGCTACTCATATATAATAGCATTGTTAATTTTCATTAAAACAAAACAAAAATCATCTGTATGCCATCAATATAATAACCTAAATAACCTAATTAACATCAATATACTTGGTATATTTAACAATATACTCAATCTAGTTTGTGGGGAAATATAATCCTCTATCATAGTGTTTTCCTCATTACATTTATAATTTGTATTCATTTTTAAATATAATTTTAATATATTATCAATTATAATTACTTTCTAAAGTCTTATCGTTTTTCTTTTTGAATAGAATATGAACCCATGAAGCTAACATTGCTCTAATTTTTATTGTTCAATTATATCAGTCTTGCAATCAATTATTTTATCTACATGATTCCTATAATCTCCATTATCTCTGCTTTTACATTTATTTATTCTATCTTTCTACATTTCTAAACTTATGGAGTTTTAATATTGTTGTGAAGCTGAAATGGACAATTCTGTAACTGGGCCAAGCAAACTCTTGTAAGGGGCTTATTATAAAAAAGTAATTTGAGAGTTAATATTCATTATTAGAAAATGTTTTGCATTCAGATATTATAGGTAAAAGCTGACATAACTTGAGTTATTGGAAATAAGAAAAATTATATCATTTGAATCAGGAGAATATATTGCATTTTTTGAGACATTAGGGAAAGTAAAACCAAATAAATACATGATTTTGCTTCTTTCAAATTCAAAATTCAGATGAGGCAACAGCATGCTAGAGTTCAGAAACATGGAGCAGAAATCCAGTATCTAGCAGTGACTCCATTTCTCCATTTGATGGTTAATAGTACAGAATAACTTGTTTTGGAAGAGCTAAGAGGAAGCCTGAGCCTCTGTACTATGTTAAAGGAGGAAAAGAATATAAACATTGTTCAACTACATAGAATGTGAACTCAAAATAGTGAAACATAAGATAGGAAAATGGTCACTGATTAAAGTGAATCTTGAAGGATGTGATTAATATTTTTGGTTGCTTTGTAATTGTAGCAGTTTGACATTGTTTATGAATTCCAAAAATAGATATTGGATTGTGTTTGTAACATGTCTCTTCCTCTGGGCATATTAGATTGTATTAGATTCAGAGGTTTCACCTTTACTTTATTAAATTAAGATTAGGACTTTTATTTGACCATATCATTAGAGTGTTCAGGGTAGAGTCCCCACCCCCTTGGTGGGGATAAAAGAGACTCTCACACAGAAGTAGACAGAGAAGTAGAGGCAGAGATTTTAGTCTTTCACCCTGGAGCCTCAAGGAAAGATGAGCCATTCACCTGATAGTTTACAGGTGGCTTTGTGGAGAGAGCAGAGCAGCTGAGCCTGGAGAGAAATGAGCCCTGGGGAGAGAGATGAGCCCTCCAGCCTACAGGTGAGGTCAGAGAAGCTGGGACCAGAGAGTCTTAAGGGGAAAGAAGGAAGGCTGTAGATTTGCAGCCATCACCTGCCATTTTGCTTCAACACATGGCCATTGACTTTGGCTGTGAAGGTACCTCTTATAGAACCTTGCTTTGGACTCTTTAGGGCATTGTGACTTTAAGCTTCTACCCAAAATAAATACCCTTTATAAGGCCAACAGAATTCTGGTCCTTTGCATCAGCACCCCTTTGGCTGACCAATACAGAATTCGTTACCATAGAGTTGGGTTGTGCTTTTACAATCATCAAAATTCTGGAATGGTTTTATAAAAGGGTAAGGTGAATTTTTTTGGCGGAATTTTGAGATACTTGATAGAAAACACCCAGAGTGCTTTGAAGAGACTGTTGGTAGGAATATGAATTTAAACAGACTTTTTATGAGGACTTAGGAGCAAATGATGAAATTATTATTGGAAACTGGAGTAAAGGTGATCTGAGTTTTAAAGTTGCAGAGAACTTAGCAAGATTGACTCCTGATATTATATGGAGGGCAGAAGTTGAAAATGACAAGCCTGGACAGTTAGCTGAATAGCTTTTGAAAGTAAACTCAGAGAATGTGGCTTGGCTTCTCCTTCATGTTTATAGTAAAATGCTAGATAAGAGAGATAAGCTTGGAACTGAATTGTTGGGCACAGTGAAACCAGAAACTGATTCTGGAAAGCCCAAGCCTTTGGAACTCAAGCCCCCAGATGATAGTGCACCATTTGAGGACTTAATTAAACTTGGAACTTGTAAATCAGGATTGAAAATGGAGTTATCTTGGAAAGACTTCTGATAAGTCTTACCATTTGAGGGCTTGGACCCCTGCTTCTTACATGCTAAACCAACAAGCTTTTTGAGAGAGCTGTATGAACAAAACCACTGTCATCCTGGACTCCAAGGGACATCAATGGGAGAGATGGAAGGAAGAAAAGCTTTAAGAGAAAAACCATGGAAGCTGGGATCAGGAATTAAGATATCTCCTTGGGCCAAGAGAGGAACTCCACCCATGTGTACAGAGACAGTGAGTTTGTCCTGGCAGTTGAAGAGGGTGGATGTTCCAGCCCAAAGTTCAGGGAGAGTTTTGCCACCCCAGGCTACAGAGAGCATGGAGCATATTCCTCAAGGGTTGGGGAGAGAAAGGTTGAAACCCCATAGATTTGAGAGGGATGGGCCTGCCCCCATAGATGAGGTAATGCCAGGTGGCCAACTCATTGCCCTGTAAGGGTTAGGCCTGTAGGCCAACCTGCACTAAAGGGGTGGAAACTCTACCCCAAAGATTGGGTAAAGTGTGGCCATTAACCTCAGTGTTCTTGGAGGCTGAGGTCTGGAGCTAGGTCACCACCCAGATGCTTGATGAGAGTATAACTAAGAAAATAGTCATTGGGCAAGCCTGTGGAAAGGGTGGGTCCCCATGAGGCCCAAGGATAAAGAAAACATCATCTTGAGAATGACTCTCAGACTTTGAAATCCAATGAAGTATGCCCTGAAGGTTTTCAAAACTGTTCTGGACCCGTGACTCACATTTCCTTCCCAATTTCTCAAAAGTTTATCCTTTGTCCCTTTGCATATTGGAAGCCCATAAATTGTTTTGTAAGTTTCAGAGGTCTACAGCCAGATGGGACTTTGCCCAAGACCAACTTATTTCTATAAACTGATTTTGATGTGATTTTGTACTTAGCATTGCTGCTGAAATAAGGTTTTTTTCAATATTGTAATGTCTTTTTGGAATTCAGAGGGTCAGGTGTAGCTGTTTGATATTGTTTATGAATTCCAGAAATAGATATTGGATATTTTTTGTAAACTGGCCTGTTTCTCTGGGTATATTAGATTGTATTAGATTCAGAAGTTTCACCTTTATTTATTAAATCATGATTAGGGCTTTTATTTGACCACATCATTAGGGCATGTAGGATTGAGTCCCCACCATCTTGGAGGAGATAAAACAGACTCTCACATGGAAGTAAATACACAGAGAATTAGAAGCAGAGAGTGTTGTCTTTGAACACTGGAGACCTGGGCATAGATGAGCCATTCACCTGATAGTTTACAGCTGCTGTCGTAAAGAGTCTACAGCAGCTGAGCCCAGAGAGAAATGAGCCCTTGGGAGAGAGATGAGCCCTCCAGCCTACAGTTGAGATTGGAAGAAGCTGGGACCACAGAGCATTAAGGGACAAGAAGAAAGGCTGAACCCTCATAAAATTTGCTTGCCATTTTGCTTCAACTCATGGCCATTGATTTTGGGTAAGAAAGTACCACTTATAGTACCTTGAGTTGGACTCTTTAGGGCCTTGTGATTATAAGCTATTACCCCAAATATTTACCCTTTATAAAAGCCAACAGATTTCTGATACTTTTCATCAGCACCCTTTTGGTTGACTAATATGGTAATGTCTTGAAATCTTGCTTACTTTTGAGCAGAAGTGTGCCTGGAAATAGACTGAGAGAGAAGGGGGCATACGATAAGAACAGGAAGTCATTTCATTTCTACAAAGCACGGCTCTAGTTGCTTGGAGGCAGTATTTCCCTTCCTTCATTTCTATTAGGCACTACTATAATTTTAATTCCATGTCTCATTAATTGCTTTAAACATGCATGGCTAATATTGTGTGTTATGTAATATTCTCAGACCTTTCTTCTAGATAACCAGTTGTGACTTCTCTACACTATTTGCTGCATGTTTAATTTTATGTTTTATAAGCATGTTTAAGTTCAATAACATTAGTGTTTATTTATTGAAGCTCCACTTATCTATTTGTAAAATATCAACATTTAAAAAATTTCCTAGTTATAAATCTTCCACATTTTTTCTTAGTTTCTTTAGTCATTTGGACACAGTATGTTGGTTCTCTGCGTAATTCCATTGCTCTAATGCTTTTGGAAGCTAACTTTCTGTGTAGGGTCAATGATGCTTCATATAATGGCTTTACAGTGAGGACATGGTCAGTGGGGTGTATTTATGTACTGTAGTTGTGTAAAGAGCTGGGAGTTATTCAAGGTCTTCATATGCTAGTGACTGCTGTAATGTCAATGTTCCTGGGTGGTCTCATGTTTATTTTTTCTCTGGTTTTATTGCCTCCCTCTGAGAGGGGATATCATGAAGCCTATGAGGCAAGTAGGACTTTCAAAGTTTTATAAGTTATGTTTCTCCTAGGCAAATCTCTGATAGATTATTATTCAATATTTGTTCTTGAGCTATTCAATATAATTTTCTGTTATTAAAGGCAAAAGTAATAGTCTTATGGTTTAATCTTCTCTGCTTCTGGATGAATTGGGAAATCAGTTTCTCTTTATGTACTTTTCTGAAACAAACAGTTGTTTCAACAGCAATCTCAGAAAAAGGAAATCTGGCACTTTTGAATAACAAATCAAATGTTTGTCACATGAAAATGTAGCACATTCTTGAATACAACTGCATAATCTGTTGAGGATATGTAAAACCACTTTAAATATTCTATGGAAAATGATATATTTTCCAAAATTATATTATTGATGCAGTTGAAATTGATATCATGCATGAATAACATGATAATTTAGTCTTACAGTACTGTATTCCATATGAAACATAAAACAAGAAAGAACAGCCCTGAATAGTGCAAGATAATAATTCTCATAGATAATTTGACATATGATAAATATAATTGCAATGTATTTGGAAAATAAATGACTGCTCAGAAAATTATAATGAATATCTTAACTCTTTAGGAAACAAATGATGAAAGAGACTGACTTCATTTTAAATATTCCCCCTGAATCCAGGACAATTGAAAGACAAAATTTGATAAGGTAAAGTACAATGAGAAGGTAACTTAGAATGATACGTTCCTCATTGTATGATATAGATTAAAACTTTCTAGGAAAAATTATTGAGAACATATACATTCACATCATATAAATGAAGTTTCCATTAATTAAAAGTATAAACAAAATCATAGGAAAAATCCACCTACTAGAAAAATATGTGCAGTGTTGGTTGATGATCTATTATAAACACTACTTATATGTAAATAGCAAGCCCAAATTAAATCCAAATTTATATGAGTTTCAGAAATGAGGATGATCTTGGGGATTCTGAAACATTATAATTGGCATCAGAAGGGGAATTCATTAAAATGACCCTGACTTAATAAATCATATGATTTGTGAAAAGAAAGGAAGAGAGTTGATGAAAACATAGTTCCTGGGTGTCCACTGGGTCACTGCTGGTATGGAGCTGCAGTGCTGCTGCAACTAGTTACCAGAACTAAAATTTACCAATGAAATTTGTTGTATATGGGACCAACACTTGAGGAGTTTGCTCTCTGGATGCATAAGTAAATGCAAAATAACAACAAAAAATAAAACAAGCTAAATATGCAATCCCTCAGCCTCTCATTGCTAAAGACAACTCTTCAGTTAATTGTAGATATAATCAGCCATAGTTACTGTACTAGTCAGCCAAAGGGGTGCTGATGCAAAATACCAGAAATCTTTTGGCTTTTATAAAGGGTATTTATTTGGGGTAGAAGCCCACAGTTACCAGGCCATAAAGCATAAGTTACTTCCTTCACCAAAGTCTGTTGCCATGTGTTGGAGCAAGATGGCTGCTGATGTCTGCAAGGGTTCAGACTTCCTGGGATATTCTCTTCCCAGGGCTCATTTCTCTCTGGGCTTAGTACCGCTGCTCTCTCCAAAAGGCCAGCTATAGACTATCAAGCAAATGGATAGTCTCTCTTCCCAGAGCCTCTGCTGTGTCCAATTGAGCCTTCTCTCCTTCTTCACATATCTGCTTCCCAGGGCTCCAGCTCAAAGCTCCAGCATTAAAATTCCAACCTCCATTCTCTGTGGTGTGGTTTCTCTGTGAGTCTCCACCCACCAAGGGGAGAGTGTCTCAACATCCTACTGATGTGGCCCAATCAAAGCCTTAATCATTATTTAATCAAATAAAAGTGAGACATCTGAATCCAATATAATCTAATATGCCCAGAGGAAAAGACCAGTCCACAAATGTAATTCAATATCCATTTTTGGAATTCATAAATAATTAAAAAATTCTACAGAAACAGTCAACCTACTGATAATTTAAGGCCATGAAATGTGCTCACAGAAACAACTATACAAATGCTTACTTGATCTAACAACTAGGTGCCATTATCTGGTTAAGTTGACACATGGACCTAATCATCACAACATCTGTGGATGTTGTCAACCACCCCCAGGCAGCTGGCATTGTAGAGAACTTTAATGGATTCCTAAAAAATGAGGTTTGGTGTTTACACCTTGAGAACTCTCTTACTGGATGGATGGTCTGCCTTACTTGGGCCCTCTGGAAGCTGAACACAGCATTTCATGGAATACATTTGAGGAGTACTGAGAGCCCTCATCTATCAGGAAGGGGAGAAGTTGGGCCAAAAGATATTGGCAATACACTAAAATCAAGGGGAAAGAGGTGAGGTTATATCTCAAGGCAAGGGACAGTTTTGGTAGCTTTAGAATGTAAAGATAATTTACTGAAAAGTATCTCCCATGGGAGGTGTTTGCATGACCACCATGTCAGGAATAGGTTATCCTCCCTGCTTCTGTTTTCTACAGATTTGGCTTGGCAGCAACCTGGAAGGAAAACACCTTTTCCAATTGATGTGGCCATCGTGGCTGCAGGGAAACTGTCCAACTGATAAATCTACCATCTGACCCCTTGTTCTACTTCTGTGTCACAGGACCCATTTGTCTTGCCTGTGAATGACTACACCAAGATCCAAAATTGCATTGCCTTAGACACCCCCTTAGCCCAACAAGGAGTCATATGTGCTATTGCTAATACCTTCAGTGTATGTTCATTAAAATCTCAGGCAAGACAGAACAGGTGACTAAAATCCAACAGCATGCCCACTGGCTACAAAAGGTACAGATTCTATGCAGGACCTCTTCAGCTGGCTCCCAGAAGGTTAGTGGGCAAGGATGCAAGCATTACTCCAGGCAGGCCTGATCACTGTAGTTGAAGTAATTAAATGTATAAACAAAGCCCTCTTAATGTGCTGCAGCTGCTGGTGTTCCTAAACTTTTATTCTAAACATTGTTGAGAGTCATGGCTTCTAGGCCTGATCCACCTTCACCCTTGACTCCACCCCTTTGTGCAAGGTGGGAGGTGGGCTTATGTTGTGAAAGTTAATTTGGAGGAATAGGCTGGATGAGAGGCTGAGGGGTTGGCTGCTGGGGAAATCATGGACATACCAAGTGTCCATCCTCCAGTCCTTGCCTTGGTGTGCAGGTGTCAATGTGTTTCTATTCTACAGCCTGCAGGTGTAGTGAATTTTAATGGAAAGGCTTGACTGTAACTTGAACCAAAAACCAAAACCAGGATCAAGCAGTTCCAGCTGATTATCCGGGCAGGGACTCTCAGTAGCAGGGCCCTCTCCCGGTGGGGTGCACAAATACTCAACCCTTGGTCCCTCCTTTTTGACATGAAGGCAAAGTGGGGCAGGCAGAGCTGCAATCTACCAACTCTGATGCCAGTGCTTGGCCTCCCTGGGGGACTGGCCACAAAGGAATGTCATCCCCATCTCTTCTAGACTATTTGTATAGTGTAAGAAAACAGTCATTTGCTGAGATTCTTTACTGGACCTGTGCCTATGTTTCCATGATGCACCATATAGACAATCACTCCACAAGAACTGTATTATTCAGGGCTGTCTAGGGAATCAGAACCAACAGGATATATCTGTGAATATTAGGAGGTTTTTCTTAAAATTATCTCACATGACTGTGGGGAAGTCTAAATCCAAAATCCTTCGGACACACTGCAAACCAGGAACTCTGATAAAGTTTAAATGATCCAGGAGAGGCTGGCTGGCTAAAGTAGAGATGTAAATTCTCTCTTCTGACTGCTGAAATCAATAATTCTCCTTTTAAAGTATTCAAATGATTACATGGAATGTTTCTCTTTGTTGAAGGAAATCTCAGTTGATTGGAGATGTAAACAGCCATAGATGCAATCAACTTACTGATGAAATAAGTCCACAAAATGTCCTTAAATAACCATCAGATCAGTGCTTGTTTAACCAAACAACTAGACACCATCACCTGACAAAGTTGACACATAAGACTAACCATCAAAAGAACTAACATAGATTTCCAAGTATGAATAACAACAACTAAATCCTCTATTATAATTTCCAAAAATTCCAAGTTCATCCATTCCATTAAAAAGAAAGGAAATCTTCATATATGGACATGTCAAGTAATCATTTTTTTCCTGGTGATACACTGATAATCTTGAAAATAATCCTCAGAATAAAAAAGAATCATTGATAGAAAAACAAAGTTAGAAACATTCTAAAGATGCTAGGTGAGTGATGTAATAATCATATTTTGATGTTTCCAACAGATATGGAAAACCATACCTAAGCAATTTGCCAATGTGAAAATTGCAAGAATATGTCCTGCAAAGTCTTGCAGGGGTCTGTTTAGCAGAGCCCATAGCAGTGCAATAAAATTACTCTCAACACATGGGTTAAGAGAAGTCAGAGGGAGAGCAGCTGAAGAAGCTATTCTCTTAAGCTGATCCCCAGCACACTTTTTATTCAGGATTTTTTTTTACAGTCAAAGTCAAGGTGCAGGTGTAGGGGAACAGGAAGGTTGTAAACCACATCATAAGAATTCCAGGCTGATAATGTGGAAGCAAGATTACAGAAACATTTAGTGATATACATAGGAGATAGGGTGGGAGATAAAGGAGATAAGATAAGCAGGAAAGTTCCTGTATGTGGCAGGAACTGATATGGTGAATTCTCTATGTGGGCAGAGAAACAGGCCTCCAAGTTATTTCTTAAATTTAAAGATCAGAGGGTTCCCTCAATACACTCCATATTAAGGCCCTCTGACAGGGTCCCAAATTCTTGACATTGTCCACCATCCTTATTGTGTCTTGGAGTCTCTAAAGCCTTCTCAGGAGCACTGCTGTTTGCGGTACTATTTTCTTTGAGACAGTCAATGAGAATCTGCTGAGACTTGCATAAGCATAACCTCTGGAATTACTTTGCAACTGTCTTGGAAATCTCTTAGTCATATAAACTCAGAGGTATTTAATATTTCTCCTTTGGTTTTAAGGTCTTTTTCATGATGCATTTCTAGTTAGTGCTTGGTATTTATCCCTTGATGCCAGGGAGGTTCATCCCCCAGAGTCATGTCCCATGCCAGGGGGATGGTACTGCATTTATATGCTGAGGTTCCTAATAGGGGAGGACAAACCATGTGTTTTAAACCTCAGTCTTGTAACTTAGCATGTAACTATGAATCTTGACATCCAAAGAGTGAAGGCATGGGTTCACTGTCGGCTCTGAGGGGAGTGGGAGGAAGGAATAGAATAGATCAAACAGGGGCTATTAAGTGGGCAGTGGAAGTGTCCTATATGATCTTACAATAATGGACAGAGGACATGGTAAATATCATCAAAATTTATAGAAGTATATGGTCTAAAATGTAAACCATAATGTAAACCATTAACCAAGTTTAATTCATTATTTGTATATCAGTTATAACAAAGGCACCATCCACATATAAAAAGGCATTAATATGGGGGGAGGATAGGGGGAAGATGTTGGGTATATGAGAGTCTCCTGTATTCTGTTTGTGACTTTGCTGTGACCTAAAACTTCTTTGAAAACAAAAAGAAAAATAGTGAAACACTGGGGAATGTGTGGGGGAAGGTGCCACAGTACAGACAGGACACCAAATATTGCGGTGTGAAAGGTAAAATATCAAAAATAATTTTTTAACATTTTTCATTTTTTCTAATATCCCAATCTTTTAATTTTATTTATTTTTATTTTTTAAAATTTTTATGTATTTTCTTTCTTTTATTTAAACTTATCATTATTGTTTCATTTTCCTATTAATTGTATTTGGCTATTGTAATGGCTTCATTTTTGAAGAAGCTTTGGATCACAGTAGGGTTACAATTGGGGTGGGGGATGATCATTGGTGTGGGGGTGTCAGTGAAAGGGGATGCATTGGAGGAAGTTCTCCTGAGTATATATATAAAGTATGTAAAAATGTTCAAATGTTCACAGGTGGGGAGACACACAATAGCCAAGAAAATACTGAATTCCCATCCTGGAGAGCTCTGCCACATTATCTAAGGGAACAGCAACAGTCCCACAAGTTCAGAAGCAGTGACCCATGAAGGAGAATGATCCACTGATGGGCCCTTTATATTGCTGACTAGGCTTATGAGCATTTGCTCTTAATATTGAAACTTAGCTTATTGTTATGGGGTGCCTAAGGGCTGCCTCCTGAGAGCCTCCTTATGGTTCAAATGTGGCCTCTCCCTAAGCCAAACTCAGCATATGAATGCATTACCTTCCCCCCCAATGTGGGACATGAGTGCCAGGGATGAGCCTCCCTGGCACCAAGGGATTGCTACTAAGTACCAACTAGCAATGCGACCAGAAAGAGACCTCAAATAAAGCAGGGAAAAAATAAAGACAAATGAGTTTACATGGCTAAGAGATATCAAAGTGAGACAGGAGCTCATCCAAGAGGTAATGTTTACACGCAACTCAGCAGGATCTCATAGACTTCCAAAGTGGATACTATCTCAAATAGTGGGGCTTGTGAGGGCTCTGGAGACACCCAGGTCCTATGGTCATGGCATATAACTCTGGAGTTTGGTGCCTTGCCATTGGGCAGTACTTTGGAATTTGTGCTCCTGAGAGTGACAGAGTTGGACTCAGTTATGTCTTCCCTGCACATGGCTCATCTGTTCCTTCTATTTAAACCTATACTAGGTGTTGGTGTTTATAGGTTACATTCAGAGTCTCGAGTCTTTGGGCTGTCCAGGTGCCAGCTGGGCCCAGAACCTCGATAGAGTTGCAACACCTACTATATAGGTCATTGGGCTCACCCAGGACAAATGGCGAGGAGATGATGATGGACAATAGCTATCCCAGGAAACAGAGAGTCTACAGCTGCAGGCAGCTTAGTCCCATCCATCTTCCCCATGGGATATTAACCCCTCTTTAATTGGAGGTGAAGTGGATGTCACCATCCCAGAATCCTCAGGATTGGGGGAAGAGCTATGAACTAGAGAGGACTTGCTGGCATTCTACTATAGACATATTGCGATTCCAACAATGGAAGAAATTACAACATTGATGTGGAGCCAGGGGCCACTCAAGCCTCTGGGGGACAGAGAGAGGCATAAAAAATTGTAATATGGGGCTTTTTTGGGGACTTGGGAATCACCCTGAGTGGCATTGCAATGACAGATATAGGCCATTTTATATCGTTACATAACATGCAGAACTGTGTGGGATATAGTGTAGACTACAATGTGAACTATAGTCCATGCTGAATGGCAAAGCCCCAGGATGCATTCATCAACTGTGATGAATGTGCCACACTAATGAAAAATATTTATGTGGGAGGGTGTGGAAGGTGTGGGGAATGGGGCATATGGGAATCCCTGTATTATTTGTGTAAAATTTATGTAATGTAATTATCTTTAAAAAATAAAGGAATTTTAAAAATTGTCTAACCACTGACATATTACTTTTGGAAAGATTGGAAGATGTTTCACAGCATGTGTGAAAAATGATATTTCAAACTAAAGAATAACATATATTAGAGATGTGGAAAATGAATATTAGAGACATTTCTACTTATATATTAGAGGGTAAGTGGTGTAAGTTAAATACATGATAGTATAAGTCTGTCAGTCTTCCCTCCATATCACCATGACTGTTAAGTTATAGTGCTTTCCTTTTTCATAAATGAGCTCATGGATTGCATTATTATACTATGGAATTAAGTAAGGAACTAGACTGGTTAATTCAAACTCACTTTATTTTTCCAAATCTCATTTCAATTGAACAAGATAAATTAAGCAACATATCATTATCTAAATACAAATCTCGAACCTCTGGCACAATGAACCCTTACTAGATACAGTGATTGTTTTTGTTTTTTTATTGTTTTTGATTTCTATTTTGAAATAATTATAGATCCACAGGAGTTTGCAATGATAGTATACAGACATTTCCCATGTATCTTTACACAGTTCCACTAATAGTAACTTCTGACATGACTATAGTAGAATATCAAAACCAGGAAATTAAAATCGGTACAATGTGTTCACAGTCCTTTTTTACTTTCCCATTTTTTACATATATATATATATATTCTAACAGATACTTAGATTACATAATGTTGCATAAAAAAGTAAAAGGGATTCCCAGATGCCCCACTCCCCAACTCCCACTTTTCCCCATATTAACAACTTCTTCCATTAGTGTGGTATATTCATTGTAATTGATGAACACATTTTGGCTCATTACCCCTGAGCATGGATTATAGTTTACATTGTAGTTTACACTCTCTCCCACTCAATTCTGTAGGTTATGGCAGGATATATAGTGGCCTGTATCTCTCATTGCAATGTCATTCAGTGTAATTCCAAGTCCTGAAAGTTCCCCCATATTACACCTCTTTTTCCCTCTCCCTGCTTTCAGTACCTCCAGTGACCACCGTCTCCACATCAA
>JAKSZT010000741.1:0-15416 GCA_026826555.1 Tolypeutes matacus
AAGATGCACATTCACCTTGAAATTGCTAATCTCCACCCTCCCCCCCCCTTTTTTTTTCATCTTTAGCCTCTGATAGTTCCTTTCTTCCTCTATCTTGGTTCACTTTCCTACCCTTCCATGTCTGTTATTTTTCCCTAAATTTCCTCCTCACTCTTCTTGTTTTCTTTTTTCCCACTCACCTTAATTTCTCTTTCTACTTCTCCTTTCCTACATATTCTTTCTATCTCCTCTTCTCAAATGTTCCACAGGAAAGTAATTTTAGATTTGTCTACAAACAGTAGACACATTTACTGGAGCATCATGCAGTACTCTTTCATTCTCCTCACTGTGGGCACCACTTGTTTCCCATTCACTTGTTATTCTCTGGCTGCAACTCTGTTACAAACCTGAAACTGAAACTACTCTCACTGAAGCCACTAATAATCTCATCATTCGCATACTCAGTCATCTCTGCTCACTCCTTAACCTTCTACAGCATTTATTTTTGGCACTTTGGCACTGTACATCATTATGTCCTTCTTTATTATCTTTCTTATCTTTACTTCCACAAGATACTTCCAGTTTCCCTTTTGCTCTATTGGACGCTCTGTTCAATACATTTTCCAGTTTCCCCCTTGTTATTTTGTATCAGCCAAGGGCCTTGATTTCAAGTGATAGAAACTAGCTTTGTTTATTTAAACAGTAGATGAGTTTATTGAATGGAAATTGGCTCTAACATAGAATTGGAGGAATCAGCTAGAAAATTTTCTAGAAGGAGAAGAAGGTACCCAGTCAATAGGCAAAATCATGCCCCAACACTAGTTCAGTGAAGGCTGCAGTCACAGCTGCTGAACTTCAGATGAAACAGCTCCTATGCCAATGCCATTGTCAAGGATGCAGGATGCATTTGCTGCAATCTTGATACTGCTGCCTTGTATGTCTATGCTACCCAAATTCACTTTTATAATTTTGTCTCCTTCTCTTCACATCCCAACTCCTGGTAGATTGGTTTGATTTGCCAAAGTTAGGTCTAGTCTCTTCACTTTAGGTGCAGGTGAAGCGGGAAAGTAAGGTTGTGGTTCTTTTGGCTTCTAGAATGTATTGTATCTTCTGAACACACCAGACTCGTGTGGTGGGAAAGGAGATCAGATGTTGGACGTGCAATGAATAACATAGACCCACTACTCCTTTTAATATCACCTCAAGATTCTTTCCTTGTCCTCATATTTTCTTTTCCCACTCTCAAAAGGAACATCCCTTCATCTACCCCAGTGACTCTAAAGTCATTATTTCTATTTAGCTCCAGTGAACTCATCTTACTAGCCCATCTCACCTGAATGTTCAGAGGACATTTCTCTCCATAAATTTGCCAATTTATCTGTGTTCTCAATTTCAATTTTTGATGACAAACTGCTTAACAACTAAATAATTACTCTTTCCTTTGCTATTGTCTTCACATATAAATTATCACTAAGCCCTAGTGACTCTATATTCTAAATTCTTTGGAATGTATCTCTCTATCTTCATTGTCACTCCCAATGTCATAAAATAAGTGAATTAGATACTTCACATGCATTTCAATCACATGGAAGCATTTTTCAAAGGTTTATTCCTGGACCTCATTCTTTATCTACTGAATCAATTTCTACAATATTATTTCACAATCACTATTTTATACAAAAAAACTCTCCCAGGTGATTCTGATGTACAATCTGATTAAGGAACCATTAGACCATGTAAAACCTTCCTGACTAGTATCCCTGATTCCAGTTTCCCCTCCCTGTAGCCTATTTTCTACACTATCAAATAATTAATTTTAAAATATCTTACAATGACACTTTCTGTCTTAAAAGTTGTCAGTGTATGCTTTAAATATAAGGGATCAAGTTCAAGATCATTCACGTGGTATTCAATTAATTTTCTAATCCAAACCATTCAAACCTTTCCCTTTGACCTATGTCCACTCAACAGGACATTCATTAGTGTTCCTATATATTTCACACACATTTAAAATGTTTTTCCTTTTTTACTAAATGATAATTCCATGCATTTTGGAACTGAAATAATTGCATTCATTTCCATCTCTTCAATTCTACAAAATAGATCCTACCTATCATAGTAGTATTAAATGAAATCAAAATGTATTTCTGATAAGTGTATGGTTTTCTTACAAATCCTCTTTCCCATTTTTCTCCTTACATATCCTTAGTGATGTTCTTTTTATGTTTTCTCCATCTCATTTCAGGGGACATCCAGTGAGGATATGGAAAAGGAAAATGCAACATTGCTGACAGAATTTGCTCTCACAGGACTTACAGACCTACCAGAGTGGAAAATCCCCCTGTTCCTGATGTTCTTGGTAATATATCTCATCACCATGGTGGGGAACTTAGGGCTGATTGCTCTCATCTGGAATAACCCTCAACTTCACACACCCATGTACTTATTCTTTGGGAGTTTAGCTTTTGTGGATGCTTGGCTCTCCTCAACAGTGACCCCAAAGATGCTGGTCATCTTCTTAACTGAGAGAAAAATGATATCACTCTCTGAATGCATGATACAATTTTTTTCCTTTGGATTCAGTGGAACCACAGAATGTTTTCTCCTGGCTACAATGGCATATGATCGCTATCTAGCCATATGCAACCCTTTACTTTATCCAGTGATTATGACCAATAGACTATGCATCCAGCTATCAGTCTGGTCATTTGTAGGTGGCTTTCTTCATGCCTTAATTCATGAAGGTTTTTTATTCAGATTAACATTCTGTAACTCCAATGTAATACATCATTTCTACTGTGACATCATACCATTGTTTAAGATTTCCTGTACTGATGCATCTATAAATTTTCTGATGCTTTTTATTTTCTCTGGTTCAATTCAAGTATTCACCATTTTGACAGTTCTTTTCTCTTATACCACTGTTCTCTTTACAGTCTTAAAAAATAAGTCTGTAAAAGGCAGAAGGAAACCCTTCTCCACCTGTGGATCCCATCTCCTTTCTGTCTCTTTATATTATGGTCCTCTTCTCTTCATGTATGTGCACCCTCGATCACCTCAAGCAAATGATCAAGATATGATGGATTCTCTATTTTATACTGTCATTATTCCTTTTTTAAATCCAATTATCTACAGTCTGAGAAATAAGAAAGTCATCGATTCTGTGGCTAAAATGTTAAAAGGGAAATGTTAAAGTGAAATTCTCATACTAATATGTTTCTTTTAAAAAAAAAAACTGTTATAAAATTGTGCGGTTAGATGTGGTCATGATTTGGTTGGTGTATAAAGTTTTCTGTTATTAAAATTTTCCTTATATTTTTAAAAATGTGTTATTGTTGTTATTCCTATTTTAACCAGAGTACAGGTCATAACACATTCTATGGGCTAGCATTATTCTGATAACAAAGCCAGATAAAGATATCGCAAGTCAAGAAAACTACAGATTGATTTTCTTTATGAATACATATGAAAAAAATCCTCAAGGTAATACTTGAAAATTGAATTCAATAGCAAATTAATTTGATTATACATCATACACCATTGTTTTAGTGACTTGAGCTGTTAGTACTTAATAAGCTCCTTAATATATTTATGCATATTATTCAATTTATACAATAATTTTAATCATGCCATCATGTCATTTAAGGCATCACTTAAACAGAAAACAAATGTAAAGCTTTTTTTTTTTTTTTTAGGAGGTACTTGGGATTGAACCCAGGACCTGGTATGTAGGAAGCCAGTGCTTAGCCAATAAGCCACATCGGCTTCCCTGTGTTGGTTTTTCCATTTGTTTGTTTGTTGTGTTTTTATTTGTAGGAGGCACTGGGGACCAAAGTCAAGATCTCCCATGTGGGAAGCAGGCACTTAACCAGTTGAGCCATATCTGCTCCCAGACATAAACATTTAAAATGCTTATATATTATTCAATGTGGCCTTGTAAATGTATTAGGTGCTGAGATGCTGTAGTTTCTCTGAAATGGACTTGAGTAGGATGTCTTTGATTTCTAAAACACTGTATATCCTGGAGATTCCAATCACAATGAACACTCTAGTGGTGGGCAGGCTTGTATTTGGGTGAGCACAAGTGTGTCCAGTCTGTTAGTCATGAAAAGGTCTTTCTTTCTTATTCATTGGGAAATGTTGAATTTCACCTCTTGTATGGATTCACTTCATATACCACATGGAGAAATTAGAAGTATTGAGAAACCATTCAGAATAAAAATTCTAAATGAGTTAAGACTGTGAAGGCAGTGCCAAATTGTAAGAGGCTATTCTCAGCTCAGTGTTCATGTATGAGAAGTGAGAAGAGGTAAGTTGACTCTCACTGTAAATATACCTTGTAAGGCCCTTTTCAGTTGTATTTGCATGTTGCCCATATATCTGAAAAGCTTCCATAAATCAAAGAATAACATATTAGATAAAAGACTTAGAATTAAGTTGAGGTATGAGGTAGATCAAAAAAGAGAAATGGCAGAAGAGTAATTTTCCCATATTAAAAGAAAAGTTAGTATGATATATAATCAATAACTTTTAAATATTGTTGGAATGTGTTATGGAAAACAAAGGAGTTTTGTTGCATATTACCAAAATTCAAATAATTTTAAGGTGATATGATGCTGCAGTGTCTTGTGGATGAAGATATGAAAATGAGCAAGAGCTTGAATGTTTTGTGCCAGAAAAGTCCTTGAAAGTTAACATTCCTCCTATTCTATACTCTTTAAGGATAATGAGTGGTTCATCTTCAGGTCTACCCCCTTTCTTTTCCACTCTGAACACAAAAATCCCACACATATTTCTACTCATACCTCTGAAGTCTGAAACCACACAACTACTCATCTCTATGTTTTGCTAAAATCTATTACTTGTCACTCACATCCAGCTGTACTGTATTCTCTTACTTCCCAAACACTATTGCCAGGTTATTCTTCTTAAAGAAAACTCTGATTAAATAATTTCTTTCTTCAGAAGTCTTTAATGGATTAACATTGTTAACAAATTATATGTATACATGGTATAAATAAATGATAGAGATGTAGAGATAGATCTTTATATTTACACGTGCTTATGTTTATGTTTTCACGTTGTCCTTCAGTACAATCCTACCTTTTATGTATTCTAGAAATTCACCAAAATCTCTAGTCCATTAATGTGATCTCATTTTCACCTATATTATAGACTTACTCCTTTTTGTATATCATTTGTGTCATTTCAGTGTGATATTGGAAGAGAGTTAAAATATATACCTGTAAATTCCATAGTTTGGACAAGATATTCTGCTGATTCCATTTTAAAAAACTATACATACATAAGCATTTTATTTTATTTTAGTGGGTATTTAAATGTCAATGAGATGAAATATTTCTAAGTTCATACAGTTGTCTGAAACACTGGCATGAATGGGGGTGCTATCACTGGGTTAGGAGGTAGGATGAAAGATGTGGGAATTGGTTGGCTAAGGTAAAGTCACCTGGCCTGGTAAGCTGATATTTGGGAAACAGTGTGGGAACTCTTCTCAAGGCATGTTAAGGGCACCAATCAATCATCTATATCCACTTAAAGATTGTGTGAAATTTCAATAAGGTTAAGCAAGACAGTAGGATAACTGGAGGCAGGGAAAAGAACTGAGGAGGTTCTGGTAAGAGAGTGTGAAACATTGAAATTTGTAAGGGATTGTGCAGTGTTGGGGTCCTGCACAGAGGCCTGTGTTCCTCAGTTCCCTTGGAGAAAAAAGGTAGAGGAATCTCAGTCATGTGAGGGAGCAAGAGCCCCAACATGGTGGAGAGGGTACAGGGTAACCTTGTGCACTGTGGCCTCTAGCTGCAGCAAGCCAACTTGTCTCCTTCCTGTCAACAACAGAACTAACCCTCATAGTTATTATGGGAAACACTGGAGAGGTACTTCCCAGCTGGTGCTTTTCATAGGTGGCCACTTCCTTTTCCAGACTATCCATTCCAACTACAGAGGGGTCAGATATTCAGTTGTAGCCCAAGTGAATAATGTTGATACTTAATCTTGTAACTGGAGCCCTTTATAAGCAGAAGAAATTCAGGCATAGAGAGGAGTTGGAAGCAGGATGTCAATGGAATCGAGAAAAGAAAGGAGAGGACATAGCAATGTGACAGGAAAGCCAAGTCACTCAAAGTCTTTAGGGCTGGTTTTCTGCCTTCAGGACAAATTCCAAGAGGGTGAGTCTGAGATAAGTTTCCTACTTCAGTATTTCTGAGTTCTTCCTAACAGACTTGCACTGAAATACAGGCACCCCAATATGTTTCCTCTGGAAAAGGGCCAGGCACCCAAAATGAGAGCACAGACTGGTTCTACTATACATGGGAGAAGGGTGAGTAAGAGGCCAGTAAGATCATCAGAAGCTCCTCCTATGACTTCTTTTTTAATAAAGAATATTTATTTGGGGTAGAAGCTTACAGTTACAAGATCCTAAAGGGTCCAACTCAAGGTACCATAAGAAGGACTTCCTCACCAAAATCTGTTGCCATGTGTTGGAGCAAGATGGTGGGCGATGTCTGCAAGGGTTCAGCCTTCCTCTTTCCTCTTCAGGCTCCATAGGCCCAGCTTCTTCTGATCTCATCTGTAGGCTGGAGGGCTAACAGAGCTCAGCTGCTCTGTTCTCTTCACAAAGTTTGGCTAAAACCTAACTAAATGGCTCATCTCTCTTCCTATGACTGCAGTATAAAAGCTAACAAGTTCCTCCACTTCTGTGTCTATGGGGCTTTCTCTACTCCTCTGTGTTCTTCTCCTGTGTATTTCTTCTGTGTTCTTTATTGAGTGTCCATTTATAAAGCCCACAAAGCAGGTGGTAACTCAAATTGAACCACCATAATGACATGGTTGTATCAAAGACTTAATCTTAACATAATTCAATCAAAGGCATCTCAGCTGAATCTAACACAATCAAAGGGTATCATGCCCAGCAGAACAGACCAGTTTATAAACATAATCTATATCTCTTTTTGGAAATCATAAATAATATCAAACTGCCACAATCATCTTGAAAACAAAAAAGGATGTTGGAGCCCTAACGCTTTCCATTTTTAAAACTTATTATCAGACTATAGTAAACAAAACAAATTACACTGGTGCAAGGACAGACATAAATATCAATGGAATTTAAGTATGAGTTCATAAATAAACCTTCGTGTCTATGGCAAATTTATTTATTCATTTTTAATTATTTATTTTTTTAAATACTTAGATTTTACATAAATTTTACACAAAAATTATAGGGATTCCCATATGCCCCACCTCCCACACCTCCCACAACCTCCTACATAAACATCCTTCATTAGTGAGACTCTCTCCATTCCCTGGGATGGCTGTTGTCCATCATCATCTCCCTGCCAGGTGTCCAGGGTGAGTCCATTGAGCTATAGTGTAGGAGTTCCAGCTCCACCAAGATCCGGGCTCAGCTGGCACATGGACAACCCAAAGAATCCAGTCTCTGGATGTACACCTACAGACTCCAGCACCACATATAGATTTGAATATAAGGGACAGATGAACCTTGTGCATGGAAGACATATTTAGAGTCCAGCTCTGTCACTCTCAGGAGCACAGATTCCAAAGTAGAGCCCACTGATAACGCACCAAACTCCAGAGCTATCCACCCTGACATAGGACATGGGTGTCTCTAGAACCCTCAGGAGCCCACTATTTGGGGTGATATCCACTTTGGAAGCCTATGAGGTCCTACTGAGATGTACATAAGCATTACCTCTGAAGGACCTCCCGACTCACTTTTAAGTCTCTTAGCCACATGCACTCATTTGTTTTTAACTTTTGCCCCTTTTATTCGAGGTCTTTTTCCAGTCATTTTGCCAGTTGGCACTTGGTAGTAATCCCTCATTGCCAGGAAGGCTCATCCCCAGGAGTCATGTCCCATGCTGAGAGGAAGGTAATGCATTCATATGCTGAGTTTGGCTTAAAGAAAGGCCAAATTTGAGCAACAAGGAGGTTTCAGGAGGCAACCCTTAAAGCACCTCATAACAATAGGCTAAGGTCAATTTCAATAGCAAAGACTCATAAGGCTAGGCATCAATAACAAGGGCTCATCAGTGGATCATCCTCCTTTGCCAAAGACTGCCCCTGCAATTGGGGGACTGTTGCTGCTCCCAAGGAGAATGTGGCAGAGCTCTCCAGGATGGGAATTCAGTATTATCTCATTTATTGAGTGATTCTCTACCCACTGTAGCCATGTCCCATGATCATTTGAAAAATTTTATATACCTTGTATTTATGTTCAGGTGAACTTCCTCCCATGCAACCCCCATCCCTGACACCCCCCACCAATGATCCTCTCCTACACCAGTTGTAATCCTTCTGTGATCCAAAGCTTCTTTAAAGATGAAGCCAATACAATAGCTAAAGACAATTAAGAGGAAAATGAAATAACAATGATAAGTTTAAATGTAAGAGATAAAATACATGAAAACTTAAAACAAACTAAAAATTAAATTAAAAGATTGGGATATTCAAAAAATGGGAAAAAAAATTTAAAATATATATTTTTTGAAATTTTGTCATTCATCATGCAATATCTGGTCTCCAGTCTGTACCATGGCACCTTCCCCCTCTCATTCCCCAGTGTCTCACTCTTTTTCATTTAAATTTCAAAGAAGTTTTAGGTCACAGCAAATCACACACAGAATACAGGAGACTCTCATATACCCAAACTCCTCACCCTTTCCTCTCTCCATATTAAAACCTTTTTGTATGTGGATGATAACATTGTTATAACTGATATACAGATAGTGAAACATAGCTACTAAACATTGTCAATGGTTTACAGTATAGTTTACATTTTAGACTGAACACTTTTTAAATTTTTGATGATATTTACCATGCCCTGTGTCCACCACTGTAAGGTAATGAAAAAAATTTCCACTGACAACTAAATACCCCCCTTTTGATCCATTTTGTTCCTCCCTCCACATCTTCCTGGGATCCATGGCGACCTCCTAGCTTGACTCATTGGATGACAAGATTTATAATTACATGCAAAAAGTGGTCCTGACACACTGGTTTGTCCTCCCCTGTTAGGAACCACCCTTGCTCTTAAGAGATGTTTGCCTGTCTATTGCTGAATGAATCGGTCCAAAGATGGAAGTCCATATCCTTCCCGCTCATTAGGTGGATCTCCACCCACTGGTACAGCACATTATGACAGGATGAACACTCACACACTTGCGAAAAACCTGCTCCAGATGTGCTCTGTCCCGAATGCCACCCCCATCCAACACCCCAAACCACTGACACTTCCTTGTCATATTGCCATGAGAACATTCCAACCACTGTACTTTCAACCACATACCTCATACCACAAATCTCAAGTATTCACCTGGCCCCTCTCCCAACTCTCCCCCTAGTATCCGGGATATTCTAACCCACCCTTCCCAATCTAACCACCTGTCAAACCTGCACCACCAAACCCCATAATATCACTACTCACCTGTCCTATCCCTTCAGTATGGAACTACACTTTATCACTTTACCATATATTACATCCATATGGGTGATGACTCACAATTTTCTCTTCTCTTTCTCTTTCTTGTAAACCTATCTTTCAGACAATAGTTGCAGAGACTCTCAATTTCCTTAATTCATATCAGTGAGGTCAGGTACTGTGCATCCTTTAATGCCTGGCTTGCTTCACTCAAAATAAGGTCTTCAGGGTTCATTTGGGTTATCCCACATGTTAGCACTTTATTCCTTCTTACAGCTGAGTAATATTCCATTGTATATATGTACTACATTTTGTTTATCCATTTGTATGTTGATGGGAACCTGGGTTGATTCCAACTTTTTGGCAATAGTGAACAATGCCGCTATGAACATTGGTGTGCAAATATCTGTTTGTGTATTTGCTTTCAATTCTTCTGGGTATATACTCAGCAGTGGAATCCAGGCCATATGGAAGATCTGTAACTAGTTTTTTGAGGAACTGCCAAACTGTCCTCCACAGTGCCTGGACCATTCCACAACCCCACCAGAAGTGGATGAAGGTTCCCATTTCTCCACCTCCACTCCTACACTTATACTCTGCTCTTTTTTAATAGCTGCCATTCTAGTGGGTGTAAGATGGTACCTCAATTTAGTTTTGATTTGCATTTCCCTAATAGCTAGCGATGTCGAGCATTTTTTCATATGCTTTTTAGCCATTCGTATTTCTTCCTTGGAGAAGTGTCTTTTCAGGTCACTTGCCCATTTTTTAAATTGGTTGTTTATCTTTTTAATTTTGAGGTGTAGGATTTCTTTATATATGCAGGATATTAGGCTCCTATCAGATATATAGTTGCCAAATATTTTCCCCCATTTTATATGCTGCCATTTTATTTTCTTGATAACATCCATTGAGGTGCAGAAGATTTTAATTTTGAGGAGATCCCATTTATCTATTTTTTCTTTTACTGCTCATGCTTTGGGTTTGTAGTTCATGAAACAATTTCCTATTACTAAGCCCTGTAGATGCTTCCCTACATTATCTTCCCAGGTCTTTATGGTCTTGGCTCCTATATTTAAATCTCTGATCCATCTTGAGTTGATTTTTGTATAAGTTGTGAGATTGTGTTTCTCTCTCATTCTTTTGGATATGGATATCCAGTTCTCCAAGCACCACTTGAAGAGGCCATTCTCCCAACTGAGTGTGCTTCATGGCCTTTTCGAATATAGATGACTGTATATGCGAGGATTTATATCAGAACTCTTAATTCGGTTCCATTGGTCACTAGGTCTATCCTTGTGCCAATACCACGCAGTTTTGACCACTGTAGCTTTGTAGTATGTTTTAAAGTCAGGTATTGTGATACCTCCAACTTCATTTTGCTTTTTCAATATATCTTTCATGATTTGGAGCCTCTCAGCCTTCCAAACAAATTTTGTAGTTAATTATTCCAATTACTTAAAAAATACAGTGTTGGTTTTTAGTGGGATTGCATTAAATCTATAGATTAGTTTGGGAAGGATAGACATCTTGATGATTATTAGTCTTCCTACCCATGAACAGGAAATATCCTTCCATTTATTTAATTGTCCTTTGATTTCCTTTAACAGTGTTGCTTAGTTTTCTGTGTACATAAGTCCTTTACATCTTTAGTTAAATTTATTCGTAGGTATTTGATTCTTTTACTTACTATTGTAAATGGTATTTTTTTCTTGATTTCCTCCTCAGAATGCTCATTATTGGTGTACATAAATGCTACTGATTTTTGAGCACTGACCTTATAGCCTGTAACATTACTGAACTACTTCATATGTTCCAGAAGCTTTGTTGTAGATTTGTCAGGGCTTCCTATGTATAGGATCATGTCATCTACAAACAATGAAATTTTTACTTCTTCTTTTCCAAATTGGATGCCTTTTATATCTTTTTCTTGCCTCAGTGCTTGAGCAAGTACTTCTAAGACAATGTTAAATAGGAGTCGTTAAAGTGGGCAACATTGTCTTGTTCTCGATCTTAGAGAGAAGGCCTTTAGGATTTCACCATTGAAGATGATGTTAGCTTTGGGTTTTTCATATATACTCTTTATCATGTTCAGAAAGTTTCCTTCTGTTCCTATCTTTTGCAGTGTTTTTATCAGGAAAGGTTGCTGTATTTTGTTGAATGATTTTTTTGCATCTATAGAGATGATCGTGTGAGTTTTTTCTTTCAATCTGTTTATGTGGTGTATTATATCAATTTATTTTCTTATGTTGAACTCTCCTTGCATACCCAAGATGAAACCCACTTGGGATGTTTAATTCTTTTGATATGTATTTGAATGTGATTAGCAAGCATTTTGTTGAGGATTTTAGCATCTAGGTTCATTAGAGAAATTGGTCTGTAATTTTCTTTTCTTGTGGTATCTTTTTTGGCTTTGGTATTAGGGTAATGTTGGCATCATGGAATGAGTTAGGCAATGTTCTTCTCCTTCTATTTTTTGGAAGAGCTTAAGCAGGATTGGTATTAGCTCTTTCCGGAATGGTTGGAAGAATTCAGCTGTGAAGCCCTCTTGTACTATGCTCTTCTTAGTTGGGAGGTTGTGATGACCGAGTCTATCTCTTTATTTCTAATTGGACTTTTGAGTTTATCAATTTCTTCTTTCATCAATGTATACTGCTTGTGTGTTTCTACTAATTTGCCAATTTCCTCTAAATTATTATTCTTGTTGGCATATAATTTTTCAAAGTATCCTCTAATGATATTTTATATTTCTGTGAAGTCAGTAGTGATATCCCTTTCCTCATTCCTTATTTTGTGTATTTGCATCTGCTCTCTCTTTTTCTTTGTTAGTCTGGCTAAGGGTTTTTAATCTTTATTGATCTTATCAAAGAAACATCTTTTGGTTTTGTTTCTTTTTTCTAGTGCTTTCTTATTTTCTATTTCATTTAGTTCTTCTCTAATCTTTGTTATTGCCTTTCTACTTCTTTTGGGGTAAATTTGTTGTTTTTCCAATTCCTCCAGGGGTGCAGTTAGGTTTTCAATTATAGCAATATCTTCTTTTTTAATATATACACTTATGGTTATGAATTTCCCTCTCAGTACAGCTTTTGTTGCCTCCCATAGGGTTTGATATGTTATGTTGTCATTTTCATTCATTTCAAGGTAGTTACTGAGTTCTTTTGAGATTTCCTCCTTGACTCACTGTTTCTCTAAGAGTGTTGTTTAACTACCATATCTTTGTTCCTAATCTGGCTGTCTGGCCCTTAGTGATTTGCCATTTCATTCCATTGTGTTCAGAGAAATTACTTTGTATAAATCTCGATTTTTCTGAATACATTGAGAGTTGTTCTGTGGCCTATTCTGTGGTCTGTCTCAGAGTATGAGCCATGTGCACTTGAGAAGAATGCATATCCTACTGTATTTGTGTGTGTTGTTCTGTATATATCTATTAGGGCCAGACCCTCTAATGCTTTATTCAGAGTCTTGGTTTCCGTATTGATTTTCTGTCTAGATGTTCTGTCTAATGGTGATAATGGTGTATTAAAGTTCCCCACTATAATTGTAGAGGCATTTATGTCTTCACTTAAGTTTTTCTAGTGTTTGCCTTATGTATTTTGAGGTGCTCTGATTAGGTGTATAAATGTTTATGATTGTCCTTTCTTCTTGAAAGATTACTCCTTTTCCTAATATATAGTGGTCATCTTTCTCTCTTACAATAGTATTGCATTCAAAGTCTATTTTGTCTGATATTAGGATAGCTACTCCTGCTCACTTTTGGTTATTGCTTGCTTGTAAAATTGTTTTCCAGCCATTCACTTTCAGGCTCCTTGATTCCCTGGGACTAAGGTGGGTTTCTTGCAGATAGCTTATAGATGGTTTATATTTCCTTATCTGTTCTGCCAATCTGTGTCTCTTGACTGGTGAGTTTAATCCATTAACATTCAGTGTTATTACTTTCAACAAATTTCTTATATCAGCCATATTTTCTTAGGGTTTATGTACATCATATGTTGTTTTTTTTCTCTTTTTGTCTTTTTAGTTGTTTTTAAACTCTTCTCCAACTCTCTCTCTCCTGCTTTTCCTTTCAACATGTAGAACTTCTTTAGTATTTCTTGAAGTGCAGGTCTCTTTTGACATACTCTCTAAATTTCTATTTAATCTGTTAATTTTTTGAACTCTCTATAATTTTTGAATGCCAGCTTTGCTGGATAGAGAATTCGTAGCTGGAAGTTTTTTCTTTTAGTACCTTGACTATGTCATACCACTGTCTTCTTGCCTCCATGGTTTCAGATGAGAAATCAGCAGTTAATCTTATTGTGCTTCCCTTCTATGTGATGGTTCTCTTTTCTTTTGCTGCCTTGAGTATTTTCTCTTTGCCTTGAGCATTGGACATTTTTATAATTATATGTCTTGGAGTAGGCCTGTTGGGATTTATAATGCTTGGGGTGCACTCTGCTTCCTGTACATGTACATCCATCTCCCTCAATAAGGCTGGGAAGTTTTCAGCCATTATTTCCTCCAACACTCCTTCAGTTCCCTTTCCCTTCTCTTCTCCTTCTGGGATGCCTATATTGCGTATGTTTGTGTGTTTTGTGATGTCAGTTAAATCCCTAAGTCCCTTTTGGATTTTTTCTATCTTTTCATCTATCTGTTCTACTATCTGTTTGATTTCAGATGTACTGTCTTCCACATCACTAATTCTTTCTTCTGCCTGTTCAAATGTGCTGTTATGTGAATCCAGCATATTTTTTATTTCTTGGATTGTGTCATTCATTGCCATCATATCTATTACCATTTTACATATGTTTATAATTTCATCAGTATGTTCTCCTAGTGTCTTCTTTATATCCTTAATCTCTTCCTTCACTTGATTAAGTTGGTCCATGATATTTGTTTGGACAGCTTTGATTAGTTGTTTGATGTTCTGCATCTCTTCCTGGTTTTTAATTTGTTCATTGGACTGGTCCATGTCTTCCTGTTTCTCAGTATGCTTTTTAATTTGTTTCCCTCTGGTCATCATGTTATCTTGATGGATATATTCAGTTGCTTAGCTTCTCTCTCTGCTCTAGAGTTTTATTTAGCTGGTGGTTCTGTGTGTGTGTTAAGTTTTGTCTTTACACTTTGTTCTTCTTGGTCTATTTTCTTGCTTTCTTTATATGTTCCCTTGAAGGAAAAAGATTAGGTCCAGAGGAATCAAAAGAGATAAGAAAGAAAAAAGGATAATAGTAATATTAATAAAAGTTAGATGAGGGGCCATATAAGACTTAGTAAAATGAATATTTAACTCATGTATGCAGTGTAGAGTAACAGGAAAAAAAAGTGGAGTACCTACAATGGAATGGGAAACCAAATAGAGAAAAATATATAGAATGATTAAAAAGGCCCGAATGATGAGGAGAGAGAGAAAGAGTAAAGAAAGGGCTGAAAGGAAAAGTAAATAAGAAAAGAAAACAAAATTGACATGATAGAAATCAAAACCTGTGAAGTTGAGGAATAATGAAAAAAGGTGGAATGCAAGAACCACAACAGAAAGCAGAAGATAGAAAGATGGAGGAAGGAAAAGAGATAGTGTTGCTAGACAAAATCTATATACACAGAAAATGGAAAAGCAAGGAAGAAGAAGCACAGCAAAGAAGAAACAAGTTGGAAGCACCTAATTTAAAAAGGGGGGGAGGAAAGAGGAAAGAAAAGAAACAAACAAACAAAGAAAAAACCAAACAAACACACAAGCAAGCAGTCAAACAAAGCTAAAGAAGAGCAGTGTTCCTTCTTGCACCCTTGTGGAGCCTCTCAGCCTGTCTGTGTTCATCAGTCAATTACCCTGCAGGCTTCTCTCTGCAGGTTTTGAGGCAGATTTTAGCAGTAAACTAAGTTAAATAAAAAATTTTTAATTAGACTTGTTTTTTTTTTTTTTTTGAGAAATAATGTTCCCAAAAGAAGACCTCTTCTAGACCACCCCCTCCATTGAGAGGACTCTAAATAGGCTCGTGGAAACTTATCAAAC
>JAKSZT010000741.1:15516-34877 GCA_026826555.1 Tolypeutes matacus
TGCATGTCAATTATACATCAACATAGCTGTTTAAAGGGGTAAGCAAGGAGTGAGTAAATAGAAGCAGCAATGCAGACCTCTTTGAATACAGGCAATAAAATGTGGTAAGGAGGTAATTACATAAAATTTAAGAGAGCAGTTAATTTGTCAAGGTTTGATTGAATTAAGAGCTATTTCTTCATATCATCCTGTTTACATCAGACTTCAGGTTTTGGTTGTTGTTATTCACTTACTTTTGTTATTTATTCTCTCATTCTTTGTATTTTTCCCATCAAATTTATACAGAAACAGGATAATTGTTTAAAGAGTCTATTGAAAAGTATGTCCTCCCCCCCAACTTGCCAACTGTGACCCAAGCAGAGGTTAAAATATTTTTTACGGATCCTCTTACTGTGAAAATTGTTACATACCATTATTCAGAGATCATTTATAAATGTCACAAATAAGTACATTAACTTTTATTTTTCTGAGTGAATGTTCATTGATAACTTACTCTGTGAATAGTCAAAAGGGAATTCTGAACATATTACCACTATGTTCAAAATCCTTCAATAATTTGTCTTTAAGTTAATGTAAAAAATAAAGACCCTAACCCAGTTCCCAATTACCACATCTTGTATCAGTCTGCTTGTCTCTTTGCATGCCAGACCATTAACCATTTTTTGAACATCTAATAATCTAGTCTCTCCAATGATCTATGCCTGTGAATGGTATGTGTTCACATGCATCACCTTTTTAGAAATGGAGACCCTCGGTCCCTATCTCAGACCTACTCAATCCAATCTTAAATTTAACAGGACCTCCAGGAGATTCATAGGCATTACAATTTGGGAAGCACTGATCTAGGCCAACTTCTGCTGATGTCCTTTGACTTTGTTTCTCTTTTTGATCTTTTTCCTTACCTTTGCCCAGTTGATTTCTACTCATCTTTCAGATTTCAGCTCAAAGTGGGAATTTAAAAGTAATTTAAGCTGCAGTTTGCAATGAGGAGAAAAACTTGGGGTTGAATCATAATGCAAACCTAGTACTTTAGTCTCATTTAAATCATGTTTTACAGCTCAGACAAAACCATTGTAATCAATGCACTCAGGGAAACAAATTTTATAAATAAATTGAACTTTTCCTAAACATGTCAGAAACTTCATCTGTGGTGGAAAATGGTGATATAAAGTGAAATTTTAATTGTTATATTAGATGTGTCTGCAATGCCCTAAGTTTTATGATTTCAAAATCTATAATGCCCCGTGGAATAACCTGAAATTCTCATAGGTGTCCAAGTCCACAAAGCCCAGTTGTACAGCTTTGTCCTAAAGGGAATCTTTGGATGCTCTTATGGGAATTTCTATTGCACACTTTGACAATTAGTTTTACTCTTGTTGTCAAAGAAAATTTATATAGGTAGCATTTTTCTTAGTTTGGGAAAAGAAATCACCAAACAAATCAGTGTGTGAAGAATTGCTACCTATGTTATTATCATTCTTGTGCAACTATATTATTTCTACTTAGAAAGCTTAACACCTTTAAAGAGTCTTCAGAAATTGTTACAATACATGGGTAAGAGAGAAATGACCTCTTTAATATTCATCATCCTTACGTAAAAAGTTAAAATCCTGTTTAATTTATAATTATTTTAGGTTGGATTTAAAAAATGCCAGAAAAAACTTGGTGAAACATTGAAAAAGAGTTAATGAATTAACAGTGTATTTTATTTGAAGGACTCTAAATTCTGGATAAGAAAGATAACTGTAAATTTGAATTGTTCCCCTTAGGGATATATTATTATCTTTTTAACATAACTATAGTGACTTTTTAAGATAGGTTTTGGTGAACTAGAACATTAAATAATTAAAAACCATATTTAAAGATTCAGGTCATTGTGATTATTATATAAGTAAAATATTCAAATGATTCTGATAAAAATATTCATTCTGTTTAATCAGCTTCTCTGATTAAAATTATTTAAAGGTAATGCACTTAACTATTAACTTTTTTATTCCTTCAGCCTTCTGTATCTAGAAAGATAAAAGATAAATTGTGAAATATGCATAAAATGTATACTGCCATTGCCCTTTCTAGTACATATAACTTATATAGTACCCACAACACAAATTGAACCTGAGAATTTTCAATTAATGTTTGATTTGGAGTTGCTCAGAAACCCGTTTCAAATAAAAATCCATATAAAAACTGGAATTATTGGTTTGGGTTATTTATATAGCCTGTATTCAAGATCTAATCTTTGGCTCAATTTTATTCTGCTAAGTAGACTGATGAAGAAGAAGGTGTTCTCTAGTAAAGCCAGGAGGATTTCTAAAGAAAATCAGTTCTAATCATTCTGATAGCAAAGATAAAGCGGGCAACAGATTGTCAACATGGAAAACACTTTCAGGTGGTCCTGGTGTATTTATGAACACCTCAAAGTTTGTGAAGTCAAATGAAAGTCTTTGCTTCATACACAGATTCATTCTATTGGAAAATATACTCTGAATTTTGACCAAAATAAAAAATTTTCCAGGACTGACAGAACTTTTAAAGAACATTAGGGTAAAGATGCACATTCACCTTGAAATTGCTAATCTCCACCCTCCCCCCCCTTTTTTTTCATCTTTAGCCTCTGATAGTTCCTTTCTTCCTCTATCTTGGTTCACTTTCCTACCCTTCCATGTCTGTTATTTTTCCCTAAATTTCCTCCTCACTCTTCTTGTTTTCTTTTTTCCCACTCACCTTAATTTCTCTTTCTACTTCTCCTTTCCTACATATTCTTTCTATCTCCTCTTCTCAAATGTTCCACAGGAAAGTAATTTTAGATTTGTCTACAAACAGTAGACACATTTACTGGAGCATCATGCAGTACTCTTTCATTCTCCTCACTGTGGGCACCACTTGTTTCCCATTCACTTGCTATTCTCTGGCTGCAACTCTGTTACAAACCTGAAACTGAAACTACTCTCACTGAAGCCACTAATAATCTCATCATTCCCATACTCAGTGATCTCTGCTCACTCCTTAACCTTCTACAGCATTTATTTTTTGGCACTTTGGCACTGTACATCATTATGTCCTTCTTTATTATCTTTCTTATCTTTACTTCCACAAGATACTTCCAGTTTCCCTTTTGCTCTATTGGACGCTCTGCTCAGTACATTTTCCAGTTTCCCCCTTGTTATTTTGTATCAGCCAAGGGCCTTGATTTCAAGTGATAGAAACTAGCTTTGTTTATTTAAACAGTAGATGAGTTTATTGAATGGAAATTGGCTCTAACATAGAATTGGAGGAATCAGCTGGAAAATTTTCTAGAAGGAGAAGAAGGTACCCAGTCAATAGGCAAAATCATGCCCCAACACTAGTTCAGTGAAGGCTGCAGTCACAGCTGCTGAACTTCAGATGAAACAGCTCCTATGCCAATGCCATTGTCAAGGATGCAGGATGCATTTGCTGCAATCTTGATACTGCTGCCTTGTATGTCTATGCTACCCAAATTCACTTTTATAATTTTGTCTCCTTCTCTTCACATCCCAACTCCTGGTAGATTGGTTTGATTTGCCAAAGTTAGGTCTAGTCTCTTCACTTTAGGTACAGGTGGAGCGGGAAAGTAAGGTTGTGGTTCTTTTGGCTTCTAGAATGTATTGTATCTTCTGAACACACCAGACTCGTGTGGTGGGAAAGGAGATCAGATGTTGGACATGCAATGAATAACATAGACCCACTACTCCTTTTAATATCACCTCAAGATTCTTTCCTTGTCCTCATATTTTCTTTTCCCACTCTCAAAAGGAACATCCCTTCATCTACCCCAGTGACTCTAAAGTCATTATTTCTATTTAGCTCCAGTGAACTCATCTTACTAGCCCATCTCACCTGAATGTTCAGAGGACATTTATCTCCATAAATTTGCCAATTTATCTGTGTTCTCAATTTCAATTTTTGATGACAAACTGCTTAACAACTAAATAATTACTCTTTCCTTTGCTATTGTCTTCACATATAAATTATCACTAAGCCCTAGTGACTCTATATTCTGAATTCTTTGGAATGTATCTATCTTCATTGTCACTCCCAATGTCATAAAATAAGTGAAAGATACTTCACATGCATTTCAATCACATGGAGAGCATTTTTCAAAGGTTTATTCCTGGACCTCATTCTTTATCTACTGAATCAATTTCTACAATATTATTTCACAATCACTATTTTATACAAAAAAACTCTCCCAGGTGATTCTGATGTATAATCTGATTAAGGAACCATTAGACCATGTAAAACCTTCCTGACTAGTATCCCGGATTCCAGTTTCCCCTCCCTGTAGCCTATTTTCTACACTATCAAATAATTAATTTAAAAATATCTTACAATGACACTTTCTGTCTTAAAAGTTGTCAGTGTATGCTTTAAATGTAAGGTATCAAGTTCAAGATCATTCACGTGGTATTCAATTAATTTTCTAATCCAAACCATTCAAACCTTTCCCTTTGACCTATGTCCACTCAACAGGACATTCATTAGTGGTCCTATATATTTCACACACATTTAAAATGTTTTTCCTTTTTTACTAAATGATAATTCCATGCATTTTGGAACTGAAATAATTGCATTCATTTCCATCTCTTCAATTCTACAAAATAGATCCTACCTATCATAGTAGTATTAAATGAAATCAAAATGTATTTCTGATAAGTGTATGGTTTTCTTACAAATCCTCTTTCCCATTTTTCTCCTTACATATCCTTAGTGATGTTCTTTTTATGTTTACTCCATCTCATTTCAGGGGACATCCAGTGAGGATATGGAAAAGGAAAATGCAACATTGCTGACAGAGTTTGCTCTCACAGGACTTACAGACCTACCAGAGTGGAAAATCCCCCTGTTCCTGATGTTCTTGGTAATATATCTCATCACCATGGTGGGGAACTTAGGGCTGATTGCTCTCATCTGGAATAACCCTCAACTTCACACACCCATGTACTTATTCCTTGGGAGTTTAGCTTTTGTGGATGCTTGGCTCTCCTCAACAGTGACCCCAAAGATGCTGGTCATCTTCTTAACTGAGAGAAAAATGATATCACTCTCTGAATGCATGATACAATTTTTTTCCTTTGGATTCAGTGGAACCACAGAATGTTTTCTCCTGGCTACAATGGCATATGATCGCTATCTAGCCATATGCAACCCTTTACTTTATCCAGTGATTATGACCAATAGACTATGCATCCAGCTATCAGTCTGGTCATTTGTAGGTGGCTTTCTTCATGCCTTAATTCATGAAGGTTTTTTATTCAGATTAACATTCTGTAACTCCAATGTAATACATCATTTCTACTGTGACATCATACCATTGTTTAAGATTTCCTGTACTGATGCATCTATAAATTTTCTGATGCTTTTTATTTTCTCTGGTTCAATTCAAGTATTCACCATTTTGACAGTTCTTTTCTCTTATACCACTGTTCTCTTTACAGTCTTAAAAAATAAGTCTGTAAAAGGCATAAGGAAACCCTTCTCCACCTGTGGATCCCATCTCCTTTCTGTCTCTTTATATTATGGTCCTCTTCTCTTCATGTATGTGCACCCTCGATCACCTCAAGCAAATGATCAAGATATGATGGATTCTCTATTTTATACTGTCATTATTCCTTTTTTAAATCCAATTATCTACAGTCTGAGAAATAAAAAAGTCATAGATTCTGTGGCTAAAATGTTAAAAGGGAAATGTTAAAGTGAAATTCTCATACTAATATGTTTCTTTTTAAAAAAAAAAACTGTTATAAAATTGTGCGGTTAGATGTGGTCATGATTTGGTTGGTGTATAAAGTTTTCTGTTATTAAAATTTTCCTTATATTTTTAAAAATGTGTTATTGTTGTTATTCCTATTTTAACCAGAGTACAGGTCATAACACATTCCATGGGCTAGCATTATTCTGATAACAAAGCCAGATAAAGATATCGCAAGTCAAGAAAACTACAGATTGATTTTCTTTATGAATACATATGAAAAAAATCCTCAAGGTAATACTTGAAAATTGAATTCAATAGCAAATTAATTTGATTATACATCATACACCATTGTTGTGACTTGAGCTGTTAGTACTTAATAAGCTCCTTAATATATTTATGCATATTATTCAATTTATACAATAATTTTAATCATGCCATCATGTCATTTAAGGCATCACTTAAACAGAAAACAAATGTAAAGCTTTTTTTTTTTTTTTTTTAGGAGGTACTTGGGATTGAACCCAGGACCTGGTATGTAGGAAGCCAGTGCTTAGCCAATAAGCCACATCGGCTTCCCTGTGTTGGTTTTTCCATTTGTTTGTTTGTTGTGTTTTTATTTGTAGGAGGCACTGGGGACCAAACTCAAGATCTCCCATGTGGGAAGCAGGCACTTAACCAGTTGAGCCATATCTGCTCCCAGACATAAACATTTAAAATGCTTATATATTATTCAATGTGGCCTTGTAAATGTATTAGGTGCTGAGATGCCGTAGTTTCTCTGAAATGGACTTGAGTAGGATGTCTTTGATTTCTAAAACACTGTATATCCTGGAGATTCCAATCACAATGAACACTCTAGTGGTGGGCAGGCTTGTATTTAGGTGAGCACAAGTGTGTCCAGTCTGTTAGTCATGAAAAGGTCTTTCTTTCTTATTCATTGGGAAATGTTGAATTTCACCTCTTGTATGGATTCACTTCATATACCACATGGAGAAATAAGAAGTATTGAGAAACCATTCAGAATAAAAATTCTAAATGAGTTAAGACTGTGAAGGCAGTGCCAAATTGTAAGAGGCTATTCTCAGCTCAGTGTTCATGTATGAGAAGTGAGAAGAGGTAAGTTGACTCTCACTGTAAATATACCTTATAAGGCCCTTTTCAGTTGTATTTGCATGTTGCCCATATATCTGAACAGCTTCCATAAATCAAAGAATAACATATTAGATAAAAGACTTAGAATTAAGTTGAGGTATGAGGTAGATCAAAAAAGAGAAATGGCAGAAGAGTAATTTTCCCATATTAAAAGAAAAGTTAGTATGATATATAATCAATAACTTTTAAATATTGTTGGAATGTGTTATGGAAAACAAAGGAGTTTTGTTGCATATTACCAAAATTCAAATAATTTTAAGGTGATATGATGCTGCAGTGTCTTGTGGATGAAGATATGAAAATGAGCAAGAGCTTGAATGTTTTGTGCCAGAAAAGTCCTTGAAAGTTAACATTCCTCCTATACTATACTCTTTAAGGATAATGAGTGGTTCATCTTCAGGTCTACCCCCTTTCTTTTCCACTCTGAACACAAAAATCCCACATATATTTCTACTCATACCTCTGAAGTCTGAAACCACACAACTACTCATCTCTATGTTTTGCTAAAATCTATTACTTGTCACTCACATCCAGCTGTACTGTATTCTCTTACTTCCCAAACACTATTGCCAGGTTATTCTTCTTAAAGAAAACTCTGATTAAATAATTTCTTTCTTCACTAGTCTTTAATGGATTAACATTGTTAACAAATTATATGTATACATGGTATAAATAAATGATAGAGATGTAGAGATAGATCTTTATATTTACACGTGCTTATGTTTATGTTTTCATGTTGTCCTTCAGTACAATCCTACCTTTTATGTATTCTAGAAATTCACCAAAATCTTTAGTCCATTAATGTGATCTCATTTTCACCTATATTATAGACTTACTCCTTTTTGTATATCATTTGTGTCATTTCAGTGTGATATTGGAAGAGAGTTAAAATATATACCTGTAAATTCCATAGTTTGGACAAGATATTCTGCTGATTCCATTTTAAAAAACTATACATACATAAGCATTTTATTTTATTTTAGTGGGTATTTAAATGTCAATGAGATGAAATATTTCTAAGTTCATACAGTTGTCTGAAACACTGGCATGAATGGGGGTGCTATCACTGGGTTAGGAGGTAGGATGAAAGATGTGGGAATTGGTTGGCTAAGGTAAAGTCACCTGGCCTGGTAAGCTGATATTTGGGAAACAGTGTGGGAACTCTTCTCAAGGCATGTTAAGGGCACCAATCAATCATCTATATCCACTTAAAGATTGTGTGAAATTTCAATAAGGTTAAGCAAGACAGTAGGATAACTGGAGGCAGGGAAAAGAACTGAGGAGGTTCTGGCAAGAGAGTGTGAAACATTGAAATTTGTAAGGGATTGTGCAGTGTTGGGGTCCTGCACAGAGGCCTGTGTTCCTCAGTTCCCTTGGAGAAAAAAGGTAGAGGAATCTCAGTCATGTGAGGGAGCAAGAGCCCCAACATGGTGGAGAGGGTACAGGGTAACCTTGTGCACTGTGGCCTCTAGCTGCAGCAAGCCAACTTGTCTCCTTCCTGTCAACAACAGAACTAACCCTCATAGTTATTATGGGAAACACTGGAGAGGTACTTCCCAGCTGGTGCTTTTCATAGGTGGCCACTTCCTTTTCCAGACTATCCATTCCAACTACAGAGGGGTCAGATATTCAGTTGTAGCCCAAGTGAATAATGTTGATACTTAATCTTGTAACTGGAGCCCTTTATAAGCAGAAGAAATTCAGGCATAGAGGGAGAAAACCACAGAGAGGAGTTGGAAGCAGGATATCAAAGGAATCGAGAAAAGAAAGGAGAGGACATAGCAATGTGACAGGAAAGCCAAGTCACTCAAAGTCTTTAGGGCTGGTTTTCTGCCTTCAGGACAAATTCCAAGAGGGTGAGTCTGAGATAAGTTTCCTACTTCAGTATTTCTGAGTTCTTCCTAACAGACTTGCACTGAAATACAGGCACCCCAATATGTTTCCTCTGGAAAAGGGACAGGCACCCAAAATGAGAGCACAGACTGGTTCTACTATACATGGGAGAAGGGTGAGGAAGGGGCCAGTAAGATCATCAGAAGCTCCTCCTATGACTTCTTTTTAAATAAAGAATATTTATTTGGGGTAGAAGCTTACAGTTACAAGATCCTAAAGGGTCCAACTCAAGGTACCATAAGAAGGACTTCCTCACCAAAATCTGTTGCCATGTGTTGGAGCAAGATGGTGGGCGATGTCTGCAAGGGTTCAGCCTTCCTCTTTCCTCTTCAGGCTCCATAGGCCCAGCTTCTTCTGATCTCATCTGTAGGCTGGAGGGCTAACAGAGCTCAGCTGCTCTGTTCTCTTCACAAAGTTTGGCTAAAACCTAACTAAATGGCTCATCTCTCTTCCTATGACTGCAGTATAAAAGCTAACAAGTTCCTCCACTTCTGTGTCTATGGGGCTCTCTCTACTCCTCTGTGTTCTTCTCCTGTGTATTTCTTCTGTGTTCTTCTTTATTGAGTGTCCATTTATAAAGCCCACAAAGCAGGTGGTAACTCAAATTGAACCACCATAATGACATGGTTGTATCAAAGACTTAATCTTAACATAATTTAATCAAAGGCATCTCAGCTGAATCTAACACAATCAAAGGGTATCATGCCCAGCAGAACAGACCAGTTTATAAACATAATCTATATCTCTTTTTGGAAATCATAAATAATATCAAACTGCCACAATCGTCTTGAAAACAAAAAAGGATGTTGGAGCCCTAACGCTTTCCATTTTTAAAACTTATTATCAGACTATAGTAAAACAAATTACACTGGTACAAGGACAGACATAAATATCAATGGAATTTAAGTATGAGTTCATAAATAAACCTTCGTGTCTATGGCAAATTTATTTATTCATTTTTAATTAATTATTTTTTAAAATACTTAGATTTTACATAAATTTTACACAAAAATTATAGGGATTCCCATATGCCCCACCTCCCACACCTCCCACAACCTCCCACATAAACATCCTTCATTAGTGAGACTCTCTCCATTCCCTGGGATGGCTGTTGTCCATCATCATCTCCCTGCCAGGTGTCCAGGGTGAGTCCATTGAGCTATAGTGTAGGAGTTCCAGCTCCACCAAGATCCGGGCTCAGCTGGCACATGGACAACCCAAAGAATCCAGTCTCTGGATGTACACCTACAGACTCCAGCACCACATATAGATTTGAATATAAGGGACAGATGAACCTTGTGCATGGAAGACATATTTAGAGTCCAGCTCTGTCACTCTCAGGAGCACAGATTCCAAAGTAGAGCCCACTGATAAGGCACCAAACTCCAGAGCTATCCACCCTGACATAGGACATGGGTGTCTTCAGAACCCTCAGGAGCCCACTATTTGGGGTGATATCCACTTTGGAAACCTATGAGGTCCTACTGAGATGTACATAAGCATTACCTCTGAAGGACCTCCCGACTCACTTTTAAGTCTCTTAGCCACATGCACTCATTTGTTTTTAACTTTTGCCCCTTTTATTCGAGGTCTTTTTCCAGTCATTTTGCCAGTTGGCACTTGGTAGTAATCCCTCATTGCCAGGAAGGCTCATCCCCAGGAGTCATGTCCCATGCTGAGAGGAAGGTAATGCATTCATATGCTGAGTTTGGCTTAAAGAAAGGCCAAATTTGAGCAACAAGGAGGTTCTCAGGAGGCAACCCTTAAAGCACCTCATAACAATAGGCTAAGGTCAATTTCAATAGCAAAGACTCATAAGGCTAGGCATCAATAACAAGGGCTCATCAGTGGATCATCCTCCTTTGCCAGAGACTGCCCCTGCAATTGGGGGACTGTTGCTGCTCCCAAGGAGAACGTGGCAGAGCTCTCCAGGATGGGAATTCAGTATTATCTCATTTATTGAGTGATTCTCTACCCACTGTAGCCATGTCCCATGATCATTTGAAAAATTTTATATACCTTGTATGTATGTTCAGGTGAACTTCCTCCCATGCAACCCCCATCCCTGACACCCCCCACCAATGATCCTCTCCTACACCAGTTGTAATCCTTCTGTGATCCAAAGCTTCTTTAAAGATGAAGCCAATACAATAGCTAAAGACAATTAAGAGGAAAATGAAATAATAATGATAGGTTTAAATGTAAGAGATAAAATACATGAAAACTTAAAACAAACTAAAAATTAAATTAAATTAAAAGACTGGGATATTCAAAAAATGGGAAAAAAAAATTTAAAATATATATTTTTTGAAATTTTGTCATTCATCATGCAATATCTGGTCTCCAGTCTGTACCATGGCACCTTCCCCCTCTCACTCCCCAGTGTCTCACTCTTTTTCATTTAAATTTCAAAGAAGTTTTAGGTCATAGCAAATCACACACAGAATACAGGAGACTCTCATATACCCAAACTCCTCACCCTTTCCTCTCTCCATATTAAAACCTTTTTGTATGTGGATGATAACATTGTTATAACTGATATACACATAGTGAAACATAGCTACTAAACATTGTCAATGGTTTACAGTATAGTTTACATTTTAGACTGAACACTTTTAAAAATTTTGATGATATTTACCATGCCCTGTGTCCACCACTGTAAGGTAATGAAAAAAATTTCCACTGACAACTAAATACCCCCCTTTTGATCCATTCTGTTCCTCCCTCCACATCTTCCTGGGACCCATGGCGACCTCCTAGCTTGACTCATTGGATGACAAGATTTATAATTACATGCAAAAAGTGGTCCTGACACACTGGTTTGTCCTCCCCTGTTAGGAACCACCCTTGCTCTTAAGAGATGTTTGCCTGTCTATTGCTGAATGAATCGGTCCAAAGATGGAAGACCATATCCTTCCCGCTCATTAGGTGGATCTCCACCCACTGGTACAGCACATTATGAGAGGATGAACACTCACACACTTCCGAAAAACCTGCTCCAGATGTGCTCTGTCCCGAATGCCACCCCCATCCAACACCCCAAACCACTGACACTTCCTTGTCATATTGCCATGAGAACATTCCAACCACTGTACTTTCAACCACATACCTCATACCACAAATCTCAAGTATTCACCTGGTCCCTCTCCCAACTCTCCCCCTAGTATCCGGGATATTCTAACCCACCCTTCCCAATCTAACCACCTGTCAAACCTGCACCACCAAACCCCATAATATCACTACTCACCTGTCCTATCCCTTCAGTATGGAACTACACTTTATCACTTTACCATATATTACATCCATATGGGTGATGACTCACAATTTTCTCTTCTCTTTCTCTTTCTTGTAAACCTATCTTTCAGACAATAGTTGCAGAGACTCTCAATTTCCTTAATTCATATCAGTGAGGTCAGGTACTGTGCATCCTTTAATGCCTGGCTTGCTTCACTCAAAATAAGGTCTTCAGGGTTCATTTGGGTTATCCCACATGTTAGCACTTTATTCCTTCTTACAGCTGAGTAATATTCCATTGTATATATGTACTACATTTTGTTTATCCATTTGTATGTTGATGGGAACCTGGGTTGATTCCAACATTTTGGCAATAGTGAACAATGCCGCTATGAACATTGGTGTGCAAATATCTGTTTGTGTATTTGCTTTCAATTCTTCTGGGTATATACTCAGCAGTGGAATCCAGGCCATATGGAAGATCTGTAACTAGTTTTTTGAGGAACTGCCAAACTGTCCTCCACAGTGGCTGCACCATTCCACAACCCCACCAGAAGTGGATGAAGGTTCCCATTTCTCCACCTCCACTCCAACACTTATACTCTGCTCTTTTTTAATAGCTGCCATTCTAGTGGGTGTAAGATGGTACCTCAATTTAGTTTTGATTTGCATTTCCCTAATAGCTAGCGATGTCGAGCATTTTTTCATGTGCTTTTTAGCCATTCGTATTTCTTCCTTGGAGAAGTGTCTTTTCAGGTCACTTGCCCATTTTTTAAATTGGTTGTTTATCTTTTTAATTTTGAGGTGTAGGATTTCTTTATATATGCAGGATATTAGGCTCCTATCAGATATATAGTTGCCAAATATTTTCCCCCATTTTATATGCTGCCATTTTATTTTCTTGATAACATCCATTGAGGTGCAGAAGATTTTAATTTTGAGGAGATCCCATTTATCTATTTTTTCTTTTACTGCTCATGCTTTGGGTTTGTAGTTCATGAAACAATTTCCTATTACTAAGCCCTGTAGATGCTTCCCTACATTATCTTCCCATGTCTTTATGGTCTTGGCTCCTATATTTAAATCTCTGATCCATCTTGAGTTGATTTTTGTATAAGTTGTGAGATTGTGTTTCTCTCTCATTCTTTTGGATATGGATATCCAGTTCTCCAAGCACCACTTGAAGAGGCCATTCTCCCAACTGAGAGTGCTTCATGGCCTTTTCAAATATAGATGACTGTACATGCGAGGATTTATATCAGAACTCTCAATTCGGTTCCATTGGTCACTAGGTCTATCCTTGTGCCAATACCATGCAGTTTTGACCACTGTAGCTTTGTAGTATGTTTTAAAGTCAGGTATTGTGATACCTCCAACTTCATTTTGCTTTTTCAATATATCTTTCATGATTTGGAGCCTCTCAGCCTTCCAAACAAATTTTGTAGTTAATTTTTCCATTACTTAAAAAATACAGTATTGGTTTTTAGTGGGATTGCATTAAATATATAGATTAGTTTGGGAAGGATAGACATCTTGATGATTATTAGTCTTCCTACCCATGAACAGGAAATATCCTTCCATTTATTTAATTGTCCTTTGATTTCCTTTAACAGTGTTGCTTAGTTTTCTGTGTACATAAGTCCTTTACATTTTTAGTTAAATTTATTCGTAGGTATTTGATTCTTTTACTTACTATTGTAAATGGTATTTTTTTCTTGATTTCCTCCTCAGAATGCTCATTATTGGTGTACATAAATGCTACTGATTTTTGAGCATTGACCTTATAGCCTGTAACATTACTGAACTACTTCATATGTTCCAGAAGCTTTGTTGTAGATTTGTCAGAGCTTCCTATGTATAGGATCATGTCATCTACAAACAATGAAATTTTTACTTCTTCTTTTCCAAATTGGATGCCTTTTATATCTTTTTCTTGCCTCAGTGCTTGAGCAAGTACTTCTAAGACAATGTTAAATAGGAGTCGTTAAAGTGGGCAACATTGTCTTGTTCTCGATCTTAGAGAGAAGGCCTTTAGGATTTCACCATTGAAGATGATGTTCGCTTTGGGTTTTTCATATATACTCTTTATCATGTTCAGAAAGTTTCCTTCTGTTCCTATCTTTTGCAGTGTTTTTATCAGGAAAGGTTGCTGTATTTTGTTGAATGATTTTTTTGCATCTATAGAGATGATCGTGTGAGTTTTTTCTTTCAATCTGTTTATGTGGTGTATTATATCAATTTATTTTCTTATGTTGAACTCTCCTTGCATACCCAAGATGAAACCCACTTGGGATGTTTAATTCTTTTGGTATGTATTTGAATGTGATTAGCAAGCATTTTGTTGAGGATTTCAGCATCTAGGTTCATTAGAGAAATTGGTCTGTAATTTTCTTTTCTTGTGGTATCTTTTTTGGCTTTGGTATTAGGGTAATGTTGGCATCATGGAATGAGTTAGGCAATGTTCTTCTCCTTCTATTTTTTGGAAGAGCTTAAGCAGGATTGGTATTAGCTCTTTACGGAATGGTTGGAGGAATTCAGCTGTGAAGCCCTCTTGTACTATGCTCTTCTTAGTTGGGAGGTTGTGATGACCGAGTCTATCTCTTTATTTCTAATTGGACTTTTGAGTTTATCAATTTCTTCTTTCATCAATGTATGCTGCTTGTGTGTTTCTACTAATTTGCCAATTTCCTCTAAATTATTATTCTTGTTGGCATATAATTTTTCAAAGTATCCTCTAATGATATTTTATATTTCTGTGAAGTCAGTAGTGATATCCCTTTCCTCATTCCTTATTTTGTGTATTTGCATCTGCTCTCTCTTTTTCTTTGTTAGTCTGGCTAAGGGTTTTTAATCTTTATTGATCTTATCAAAGAAACATCTTTTGGTTTTGTTTCTTTTTTCTAGTGCTTTCTTATTTTCTATTTCATTTAGTTCTTCTCTAATCTTTGTTATTGCCTTCTTTCTACTTCTTTTGGGGTAAATTTGTTGTTTTTCCAATTCCTCCAGGGGTGCAGTTAGGTTTTCAATTATAGCTATATCTTCTTTTTTAATATATACACTTATGGTTATGAATTTCCCTCTCAGTACAGCTTTTGTTGCCTCCCGTAGGTTTTGATATGTTATGTTGTCATTTTCATTCATTTCAAGGTAGTTACTGAGTTCTTTTGAGATTTCCTCCTTGACTCACTGTTTCTCTAAGAGTGTTGTTTAACTACCATATCTTTGTTCCTAATCTGGCTGTCTGGCCCTTAGTGATTTGCCATTTCATTCCATTGTGTTCAGAGAAATTACTTTGTATAAATCTCGATTTTTCTGAATACATTGAGAGTTGTTCTGTGGCCTATTCTGTGGTCTGTCTCAGAGTATGAGCCATGTGCACTTGAGAAGAATGCATATCCCACTGTATTTGTGTGTGTTGTTCTGTATATATCTATTAGGGCCAGACCCTCTAATGCTTTATTTAGAGTCTTGGTTTCCGTATTGATTTTCTGTCTAGATGTTCTGTCTAATGGTGATAATGGTGTATTAAAGTTCCCCACTATAATTGTAGAGGCATTTATGTCTTCACTTAGTTTTTCTAGTGTTTGCCTTATGTATTTTGAGGTGCTCTGATTAGGTGTATAAATGTTTATGATTGTCCTTTCTTCTTGAACGATTACTCCTTTTCCTAATATATAGTGGTCATCTTTCTCTCTTACAATAGTATTGCATTCAAAGTCTATTTTGTCTGATATTAGGATAGCTACTCCTGCTCATTTTTGGTTATTGCTTGCTTGTAAAATTGTTTTCCAGCCATTCACTTTCAGGCTCCTTGATTCCCTGGGACTAAGGTGGGTTTCTTGCAGATAGCTTATAGATGGTTTATATTTCCTTATCTGTTCTGCCAATCTGTGTCTCTTGACTGGTGAGTTTAATCCATTAACATTCAGTGTTATTACTTTCAACAAATTTCTTATATCAGCCATATTTTCTTAGGGTTTATGTACATCATTTGTTGTTTTTTTTCTCTTTTTGACTTTTTAGTTGTTTTTAAACTCTTCTCCAACTCTCTCTCTCCTGCTTTTCCTTTCAACATGTAGAACTTCTTTAGTATTTCTTGAAGTGCAGGTCTCTTTTGACATACTCTCTAAATTTCTATTTAATCTGTTAATTTTTTGAACTCTCTATAATTTTTGAATGCCAGCTTTGCTGGATAGAGAATTCGTAGCTGGAAGTTTTTTCTTTTAGTACCTTGACTATGTCATACCACTGTCTTCTTGCCTCCATGGTTTCAGATGAGAAATCAGCAGTTAATCTTATTGTGCTTCCCTTCTATGTGATGGTTCTCTTTTCTTTTGCTGCCTTGAGTATTTTCTCTTTGCCTTGAGCATTGGACATTTTTATAATTATATGTCTTGGAGTAGGCCTGTTGGGATTTATAATGCTTGGGGTGCACTCTGCTTCCTGTACATGTACATCCATCTCCCTCAATAAGGCTGGGAAGTTTTCAGCCATTATTTCCTCCAACACTCCTTCAGTTCCCTTTCCCTTCTCTTCTCCTTCTGGGATGCCTATATTGCGTATGTTTGTGTGTTTTGTGATGTCAGTTAAATCCCTAAGTCCCTTTTGGATTTTTTCTATCTTTTTATCTATCTGTTCTACTATCTGTTTGATTTCAGATGTACTGTCTTCCACATCACTAATTCTTTCTTCTGCCTGTTCAAATGTGCTGTTATGTGAATCCAGCATATTTTTTATTTCTTATTGTGTCATTCATTGCCATCATATCCATTACCATTTTACATATGTTTACAATTTCATCAGTATGTTCTCCTAGTGTCTTCTTTATATCCTTAATCTCTTCCTTCACTTGATTAAGTTGGTCCATGATATTTGTTTGGACAGCTTTGATTAGTTGTTTGATGTTCTGCATCTCTGCCTGGTTTTTAATTTGTTCATTGGACTGGTCCATGTCTTCCTGTTTCTCAGTATGCTTTTTAATTTGTTTCCCTCTGGTCATCATGTTATCTTGATGGATATATTCAGTTGCTTAGCTTCTCTCTCTGCTCTAGAGTTTTATTTAGCTGGTGGTTCTGTGTGTGTGTTAAGTTTTGTCTTTACACTTTGTTCTTCTTGGTCTATTTTCTTGCTTTCTTTATATGTTCCCTTGAAGGAAAAAGATTAGGTCCAGAGGAATCAAAAGAGGTAAGAAAGAAAAAAGGATAATAGTAATATTAATAAAAGTTAGATGAGGGGCCATATAAGACTTAGTAAAATGAATATTTAACTCATGTATGCAGTGTAGAGTAACAGGAAAAAAAAGTGGAGTACCTACAATTGAATGGGAAACCAAATAGAGAAAAATATATAGAATGATTTAAAAGGCCCGAATGATGAGGAGAGAGAGAAAGAGTAAAGAAAGGGCTGAAAGGAAAAGTAAATAAGAAAAGAAAACAAAATTGACATGATAGAAATCAAAACCTGTGAAGTTGAGGAATAATGAAAAAAGGTGGAATGCAAGAACCACAACAGAAAGCAGAAGATAGAAAGATGGAGGAAGGAAAAGAGATAGTGTTGCTAGACAAAATCTATATACACAGAAAATGGAAAAGCAAGGAAGAAGAAGCACAGCAAAGAAGAAACAAGTTGGAAGCACCTAATTTAAAAAGGGGGGGGAGGAAAGAGGAAAGAAAAGAAACAAACAAACAAAGAAAAAACCAAACAAACACACATGCAAGCAGTCAAACAAAGCTAAAGAAGAACAGTGTTCCTTCTTGCACCCTTGTGGAGCCTCTCAGCCTGTCTGTGTTCATCAGTCAATTACTCTCCAGGCTTCTCTCTGCAGATTTTGAGGCAGATTTTAGCAGTAAACTAAGTTAAATAAAAAATTTTTAATTAGACTTTTTTTTTTTTTTTTTTTTTTGAGAAATAATGTTACCAAAAGAAGACCTCTTCTAGACCACACCCTCCATTGAGAGGACTCTAAATAGGCTCGTGGAAACTTATCAAACACTTCCCACTGTCTGACACTCCCAGGGGAGCTGAAACTCTGATACTCCTCAGCATGGAACTATAAAATTGACTGACTCCACCCTCACCCGTACCAAGCCTCCATATCACAGGGTGGCTAAGTAAATCAGGCTTTCTCAGCAGATTCAACTGTCCCCTCAGCCCAACGCCACTTCAAGCTGGCTGGTGTGTTCCCCAAAGCTGCAGGGGGTCCAGGCAACCAAACACACAGAAAGGAAACCCATCTCCACCCTCTGCCAGAACCCTCCCACTCTCAGAGAATGCTCCCTCTCACTGGGTTGATGACAGGAGTCGAGGCTCACCCTAGCCCTTTTCCCTGAGGGTGGAGCTTAGCTGTCTGTGTCCATGATTTCCAGCTCAGGAAAAACTCATGGTTTTATCTTGAGCAATCCATCTCCCTGTTCAGCTTCCTCCAGATTGATGTCCCAAATCTCTCGCTCTGTAGGCTCCCAGAACACCTCACTTGGGCAGGATCCTGTCCTCATCAGCAGTTGTCTGTGAGAAAGATGGTGAGTGCCCACCAAAACTGATGCCATCTTGCCTCCAACCCTCCCTCCTATGACTTTTGAAGCTGCATTTTCCTAATTTGACACTCACCTAGTTACTGCAGCGCTTTATGTTCTGTAACTTAGATGAAGGTAACTCTTTAGATTTCCTATTCTGCTTTTGTCTGGGAGAGTTTGAAAAGATGGCACCCTCAGAACAGCTTCCAGCCGTCTAAATTATCTGATCAAAGCAGTGGTTAACAATCAGACCATACACCTCCTGAGTTGGGAGGATTTTGTCTTTATGTCACGCCTTGGTATCAACAAGCTACATCATGAATTCCAGCTATATTTCCCAATGTTGCATGCCACAAGGCTGGAGGCTGGGGGTGGTAGCCACTGCAGGGAGAATGAAATTCACTTGTATTTACCACAATTTACCATCCTCTTCCATCTCCTCTTCCTTGGATGCTGCAGAGTCTCACCAGACTCTGGAGTAAAGTGGTTATATAATTTTACCGTTCCACTACCAATGTCTGAAAGTTTCTGTTTTCAAACTTGTTTTCAATTTCAAACTTTTAAACTTATATCTTTTAATCTTTAGCTATTCCTTCAGGTGTAGGATGACAGTTCCTACATGTTCATGTTTATTAATGAGATTGGGTACCTATATTTTCTAGAGACTTTTTTGTCTTGCCTTTAATACTTATGTTTATCATCCACTGGGCACTGTTTTGACCTGTACATTGTCATTGCTCATTATTTTCTATAGATACTCAAATATTCCAGCAAAATTTATTGAAAACAACCTTCCATATCCATTGCTCTGTAATGCCACCTCTGTATAAAGTCATTCATACATGTAAAGATCTGTT
>JAKSZT010000743.1:0-14426 GCA_026826555.1 Tolypeutes matacus
ACTGATAAGGCATCAGTCTCTGGGGCTATCCCCCCTTATATAGGACCAGGGTGTCTCCGGAGCTCTCAGGAACCCCACTGAGTGGGGTGATAGGCACTTAGATGTTCTATGAGCTCCTACTGAGGTGTGCGTAAGAGTTATCTCTGGGATGACCTCCCGATATAGCTTTACTTTCTTGTGGTGATTGGATTTGGTATTAGTGTGATGTTGGCCTCATAGAATGAGTTAGGCAGAGATCCCTCCACTTATAATTTTTGGAAGAGTTTCTGTGGGATCAGTGTTAGTTCTTTCCAGAATGTTTGGTAGAATTCAACTGTGAAACCATCTGGTACTGGGCTATTCTTAGTTGGGAAGTATTTGATGACTAATTCTATCTTGTTGCTTGTGATTGTTCTGTTGAGTTCATCAATTTCTTCTTTTGTCAAAGTAGGCTGCTTGTGTGGTTCTAGGAATTTGTCCATTTCCTCTAAATTATCCATCATTTTGGCGTACAATTTTTCAAAGTATCCTGTTATGACACTCTTTAATCCTGTGTCATCAGTGGTGATATCACCTTCCTTGACTCTTATTTTATATGTTTGTATTTTCTCTCTTTTTTTCTTTGTTAGTCTAGCTAAGGGTTTGTCAATTTTATTAATCTTCTCTAAGAACCAAATTTGGTTTTGTTTATTTTTTCTAGTGCTTTCTTATTTTCAATTTCATTTAGTTCTGCTGTAATATTTATTTCCTTCTTTCAACTTCCTTTGGAGTAAGTTTGTTGTTCTGTTTCTAATTCTCCAGGTGTGCAATTAGGTCTTTGATTTTAGCTCTTTCCTCTTTTTTAATATACACATTTGGCTATGAATTTCTGTCTCAGTATAGCTTTTGCTGTATGCCATAAGTTTTGATACGTTGTATTGTTATTTTCATTCGTTTCAAGGTAGTTATTGATCTTTTGCAATTTCCTCCTTGACCCACCGTTTGTCTAAGTGTATGTTGTTCAACTTCCATGTCTTTGTGCCTAATCTGGTTCTCTGCCCCTTGTTGATTTCCAGCTTCATTCCATTGTGGTTAGAGAGATTACTGTGTATAATTTCAATATTTCTGAATTCATTGAGAGTGGTTCTGTGGCCTCTCATGTGGTCTATCTTGGAGAATGATCCATGTGCATTTGAAAAGATTGTATATCCCACTGTATTGGGAATAATGTTCTGTATATGTCCATTAGGTCCAGATCTTCTAATGTATTATTCAAGGTCTTTGCACATTTATTGATTCTCTGTCAGGATGTCCTGTCTAATAGTGATAGTGGTGGAGTAAAACTCCCCACTCTAATTGTAGAGGCATCTATTTACCCACTTAGTTTTTCAATGTTTGCCTCATGAATTTTTAGGTGCCCTGGTTAGGTGCATAAATGTTTATGATTATCCTTTCTTCTTGATAAGTGGCCTTCTTTGTCTCTTACAATAGTTTTGCATTTAAAGTCTATTTTGTCTGATATTAGTATAACTAGTCTCTCCATTTTGCAGTTATTGTTTGCATGTAATATTGTTTTTCACCCATTCACTTTCAGCCTCCTTTTGTCCCTTGGTCAAAGCTGTGTTTCTTGCAGACAGTATATAGTTGCATCATATTTCCTTTTCCATTCTGCCAGTCTTTGTCTCTTGACTGCAGAATTTAATCCATTAACACTCAATGTTATTACTTTCAAGGAATTACTTACATTAGCCATATTCTCTTTAAGTTTATGTACGCCATATGTTGTTCTTATTTCTGTTTTCATTTTTTTTTAGTTATTCTTACACTCTCCTCCAACTCTCTCGCTCCTAGTTTTTCCTTTTAATCTGCAGAACTTACTTTAGTATTTCTTGAATGACACGTTTCTTATTGACAAACTCTCTTAATTTCCATTCATCTGTGAATATTTTGAACTCTCCCTCATTTTTGAATGCCAGCTTTGCTCAATAGATAATTCTTGGCTGGAGTTTTCTTTTTTTTTTTTTTTTATCGTTTAGTACCTTAACTATGTAATACCACTGCCTTCTTGCTTCCATGGTTTCAGGTGAGATAACAGCACTTAATCTGCTCAAGCTTTCATAGCATTGATGGATCTCTTTTCTCTTGCTATTTCAGAATTGTCTCTTTGTCCTGAGCATTTGACAATTTGAAAAGTATATGTCTTGTGGTAGGTCTGTTAGAGTGTATATTCTTTAGGGTGTGCTGTGCTTCCTGGATGTGTACAACTATGTCCCTCAATAGCATTGGAAATTTTCAGCTATTATTTGCTCCATCATTCCTTCTGTCTACTTTCCCTTCTATTCTCCTTATGTGATACCTATAATGCATATGTTTTTGTGTTTCATATCATTCAATTCCCTAAGTCCCTGCTGGGATTTTTCTATCTTTGAATCTATCTGTTATATTATCTGTTTGATTTCTAATGTACTTTCTTCCACATTTGTGCATTGTGTACATTTTGTGATTCCAGTGTATTTTTGATTTCTTGCATTCTACCATCCATCACCATCATATCCCATATCTTTCTGTGCACATTTCCAATTTCTTCAATATGTTCTCCCAGTGTCTTCTTTTTTTTTCATTAATAATTTTATTTTTTTTTTATTTTTAAAAGATGATTAGATTACATAAATTATACACAAAAATTACAGGGATTCCCTTGTTCCCCACCTCCCACACCTCCCACAACCTCCCACATAAACACCTTTCATTAGTGTGGCTCCACACCTGCAATGGATATACACATCCTGGGGCTTTGTCCCTAAGCATGGATCATAGTTCATATTGTAGACCACACTTTCTCATGCAGTTCTGCATGTTATATAATGATATAAAATGGTCTATATCTGTCATTGCAATGTCACTCAGAATAATTCCCAAGTCCCCAAAGAGCCCCTGTATTACACCTGCTTTTCCCTCTCCTTGACCCTGAAGCATCTGGTGGCCACTGGCTCCACATTAATGTTGTAATTACTTCCACTGTGTGAATCACAATATGTCTATAACAGAATACCCATAAGTCTACTCTAGTCCTAGCTCTTCCTCCAATCCTAAGGAGTGTGAGAAGGTGATGTCCACTCCACCTCCAAGTGAAAGGGGATTTATATCTCATAGATAAGATGAATGGGATTATCCTGCCTGCAGCTGCAGATTCTCTCCATTCCCTGGGATGGCTGTTGTCCATCATTATCTCCCCTCCATGTGTCCAGGTTGAGTCCCTTGAGCTGTAGGGTAGGAGTTGCAGATCCACCGAGATTCCAGGCCCATCTGGCACATGGACAGCCCAAAGGCTATGGTCTCTGGAAGTACACCTACAAACTCTGGCAACACATATAGGTTTGAATAGAAGGGACAAATGGACCATATGCAGGGAAGGCATATTTGGATCCAACTGTCACTCTCTGGAGCAAGGATTCCAAAGTAGTGCCCACTGATAAGGCACAAAACTATGGGGCTATCAGCCCTGATATAGGACCTGGGTGTTTCCAGAGCCCTCAGGAGGTCCTCTGTTGTGGGGGAATCCACATTAGAAGCCTATGAGGTCTTACTGAGATATGCATAAGCCTTACCTCTGAGATGACCTCCGGACACACTTTGAAGTCTCTGACATATGAACTCATTTGTCTTTACCTTTCCCCCATTTTATTCAAGGTCTTTTTCTAGTTGTATTGTCTGTTGGCACTTGTTAGTAATCTCTCATTGCCAGGGAGGCTCATCCACATGAGTCATGACCCATGCTGGGAGGATGGTAATGCATTCATATGCTGAGTTTGGCTTAGAGAGGGGCCACATTTGAGCAACAAGGAGGCCCTCAGGAGGCAACACTTAGGAATCCCATAACAATAGGCTAAGTTTCTATTTCAAGAGCCAAGACTCATAAGGCTAGTCATCAATTATCATCCGTTGACAGACACTGCCCCTGCACTTGGGGGACTGTGGTTACTCCCTTGGAGAATATGGCAGAGCTGTCCAGGATGGGAATTCAGTATTTTCTTATTTATTGAGTGGTTCCCCACCCACTGTGACTATGCCCCATGAGCATTTGAACAATTTTATATACCTTTTGTGTATGTTCAGGTGAATTTCCTCCCATGCACACCCCATCCTTGAAACCTCCCACCAATGATACTCTCCCGACCCAGTTGTAACCCTTCTGTGATCCAAAGGTTTTTGAAAGATCAAGCCAATACAATAGCCAAATACAATCAATAGGAATATGAAATAATAATGATGTTTAAATGCAAGAGATAAAATACATGAAAACTTTATTAAAAAACTTAAACATAAAATAAAATTAAAGGATTGGGTTACTCAAAAAAATGAGAAAAAAGTTTTAAAAGATTAAAAAAAATTTTTTTTGAACATTTTTCCTTTTATCACTGCACTAACTGGTGTCCAGTCTATACTGTGGAACCTTCCCCTCTTGATCCCCAGTGTCTCACTATTTTTAATTTAATTTTTTAAAAAGTTTTAGGTCACAGCAAAATCACACACTGAATATAAGACACTCTCATATACCCAACCTCCTCTTCCTTTCTCACCCCATATTAAAACCTTTTTGTATGTGGATGGTAGCATTGTTATAACTGATATACATATAGTGAAACATAGCTACTAAACATTGTCAGTTGTTTACAGTATGGTTTACATTTTGTACTGTAAACTTTTATAGATTTTGATATTTACCATGTCCTGTGTCCATCACTGTCAGGTAATGAAAAACATTTCCAATGACCACTAAATAACCCCTCTTTGATCTATTCTGTTCCTCCCTCCCCGTCCCCCTTGGTCATAGATGCCCCCCTGGCTTGACTCATTGTATGACAAGGTTCGTAGTTACATACAACAAGAAGTCATGACACACTGGTTTTTCCTCCACTCTTAGGTATCACCCTTGCTCTTCAGAGATGCCTATCAGTCTATTTCTGCTCTCCCCTCAGTATCCTGGGTATTCTAACCCACCCTTCCCAATCTACCCACGTTCAACTGAATTGACTCCTCAAGTTGACTGGGATTCAGAAATATATCTGCCCTCTTTTCACCAGGTGTTTTAGACTACAATTTGCTAGAGTCCTGCTGATTAAGTGCCTGTGCCTCCTCTCTCTCATATAATTCCTTTCTCTCCCTTGGCAGCTGGGCATGATAGCCTGCCTGAGCAGATATCTCTCCCCTCCCTCTATTGGGTTGTGGTGCCTTCAGAGATTCAAAGGGGGTTCAGTTGACCAAACTCACCACACACAAAAAATAAACAATCTTCACCCTCTTTCAGACCCCTCTTCCTCTGAGGGAATGCCCCCTCCAACTCTGTTGCCCTGAGGGTGGGGTATATATACCATTTCCAGCCACAGGGTTGATCAACTCACAGTTTTCCTTGGGATTCTTTATCATTCTAGTACCCTCCTAGAGGACTCAGAGCACCTTCTCATTCTAAATATATCCAAATCAACTCCTTTTAGGTAGGTCCGTGCCTTCTCGCCACTTTTTTTTGTGAGAAGGTTATACTGTGCCTTCCTACCTCAACACCATTTCCCTGGAAGTCCCCTTTAGTAGCATTTAGCTTTATTTTTAGCATCCAAAATTCATATCACTTCATCTCTATGTCTTCTAATTTTCAAATAACTATAGAGGAAGCTTAAGCAAATAATTCAATTAAAGTTTTTTTATACAGACTTTATAAAAAGATTGTGGACAAGATTGGACCCATGGGCTCTAGCTTGTGAATAGGGCTGCTGTGAATATCATATGAACATTTGTGTTTGAACACCTGTTTTCAATTTGATATTTATACCTAGAAGTAGAAATGATGGGTCATATGGAAATTCTGTGTTTAACTTTTTGAGGAACCGCCAAACTATGGCATCTGCACCATTTCACCTTCCTACAAGCTGGGCATGAGGGCCATATATTTATTAAAGTACAAAATGATGCAAACAAATGAACAAGTACAATTCAGAAAATACAAGAAGCACAAGATGAAAAACAATTAAAGGGTTGGAATTTTAAGGCATACTGAAACCAAGCTCTGGAGCAGGCTTCACCCATGTGCATCTCAGCCCACAGATCTGCCAGATAGATGTGTCTTACATTGATGTTACTTCGCTATGGGATCAAAATGAATTCTGGATTTCAGCTGTAAAGATTCCCAAAAACTCTCTGGAATAAGAACACTGTCAAGGCAAACCTCTTCCAATGTGATACCCTTTTCCTATAAATGATCTGTCCTCTCCAACAAAGGACACCTACATCTTGGTCTGTTCTCCATAGAAAACTGAATTCCTAAGGAATTGAGTAACAATAAGATGCTTCATCTACTAGATCATTTAACAATCAATTATTACACATCTGAAATGTGCCAGACACTCTACTGGGTACAGAGTAATCAAAATTCTGTCTTCATTTATTCATGACCATGGCAATTTAGAGCTTATAGAAAGCATAATATGATTATTAAATTCAGCATGCATTGATTTTTCCCATTTATCTCTGTGACAATTTCACTCTATTAAAAGTTCTCAGGGGAAGTGGATATAACTCAAGTTGTTGAGTGCCTGCAGCCTACATACGAGGTCCTGGGTTCAGTCCCTGGCCCTGGTACCTTAAAAAAAGATCTCTTAATATATCTTTATAATTATTATTTTATGAGACTGATATTATTATTATTTTTTTTAGAAAATCAAACAAAAGTAATGAATGAATGGTTTTGAATTCTCAGGGCCAATCAACCACCTTTCTCTCTGTCCATAAAATTTGTTTCTTCCTATTTGTTGTAAGGAAAATTTGAAATACAATATCCGTTAGAGTTCCAATGTTGCCTGTATTGGGGAAGGGACAAGAATGAATCCAGGAGTGAGGATTCTGCCTAATTTGCACATCTTTCCATACTATGTTCATTTGGCTATCAAATATCCATCCTTTGAATCATGCCTTAGATGCATTCTTCTCAGAAAGGTGTAACCACTCTTCACTCAATATACTCAACTAGATTGGTTCTATCTGTAATATGCAAACACAAATCTCTGTTCTTCTCATTCATAATGCATACTCAACAAATGGGCATATACCCTTTGTTGTAAACTCTTTATTAGTCACATTAATGAGTTTGGATTATCAAGTAACTTCTATAACTATTAATATATTTTGAATATATCAATATTATGTTACATGGCATGTATAATTATGAAATAAACTTTGAGTACTATGTGTGAACCTGTCTTATAATAGAACATGTTTCTTCAAAACAGAAACCTAAAAAAGTGATGTGTTATTACTGTACCCATGAGACTTCTAGATGTGTAGACATCCACAGAAATCATGCCTTTGAGTCCATCCTTGAATCTTCTCACCCTATGTCCTCTTTACAAGGATGACATTTCCTCTATTAAGGTAAAACAGTCAATTTATATGGAATGAAATCATGATAAAAGCACGATTGTGAGTTGATGAGTGTTTTTTGTTTTTGTGCCAATGAGAATTGGGATGAAATATTTGTACCTCAACAAATTATAACCAACTATGTTCTTTAACTCTTTGGCAAAGGAAATGAGCCCTAGAGATGGCCAGAGAAATTAATATGAAGTAACCAAATCCGGAGAGCAAAACCAAAGAGATTTGACCTGCTTCTAGGCAGAAGCAGTCCAGTAAGATAAGACATGAATATGGATTTCCAAAACATCCTGCCATGAGTCAAAATTGGCACACGTTTGCATTCTGTTTTGCTCTCTTAGTTCCAGAAAACTAAAGGGCAGCAGTTGAGAGACCAAAGAATATTTCATTAAATTGGTCATGGGAATTCATACCCTAAATTGACAGAAACTGTAAATGCTTCTTCCACACCATCTCAAGTCTGCATTAATATTCTCAGTGAAGAGAAAAAAAAATTGCGTCTTCTCAAGGACTCATGACCACCTCCATCTTCTTGACTGTCCTGGGGGAAGAGCTTCCAACTTCATTCATTACCCAAGGAAGACACTGGATCACTGAAATTTAGATGCTTCCTTGATAATAAATGGGTGAGTCACAGAAACTTCTCATGTTCTGGGGGATGCAATATGGTTTGAGTGACCTCTTTTACTGGTGGCAACTTTAGGAGCATCAACATGGAAAGAAAGTTAAGGAATGTTTAATGATACAAACTTCTATCAAATGGAAAACCCTGATTCTGGAGGGAGAGTCTGGGTATGCAAAACTTTATTCATTTTCCTGTCTCTCTCATCTGGTTTTGGTTCTCAGTCATGGCAATATATGTTGAATATCATTACACCATTTGCCATTTCAGTCATTCAACACACATTTATTTAACAATTAATAAATTACATTAATAAGTTATATTCTGTGGATCAACAGATGATAAGATTTTGTTCTTCCTCTCAAGGGACTCAAAGTTTAACAGGGCAAGTGACATGGGCATAAATAAGTGCACTACCTTTCGATGGCACTGAATTCCTGATGAAGTGGTTCATAAAGTTGATGACTCTTTCTGGAAAGGTTGGTGAAGGGTCCCCAGGTACTTGTATCATTGTATTGAATACTAAATAGGATTTGAAGCCCTTTTGCATGGATTTGAGCAAGAGGAAGCTGAGGAGTTTATTTGGAAATCAATCAAAGATAAATTGTGCTTAGGGAATCACAAAAAGTTTTTAATATATGACCAACAATGTTGGTCAGAGGATGAAAAGTGATACATCAGTGCAGCCAGGTAGTCATCAGCCAGATAATAGAGAACTTTACATTTAGGCTACAGGATTGATATTAATTCTGAAGGTAGTGGAGATTCAGTGAGGGTTTTATGGCAGGTGATGTCTATGATCAGGCTAGACCAATGGAAAGGTCATTCTGGGACAATGTTGTCAAATCCATGGAGAAATGAAGAGGTGTGGAAGTTGCACAGTAGAAGTGGTTACTAGTATAAGAATGTTCTTCTTTTACAAAGTATTAAGAATATGGTGCTTTAAGGGACAGTTACAACGAATGTAACTTTTAGACAATAGTCTAGTCTAGTCTAGTCCAGTAATAGTAACAATGCAATATATTTGCATCAGTGGCAAAAAGACAATATATAAATTCTAAGGGACATAAACAGGGAAGTATAAGAGGGTATGGGATTTTTCCTCTTGGAGAAATGAAAACATTCCAAAATTGGCTGATATGATGACATCACAACTCTGTGAAGAAACTGAGAACCACCGAGTGAATACATTTGATGGATTGTACAAAGCAGGGAACTGTGTAACACAGGGAATCCAGTGATAGATGATGGACTGTGATTAACAGAATAAATATGAGAATGTTCTTTCATGAGCTATAACAAATATCTAATACTAGTACAAGGTGTTAATAATTGGGTGGGTTGGGAGAAAAATACACCAAATGTAATTTATAGTTAGTAGTAATGTTTGACAATGCTTTGTTCTTTCATAGTTTGCAATAATTGTTTCACAACAATGCAACATATTGGTTGTGGGGTGAAGTATGGGAGACTTGTGTGATGGTATGCATGTCTCTTTTATAAGCTCACAGATTTTATTATACATTTACTGTTTATGTTTGTTCACGTATGAAAGATAAATTTCAATTTAAAAAATTAAGAAAGAAGTTATAACAATGCTACCAACTACACACACACACACACACACACGTTTTTTGTTTTGTTTTGTTTTGTTTTTAAGATTTTATTTATTTATTCATTTATCCCCCCCCTTGCTGCTTGTGCTCGCTGGGTCAGCTAACCACCCCGTGTGGGCGGGCTTGCCTTCACCAGGAGGCCCCGGGAACTGAACCTGGAGCCTCCCATATGGTAAATGGGAGCCCTACTGATTGAGCCACAGCTGCTTCCCACACACAAGGTTTTAATATGAGATGAGGAAAGGGGAAGCAGGTTGGGTATATGAGGGTTTCTAATATTCTGTGTGACTTTGCTGTGACCTAAAACTTCTTTGAAAATTAAATGAAAATTTCAGAGACACTGGATAATGAAGGGGGGATGGTGCCACAGTACAGACTGGACACCAGATAATGCAGTGATTAAACGATAAAAAATAATAATTAAAAAAATTATTTTGTTGTTTTTTTTTTCCAATTCTTTGAATGTCCCAATTTGTTAATTATATATATATTTTTTTCTTTATTTTCTTTTATTTTATTTTTATTTTTTATTGTGGGTAAATCTCAAATTTTTCACAATACATACCAATATTTGTAAAATGATATATAAATATATATGCATATATGTGCATTTGCTTACATAAATGTTATATATATATATATATATATATATAGTATCTAGGTAATCTAAGCACTTAAATATATATATATTTAATGAAAGATGTTTATGTGGGATATTATGGGAGGTGTGGGAGATGGGGAACTTGGAAATCCGTGTAATTTTTGTGTAACATTTATGTAATCCAAGCATCTTTTAAAATATGTAAAAATATATATAACTTTTATGTAAGCAAATGCACATGTATACATATATATTTATATATCATTTTACAAATATTGGTTTGTATTGTGAAAAATTTGATTTTTACCCACAATAAAAATTTAAAAAAAAGGAGTGGGAATAGAGAGGTTAGGAATAATCTGTGAGGGATTAAAACATAATTTATCTAAAAATTCGCTGAATAAAATTAGACACATTACTGGACTTTTAATATTCAGTATTTCATTTAATCTGAGTTTATGGTTGAATAATGTGACTCAGATCAGTGATATCACTTATCCAAGGCATGGAGTAGAGTCTGGAGTCAAGCTCAGAGTTCACTGTTTTCCAAAGTATTTACATTTCACTAACATTTTTAAGTTTTAGTGACATCTATTTTTTTTTAATTTTTAAAAATTGTATTCATTGTGTCTTTCATCATTGTAAGTTCTCTTATCTTTTATGTACTGTGAAAATTTGTTCCGTATGTTCCCCTAGTGAGTGACATCTATTTTTAAACAGTGTTACTCTACAGAAAAATTGTGAAGCTATTAAAGAGAATTTCCCACATTATGAGCATCTCCCACCCAGTATACCCCATTATATTTGGTGGACATTTCAATTTTTTAAATATAAAAATGCAAGTAAAATATTTATTCATAATTCTAGGTCTCCTATTCCCACTGGGATTCTATGTATAAATATGTGGACTCTTCTTATGCCTAAACTAGACTTTTTTACTATTCTTTTTTATTTGTCCTGAAAAGATACTTAGATTACATTTTTTAAAAATATAGGGGATTCCCATATGCCTTGCTCCTAACTCTCCCACATTTTCCCACATTAATGTGGTACATTATTTACAATTAATGAACACATTTTGGAACATGGCCACTAAGTGTGGATTACAGTTTACATTGTAGCTTACACTCTTTCCCTCACAATTTGTATGTTATGACAAGATATATATATAATAGCCTGTATCTCTCATTGCAATGCCATTCTGGAGAATTCCCAAGTCCTGAAAATTACATAGTACACTTGTTATTCCCCCTCCCTCCCTTCAGTACCTCCAGTGGCCACTGCCTCCACAGGCATATCTCAGCAGGGTCTCTTTGACTGCCACAGCAATCAGTGTCTCAATCAATGGTTTCCTGAGGGCTCTATACACCCAGACCCTATAAGCAGTGCAGACAAGCTCAGGAATTCTGCACCTATCAGTGGGCTCTAAACATCCAGATACTATAAGCAGTGAAGACAGTTCAGGAATTTGGCACCCTTTCAGAGGACCTTACTTTGGAATTTGTGCTCCTCAGTGTAACAGAATGAGACTCCTTTATAGTTTCCTTACACATGGCTCTTCAGACCCTTTTATTTGAACCCATAATTAGCACAATGCTTGATAAATGTATGTCCCAGAGACTTAAACCTTTTATCCATCTATGTGCCCACAGACCCTTGAATCTCAGCAGAGTTGCAACACCTGCTCTCTGGTTCACTGGACTCACCCAAGGCAACTAAAAAGGAGATGATGATGGGCAACACCCATTCTAAGAACAAAGAGGGTCTGCAACTGCAAGTAAGTAGCTTCATCCATCTGCCCCATAGGCCCTGTGTCCCCCCTCAATTTGAAATAGAGTGGGCATCACCATCCAAAAATCTTCAAGATTGGGAAATGAACAATGGACTAATGTAGACTTATTGTTCTATTATAGACTTGTTATTATTCTAGCAATGGAAGAATTTTTATCATTGACATAAAGACAAAGGCCATCAGAGGTTCTAAGGGGAGGGTGAGGGAAAAATAGGTGTAACATGGGGGCATTTTTGAGACATTGGACTGCTCTATATGACATTGCAATGACAGATACGGGCCATTATATATTTTGTCAACACATACAAAACAGTGTGGGATACAGAGTAACTTTTATATAACTACAGTCTGTTTAGTAGCAATATTTCCATATGTGTTCATCCATTTTAACAAATGTACCACAGTAAGGAAGGATGATGTTTATGTGGGAAAGTGTGGATTGGGGAGAGGGTGGGGCATAAGAGATTCTCCTGTTTTTTCTGTGAGATTTATGTAATCTAAAGCTTTATAAAAAATATTTTTATTTATGTTTAAATGATACTTAAATTACATATAATGTTGCATAAAAAGTATAAGGGATCCCCATATGCCCCACTCCCCACACTTCCCCCCTTTCCCCACATTAACAACTTCTTTTATTAATATAATACATTCATTGTAATTGATCAATATATTTTGGAGCATTGCTACTAAGCATGGATTATAGTTTACATTGTAATTTACACTCTCTACCAGTCAATTCTGTAGGTTATGGCAGGATATATTATGGCCTGTATCTGTCATTTCAAAGTCATTCAGGACAATTCCAAGTACCGAAAATGCCCCATATTACACCTTTTTTTCCCTCTCCCTGATTTCAGCACCTTCAGTGGCCACTGTCTCCACATCCATATAATTTCTTCCTTTGTTAGAATCACAAGAAGCCTATAGTAGAATACCATTATGCCTACTCTATTCCACATTTCATTCCTCAATCCTGAGGATTCGGGATGGTGATTCCTACTCTATCTCTATTTGAGAGGGGACTTCAATCCCACATTGCTGATGAATGGGACTCCCTTGTTTGCAGTTGTAGACTTTCTCGGGTATCAGTGTGGTGGTTTTCCATTCTCACCTCCTTGTTAGTTGCCTTGGTTGAGTCCAACGAACTGGAGATTAAGTGTTGGAACTCTGCTGAGGCTCAGGGCCCAACTGGTAAATGGAGAACCCAGAGAATCAAGTCTCTTTTATGTACATGTACCAACTCCAGCACCAACTATAGGTTCAAATAAAAGCGAAAGAAGAGGCAGTGTAGACAAGTCACATGTGAGTCCAACTCTGTTACACTCAGGAACACAAACTCCAAAGTAGAGCCCTTTTCAAATCTCTTGGTTATTTTTCAAATGGGTTGTTGGTGATCTTTTTATTTTTTTGAGATATAGCATTTCTTTATATATGCTGGATATTAGGCTCCTATCAGATATATGATTACAAGATAATTTCTCCCATGTATAGGCTGACTTTTCACTTTCTTGACAAACTCCTTTGAGGTGCAAAAGTTTTTAATTTTGAAGAGGTCTTATTCATCTATTTTTCCTTTCAATGCTCAGGATTTGGGTATGAAATTCATGCAGCCATTTCTTATAACAAGGTTTTGTAGATTCTTCCCTACATTATCTTCCAAGGTCTTTATGGTCTTGGCTTTTATATTTAGATCTTTGATCCATTTTAAGTTGATTTTGTATAAGATGTGAGATAGTGTTCCTCTCTCATTCTTTTGGATGTATATCCAGTTCTCCAAGCACCATTTGTTGAAGAGGCCACTCTCTCCCAGTTGAGTTGGCTTGGTGGTCTTGTCTAATATCAGATGACTGTATATGAGAGGATCTATATCAGAACTCTCAATACTGTTCCATTAGTCAGTATGTCTAACCTTGTGCCAATACCATGCAGTTTTGACCACAGTAGCTTTATAGTGTGTTTTAAAGTCTCATAGTGAGATTCTTCTGATTTCTTTTTTTTTTTTTTTTTCATTATTTCTTTGGCTATTTGGGGCCTCTTGCCTTCCAAATGATTTTCATAGTCTTCCAAATGATTTTCATAGTTATTCTTCCAATTCATTAAAAAAATCCTCTGTTGATTTTTATTGGGATTGCCATTACATCTGTAGATTAGTTTGGGTAGGACAGACACTGTAATGGTGTTTAGTCTTCCAATCCATGAACAGTGAATGTTCTTCCATTTATTTGTCTTCTTTGATTTCCTTTAACAGTATTGTGTAGTTTTCTTTTTATAAGTCATTTACATCTTTAGTTAAATGCAATCCTAGGTATTTGATTATTTTAATTACTATTTTAAATGGTATTTTTTTTCTTGATTTCCTCCCCATCTTTCTCATTATTGGTGTAGAGATATGCTACTGATTTTTGCGTGTTG
>JAKSZT010000745.1:0-37797 GCA_026826555.1 Tolypeutes matacus
TGCTCATTCCTTATTTTATGTATTTGCATCTGTTCTCTCTTTTTCTTTGTTAGTCTGGCTAAGGGTTTGTCAATTTTGTTGATATTCTCGAAGAACCAGCTTTTGGTTTTGTTTATTGTTTCCAGTGCTTTCTTATTCTCTATTTCATTTAGTTCTGCTCTAATCTTGGTTATTTCCTGTTTTCTACTTCCTTTAGATTTAGTTTGTTGTTGTTTTTCCAATTCCTCCAAGTGTGCAGTTAGGTCTTCAATTTTATCTCTTTCTTCTTTTTTAATATATGAATTTACGTCTATGAACTTCCCTCTCAGGACTGCTTTCGCTGCATCCCATAGGTTTTGATATGTTGTGTTGTTGATTTCATTAGTTTCAAGGTAGTTACTGATTTCTTTTGAAATTTCCTCTTTGACACACTGTTTGTCTAAGAGTGTGTTGTTCAACTTCCATATCCTTGTGCCTAACCTGTTTCTCTGGCCCTTATTGATTTCCAACTTCATTCCGTTGTGGTCAGAGAAAACATTCTGGAAAGAGCTAACACCAATTCTCCTTTAGCTCTTCCAAAAAATAGAAGTAGAATGAATATTGCCTAACTCATTCTATGATGCCAACATTACCCTAATACCAAAACCAAATAAAGATATCACAAGAAAGGAAAATTACAGGCCAATATCTGTAATGAGCCTAGATGCTAAAACCCTACCCTTGTGAGTCTTTGCTCTTGTAAATGAGACTTAGCCAGCAGTTGTGGTGTGCCTAAGGGTGGCCACCTGAGAGCCTCCTTGTTGCTCAAATGTGGCCTCTCTCTAAGCCAAACTCAGCATATGATTGCATTACATTCCCCCCAACATGGGACATGACTCCCGGGGATGAGCCTCCCTGGCAATGAGGGATTAATACCAAGTGCCAACTGGCAGCTTTGCGCAGTGGCAGTATCGTAGCCAATGAGGTTTATCCGAGGCATGATTATTGCTAATTGAAAACTTTTCCCAAGTGCCACCTGGCAACACAACTGGAAAAAGACCTTGAATAAAAGGGGGAAATGGTAAAGACAAATGAGTTCAAGTGGCTAAGAGACTTCAAAGAGAGTCGGGAGGTCATCCCAGAAGTAACTCTTACACACACCTCGGTAGGAGCTCATAGAACATGTAAGTGCCTATCACCCCACTCAGTGGGGTTCCTGAGAGCTCCGGAGACACCCTGGTCCTATATAAGAGGGGGTAGCCCCAGAGACTGATGCCTTATCAGTGGGTTCTATTTTGGAATCTGGGCTCCTGATAGTGACAGAATTAGACTCAAATAAGTCCTCCCTGCACATTGTTCACCAATCCCTTCTATTCAAACCTATATGTGATGCTGGAGTTTTTAGGTATACTTCCAGAGACTGGAGCCTCCTGCCTTCCTAGGTGCCAGGTGTGCATGTCATCTAGGTGGAGCTGCATCTCCTACCCTACAGCTCAATGGACTCACCCAAGTTACCTGGTGAGGAGACAACGATGGGAAATGGCCATCCCAGGGAATGGAGAGGGCCTGCATCTGCAGGCAGGATCATCCCACCCACCATATCCATGGGATATAAGCCCTCTCTCACCTGGAGTTGGAGTGGACATCACCATCCCAGTCCCCTCAGGATTGGGGAAGGACTATGTACTATAATGGACTTGATGGTATTCTCTTGTTCACATATGGTGATTCCAGCAATGGAAGAAATTATAACAATGAGGTGGAGCCAGTGGCCACTTGACACTTTTGGTGTAGGTAGGGGATGAGAATTTGAAATACAGTGGCTTCTTTGGGAGTTGGAGGTTGTCCTGAGTACTGTTGTGGCAACGGATGTAGGCCATTTTAAATCAGCACACACCACTCAGAACTGAGTGGGAGAGAGTGTGGTCTACAGTGTGAACTGTGGTCTATGGTTGGTGGCAAGGATCCAGGATGTGTAAGTTCATTGAGGGTGGTGGGCGAAACTGTGGAAGATGTTTGTGTGGGATGTGGTGGGAGGTGTGGGAGGTGGGCAACATGGGAATCTCCATGGGTTCCGTGTAATATTTTGGGTAATCTAAGTGCCTCTTAAAATATATGTGTATATATATATATAAATAACATTTTTGTAAGCAAATAAAAATATATGCATATATATTTATATATCATTTTGCAAATGTTTGTATGTATTGTGAGAATTTTGATTTTTACCCAGAATAAAAAAATAAATAAATAAATAAATAAATAATAAATAAATAAATAAATAAATAAATAAAAAACATTACATTAGAGGTTGTGGACATAATAGACATATACAGAACCATAAACCCAAATACATCAGGATTTACATTCTTCTTGAGTGCACATTGATCGCTCTCCACGATATACAACATGCTTGGCCACAGAAAAACTCTCAATTTATTCAGAAATATTGAGATTATACAAAGTAATTTCTCCAATCACAATGGAATTAACTTGGAAATCACTAAGGCCCAGAGAGACAAGTTAGGCACAAGCATATTAAGTTAAACAACACAGTCTTAGATAAAATGTGGGTCAAGGAGGAAATCTCAAAAGAAATCATTAACTGCCTTTAAACTAATGAAAATGACAACACAACATATCAAAACCTATGAGATGCAGCTAAAGCTGCACTGAGACTGAAGTTCATAGCCATAAATACATATATTAAAAAAGAAGAAAGAGCTAAAATTGAAGACCTAACTACACACTTGGAGGAATTGGAAAAAAAAGAATGAACTAAACCTAAAGGAAGTAGAATGAAGGAAATAACAAAGATTAGAGCAGAAATAAATGAAATAGAGAATAAGAAATGACTAGAAAAAAAATAAACAAAACCAAAAGTGGTTCTTTGATAATATCAATAAAATTGACGAACCCTTAGCCAGACTAACAAAGATAAAGGGAGATCAGATGCAAATACATAAAATAAGGATTGAGGAAGGCGATATCACTATTGACCTCACAGAAATGAAGAGCATCATAACAGGATACTTTGAAAAATTATATGCCAACAAGAATGACAATTTAGAAGAAATGAACAAGTTTCTAGAAACTCACAAACAGCCTACATTGATGAAAGAAGGAATTGATGAACTCAACAGTCCAATTAGAGTGAAGAGATAGACTCAGTTATCAAAAACCTCCCAACTAAGAAGAGCCCAGTACCGGATGGCTTCAGAGCTGAATTCTACCAAACATTCCAGGAAGATCTAATGGCAAATCTACTTAAGCACTTCCAAAGAATAGAAATAGAAGGAATATTGCCTAACACATTCTAAGATGAAAATATTACCCTAATACCAAAACCAAACAAAGATACCACTAGAAAGGAAAATTACAGACCAATTTTTCTAATGATACTATGTGCTAAAATCCTCAACAAAATACATGACAATAGCATTCAACAACATATCAAAAGTATTATACACCATGACCAAGTCGGTTTCATCCCAGGTTTGCAAGGATGGTTCAATATAAGAAAATCAATCAATGTAATACACCACATAAACAAACAGTAAGAAAAAAACACATGATCATCTCTATAGATGTGAAAAAAGCATTTGATAAAATACAGGAAACTTTCTTTATAAAAACGCTGCAACAGATAGGAATAGAAGGAAATTTTCTGAATATGGTGAAGGGTATATATTAAAAACCGAAAGCTAACTCAACTTCAATGGTGAAATCCTAAAAGCCTTCCCTCTGAGATCGGGAAAAAGACAAGGATGCCCACTATCACCACTCTTATTTAACATTGTCTTAGAAGTACTTGATCGAGCACTGAGTCAAGTAAAGTGTATAAAATACACCAGATTGGAAAAGAAGAAGTAAATTTTCATTATTTGCAGACGACACGACCCTATACATAGAAAGCCCAGAGAAAGCTACAACAAAGATTCTGGAACTCATAAAGGAGTTCAGCAATGTTGTACGCTATAAGACCAATGCTCAAAAATCAGTAGCATTTCTGTACACCAATAATGAGCAATCGGAGGAGGAACTCAAGAAAAAAATGCCATTTACAATAGTAAGTAAAATAAACAAATAACTAGGAATAAATTTAACTAAAGATGTAAAGGACTTATATACAGAAAATTATACAACATTGTTAAAGGAAATCAAAGAAGACTTCAATAAATGGAAAAATATTCCTTGTTCATGGATAAGAAGACTAAACATCATCAAGATGTCTATCTTACCCAAACTATTCTACAAATTTAATGCAATCCCAATAAAAATCAACACTATATTTTTTAAGGAACTTGAAAAACTACCTCAAAATATATTTGTATATGTAGGAGCCCCCTAATTGACAAAGGCATATTGAAAAAGAAAAATGAATTTGGAGGTATCACATTACCAGACTTTAAAACATATTACAAAGCTACAGTGATCAAAACTGCATGGTATTGGAATAAGGATAGACCTACTGACCAATAGAATTGAATTGAGAGTTCTGATATATATCCTCACATATAGAGTCATATGATATTTGACAATGCTACCAGCCGACTCTGTTGGGAGAGAATGGCCTCTTTAACAAGTGGTGCTTGGAGAACAGGATATCCATATACAAAAGAATGAGAGAAGAATACCATCTCACACCTTATACAAAAATCAACCCAAGGTGGATCAAAGATGTAAGTATAAGAGCCAAAACCATAAAGACCTTGGAAGATAATGTAGGAAAGTTTCTACAGGTCCTTGTAATAGGAAATGGTTTCATGAACTTCACAGCCAAAGCACGAGCAGCAAGAGAAAAAAAATATATAAATGGGATTTCCTGAAAATTAAAACTTTCTACACAACAAAGGACGTTATTAAGAAAATAAAAAGACAGCCTACCAATGGGAGAAATTATTTGGCAACCATATATCTGATAAGAGCCTGATATCCTGCATATATAAAGAAATCTTACACCTTGAATATAAAAAGACTAACAACCCATTTAAAAAATGGGCAGGTGTCCTGAAAAGACACTTGTCCAAGGAAGAAAGGCCAAGGGATAAAAAGCACATGAAAAAATGCTCAACATCGCTTGTTATCAGGGAAATGAGAATCAAAACTACAATGAGATAACATTTACACCCATCAGAATGGCAGGTATAAAAAAAACAGCAGACTCTAAGTGTTAGAGAGAATGTGGAGGAATAGGAACCCTCATCCACTGCTGGTGGGATGGTGGAATGGGCCAGTCACTGTGGAGGACAGTTTGGCGGTTCTTCAGAAAACTAACAATAGATCTTCCCTATGATCCAGCAATTCCACTGGTGGGTAAATATCCATAAGAACTGAAAGCAAAGGCATGAACAGATATATGCACACCAATGTTCACAGTGGCGTTGTTCACAATTGTCAAAAGTTGGAATCAGCCCCGGTGCAAATCAACAGTTGAATGGACAATAAATCGTGATACATACATACAATGGAATATTACTCAGCTGTAAGAAGGAATAAAGTGCTAACACACGGAATAAAATGGATGAATCTTGAAGACCTTATGTTGAGTGAAGCACGCCAGGCATTGAAGGATGAACAGTATATGACATCACTGATTTGAAATGAGGAATGTGAGCATTCTCTGAGAACCATTGTCTGAAAGATAGGGTAACAAGGGAGAGAAAGAGAAGAGTAGGTTATGAACCATCACCCATCTTTACATAATCTATGGTAAACGGATAATTTATTGCTGCATGTTGAAGGATAGGACAGATGGGTAGTTTTATTACTGGGTTTTGTCATGCAGGGTTGAGAGGTGTTAAGATTAGGAAGGGCAGGTTGGAATACCCAGCGCATTTAACTATGAATCTTGTCATTCTATGAGTCATGAGAGGGGAGTGTCATATGCCCCAGGGGGATGGGGAGGAAGGAACAGTTAAGATCAAATTGGGTATTTAGTGGTCATGGGAAAGGTTTTTCATTACCTTACACTAATGGACACAGGACATGGTAAATATCATCCAAAATTATTAAACTGTACTGTCTAAAATATAAACTATATTATAAATCACTGATAATGTTTATTTGCTATATTTTACTATCTGTATTACAGTTATAAAAATGCTAATATGCATTTTAAAAATGCTTTTAATATGGCGTGGGGACAGGAGAGGGAGGTTGGGTATGTGGGAGTCTCTAGTATTCCGTGTGTGACTTTACTGTGACCTAAAACTTCTTTGAAAATTAAATGAAAATTTGGGAGACACTGGGTAATGGGAGGTGGAAGGTGTCACGGTACACTAGACACCCAATAATACAATAATAAAGAAAAAACAGAATAATTTTTCAAAAAAGAATTATTTTTGCCATTTCTGAATGATCCAATCCACTAATTATATTTTATTTTTAGTTTCATTTCTTTCCTCTGAGTTTCCCTGTTTTTATCCCTTGCATTTAAGCTTACCATTATTATTTCTTTATCCTATTTATTGTATTTGGTTATTATATTGGCTCCATGATCAAGGAAGGTTTAGAACACAGAAGAGTTACAATGGGTGCTGCAGAGGATCATTGGTGGGTGGTGTCTGGGATAGGGGTTTCATGGGAGTAAGTTCATCTGAATATATATGAAAGTTATATGAAATTTTTCAAATGATCAAGGGATGGGGCATGGTCATGGTGGGTAGACAATCACTCAATAAATGAGGTAATCTGAGTTACCAGCCAGGAAATCTCTGCCATATTCTCCAAGGGGGCAGCATCATTTCCCTATGTGCATGAGCAGTGTCTGGCAAAAGAGGATGGCCCACTGATGGGTTCTTGTTATTGATGTATAGCCGTATGAGTCTTTGTTCTTGTAATTCAAAGTTAGCATAATGTTATGGGTTGCCTAAGCGTTGCCACCTGAGAGCTTTCTTGTTTCTCAAATTGGCCTCTCTAACCCAAATTTAGGATATGAATGCATTACCTTCCCCCTGAACGTGGGACATGACTCCTGGGGATGAAACTCCATGGCAATGAGGGATTAATACCAAATGTCAACTGACAACATGATTGGAAAAAGACCTTGAATAAAGGGGGAACATGTAAAGAGAAATGAGTTCATGTGTCTAAGAGACTTCAAAGAGAGTCGGGAGGTCATCCCAGAGGTAATGCTTATGCAAACCTCAGTAGGATGTCATAGAACACCAAAGTGGATATCACCACACACAGAGGGTTTCCTGAGAGCTCTGAAGACGCCCAGGTCCTACATAAGTGGGGATAGCCACAGAGATTGATGCCTTATTAGTGGGATCTAATTTGGAATCCGGGCTCCTGAGAGTGGCAGAGTTGGACTCAAAAAGGTCCTCCCTGCACATGGTACATTAGTCCCCTCTATTCAAACCTATATGTGATCCTGGAGTTCTTAGGTGTACTTCCAGAGACTGGAGCCTCTGGCCTACCTATGTGCCAGGTGTACATGGAACCTTGGTGGAGCTACAACTCCTACCCTACAGGTCAATTGACTCATCCACATCATCTGGCAAGGAGACAACGATGGGAAATGGCCATCCCAGGGAATGGAGAGGGCCTGCATCTGCTGGCAGGATCATCCCACCCACCATATCCATGGGATATAAGCCCTCTCTCACTTGGAGTTGGAGTGGACATCACCATCCCAGTCGCCTCTGGATTGGGGGAAGAACTATGGACTAGAGTGGACTTGATGGTATTCTCTTGCTCACATATGGTGATTCTTGCAATGCAAGAAATTATAACAATGAGGTGGAGCCAGTGGCCACTTGACAGTTTTTGGGTAGGGAGCGGATGAGCAGTTGAAATACAGGGACTTCTTTGGGAGTTGGAGGTTGTCCTGGGTACTGTTGTGGCAATGGATGTAGGCCATTTTAAATCAGCACACACCACTCAGAACTGAGTGGGAGAGAGTGTGGTCTACAGTGTGAACTGTGGTCTATGGTTGGTGGCAAGGCTCCAGGATGTGTAAGTTCGTTGGGGTTGGTGGGCCACACTGTGGGAGGTGTTTGTGTGGGATGTGGTGGGAGGTGTGGGAGGTGGGAGGCGTGCGAATCCCAGTGGTTCCGTGTAGTATTTTGGGTAATCTGAGCACCTCTTAAAATGTATATATATATATATATATAAATAGCATTTTTGTAAGCAAATACACATATATGCTTATATATTTATATATCATTTTACAAATGTTTGTATGTATTGTGAGAATTTTGATTTTTACCCATAATAAAAAAATAAATAAATAAAATAAAATAAAAAAAAAATGATGTGTACCCCTTTAACAAGTTCCATTTAAAATCTTAGAAAGCCTGCATTAAGAACACTTTCTCGTATTGCTCTGTCAATCTTTCCTGCACCTGTTAGCATGTTTAGAAAATGGCTTTTTATAATTCACTCATCTTATTGCGAGTGGGAAAAAATTCACAAAAGTAATGCTGATTATTCAAATTGTTTTGGAAAATATAAAATTAAGAACATATCCTATAATAAGCACTAATAAACTTAGCAACTAGATATAAATAAAATATAGGTTATTAAAGTGTTCTAATATGATGGGAAAGAGTTATAGGCTCATATAATTATCCTTGCTGAATGTAAACAGTTTCTGAGATAGTTTTAACTGTTTTTAGTGCTTGAAATCTTGACGCGTTCTTGGATGGGCCAATAGGATTGGTAAGGTTTTCATCACCAAAGCTCGTTTTTAAACTCTCCAATGCATAATAAGCCTATGAACTCCATTGACTGGAACCGATATGCATACAAGGATGTAACGGCCTTGACTTGGCTCTCACTGCCTCAAAGAAGCAAGATGAGTATGAAGCCAAGTCCATGCAAGTAATCAGGTACCTCATTTTTCATTTGAAAAGAAGTTCTCCCCCAATAATAGGAATGCTGAGAAAGGTTATTACAATAACAAATGGGTTGGCAGGGTGGTTTGTACTAGAAACAAATGTATCTTCTGATGGAACCTCTGTAATGCCTTATAAATCCTGGACTTGGTGGACAAAGTCTGACTCTGGGAATCCGTCAGTCAAATGGCTATAGTAAGGTAAATCCACTTGGTTCATATCCTGTGGCCCCAACAGTTGTTTTTGACAACCCTCCTGGCAGGTATCTGTTGGGGGATTACTAATGCTTCATGTGGTCGTACATCACAAGAAATGAATGTGTAATTACATTAAATATGCTTCATCTCTTTGGACTCACTGATCCCAAATTACTGATATTGGTGCCATTAAATAACATTTCTCCATTAAAAAAAAAAGAAATAATATTTAAGTAAGCTAATAATGCACATATAAGCATATATATTTATATATAATTTTATAAAGATTAGTATGTACTGTGAAAATTATTATTTTTACCCACAATATAAGAAAGAAAGAAAATGGTGCAATAATGGGCAGCATTATTTTTAAAATGGTATTTTTTTTTAAATGCTTACCAAGAATGTAATGGATTGAAGAACCAGAGAAAAGAACCAGGATAATTTGAAATGATTGGAAAGCCCATCTTTACATAAAATAAGAGAAATCTAGAGTTCTGATGCATGAATCATTGGTAACAAATTGAACAACACGAGTGTGGGAGAAAGTGCGGGAGGAGCACATCACAGAACAAACTGCAAGTGCACTTTTCCTAGAGGAGATAGACATTCTGAATTGCACAGTCACAGCTGCTTCCTTAAAAGATTGGCAACAAGTTGCACAGACTGGAGGTGGAGATTCATTGGAGATTCACATCCATTACATTCACAGGGTTCTCTCCAGTATGAATGTTGTAATATTTATTGAGGTATGGCCTCTGGCTGAAGGCTATTCCACATTCCTTACACATATAGGGTTTCCCTCCACTATGAATTTTCTCTTGGTCAGTGAGATGTGATGTGCTACTGTAGGCTTTCCTACATACCTTACATATACAGGGCTTCTCTCCGGTTTGTCTTCTCTGGTGTATAAAGAGGCTTGATTTCTGAATGAAAGTTTTCCCACATCCATCATATTCCTAGGCTTTCTCTCCTGTATGTATTCTCTGATGGTTAATGAGGTTTTCCTCCAGGTTGAAGGCTTTTCCATATTTATTGCATATATTGGGTTTTTCTCCAGAATGAGTACTCTGATGTTTAAGGAAATATTTCTATTGCCTTCAGGCTTTTCGGCATTCTTTACATTCATTTTGTATCTCTCCACTATGAGTTTTTACATGTACTGTGAGATGTTGTTTGTACCTAAAGGTTTTCCCATGCCTTACATGTATAGGGTTTCTTTGCAGTAGGAAATCTCTTGTATATGAAATTTGACAATTGAATTAAAGCTTTCCCACATATATATGATTTCTCTTCAGTAAGAATTTTATAATGAATAAATAGGGTTTCTTTGATGGGACTCTAGTTTTCCCAAATTCATGAAATCCCAAATGTTTTCTCTGAAAGATTATTTCTTAGGTATCTCATCAGGTTGAATTTCCAAGAAAACTTCACACTCATTACACTTAAGGGGAGCACATCCTTGTGGGGTAAACTGGCAAAACTCACTGCCTTCATTCTTTTTTCCTTACATAGATTCCCTCATCCTTAGGTAAGCATGGTGAAAATGCCTTCAAAGTGAAGTTACATTCATAGAAGTGATATTGTGAGGAAACAATGCTTCCCATCAAAGAACATATTTTCCCAACTTTCTTACATTCTCTGCCTACATCTTAAGACTGTACTGTTGTGGAAGTGGATATAGCTTCACTCACAAGCCTTTTGTTATGTGGTTCTTTCTGCTTCTCTAATGTCCTATGCTTCTTTATAGTTTGCGGGGTGCAGCAAAGCAGTGCTTAGAGGAAAATTTATAGCATTGAATGCATTCACTCAAAAACAGGAAAGATCCAATAACAATCATCTAAGCGTCCAATTTTGGAAGTGCAGCAATATATCCTGTATTTTAATTCTATAATTCATGGCTCTTCTTGCCTCAAATGAGCATCACATCCTGTTTGATGACTTCATAACTTGGAAATGGGAAAGTGATACAGCACTTGATTTCTGACAGGGACAAAACAACACCCCATAAATCAACCGTGGTTCCTTCATTCTTCTGAAGTATAAGAAAGGTGCAGCTTCCAAAGATGCACGAGTAAGGTCACCTCAGAGCAAAGGCCAAATTGGCAACCCAGGAAATCCTGAAGACTTTGTTTGCACTGACTATTTTTGTTCAAATTTTTTCTCTTTATTCGGATGAGATGCACTATTTAGTATTCTTTAAAGTTTACAGAGGAAATTATAACACTTTTGCTTCCCTTGCCAAATCTGTACTTATTATTTGTTATTGACTTGCCAAATAATATATTTTTAAACATTTTATATCCTGTATTAGTCAGCCAAAGGGATGCTGATGCAAAATATCATAAATCTGTTGGTCTTTATAAAGTGTATTTATTTGAGGTAGAAGCTTACAGTTACCAGGCTAGAAAGCATAAGATTCTTCCTTCACCAAAGTCTGTTACTTCAACTTGGATCAAGACAGCTGCCTATATTTGCCAGGGTTCAGCCTTCTTTGGTTCCTCTCTTCTCATGGTTGAGTTTATCTCTGGGCTCGTCTCCACTGTTTCCTCCACAAGATCAGCTGTTAGACTCTGAGGCTCTCTAAGCTTTGCCTCTCTCCACAAATCCAGCTGTGAACTGTCAGGTGAATCGCTTGTCTCTTTACCACGGGGCCTTCTGTTGTTGCCCATCAGAATTCCAACCTCAAAAACTATTCCAACTCTGTCTTTTGCCTTGTATTATTTTGTCTGAGAACCCACCCACCAATGGACAGGGCTCAAAGCCCTACCGACTCTGGCCCATTCAACTCCCTTTTCATAACTTAATCATGCCCAGATTAACAGACCAGTCTACAAGAATATTCCAATAGCTATCTTTGGAATTCATAATGATATCAAACTGCTACATATCTATTTCCCCATCTTATCCTATATATTATTTTATGGTGCATTTGAACACTTTATTGATGTCCTAGGCCACGGATATCACTATTACATTATCCATTCAATTGTCATTCATATATATTAATTTAATTAACAGATATTGTTCTTCAGTCCATCCTGAATCTTGAACCTTCTGAGATTATTTTATTTCTGCCTGAAGAAAATTCTTTTACATTTCTTTTAAAGTGAGTTGCTGCCCACAAACTTTATTAGTTTTTGTTCATCTGTAAAAGTATTTATTTTAATTCTCCCTGAAGGATTGAAATGAATTAAATCTCAGGCCTCTATGATTCCACTGCATTTGAGAACTCCACAAGGGTTGAATTTCTCCAATCTGTTGTAAATGTAATCAGTTCTTTGGAGAAGAAAATAGGGGCTTTCAGTTTTATAGCCTGCTTCCTGCCCCCCGCCCTCCAGGCCAAATCTGTGTGCTCTGGCTGTGGGGATGGGAATAAAGGAACACCTCTCTGAGTTACACACCTTATTTTGGAGTTAATATTTGGGGGAGAAAATACAGTATATTGAATTCTTCTTCAGACCATTCTTGGGAGTAGTTATAAAGAAAAAAAGACCACACCCATTCTCCCCAGCAGGAACCCCAAGCTTATAAAATAAGTGTGGTCATTACAAACCCAGACACCCATCCAGGCCTAATGGGGGAATGGTGGGCCCAATGGGGGAATGGGGGTTCCAATGGGGGAATGGCAATACTCATGCTGTGAAAAGGACAATCACCCCCCCTTCTGAGATGCTAACAGCAAATACCTGCTTCTGTCACTCTGCTCGCTTGCTTTGCTCAGAACCTTATATAGAAATGTATATGTTTAAACCTACCAATCCTGTCTCTTGGCATGCACGGAAAAGTTTGGCACCCATGGGCAGAAAGTCTATAACGCCTGCAGCTTCCAGATTTTAGGCACGACTCTTGCTAAAGAGGACACTCCGGCCATTAATAAAGTTTCCATTAAATTTTTCTCCTGGGAGTTGTTATTTATATGCAGTATTCTGCTTCATTCTGGAGGCCCCAGAGAGATAGACCGGAGCCGGAAACACTGAGACCTTCAGGGGGAAAGCCTCTGAGGAATGTTCCTCAGCCCCAGTAGGCCCTCAGTCTGGACAGAACCTGCACAAGAGATTATTAATTCGACCAAAAGAACCGCCAGTTCTATTCTGTTTTGGTAAGTCTGGATCCTGGGGAGGCCGTTGTGTTGCCAGATGTGCCTCTACCCCCAGGGCCTGGCCACTAGTTGAGACGTCACCTGGGGCCTCAGAATAGTCTCAAGGTTCGTGTGTCTGTGTGTGTAGCTGGCTGTCTCTCTATAATGTTTCTGCTCAGTTTCTGTTATGTGCTTCATTTGATTGTTACTATGGGTCAATCCTCCTCAAGTCCTACCACAACCCTTGCCTGTTTTCAAAAGAACTTTCAGGAATTCAAGAAGGCAGCAGCTCGATATGGAGTCAAGTTCAACCCGGGGACCCTCCAAACCCTCTGCAATTTGGAGTGGCCCACTTTTGGTGTGGGCTGGCCATCTGAAGGAACGACTGACCTCCCAACAGTCTACAACATCCAGAGGGTCATCTATGGCAAACCTGATCACCCAGACCAGATTGCTTACATTGATGTGTGGATAGATCTTCTTACAGACACTCCCAAGAAACTAAAAATTTGTCTTGTAAGACAAAGACGCATGGCCCAGCCAGAGCCCCAACATCCATTGAAAGCACCTGTTAAGTACCCCAGTCCTTTGGTCTTGCAAGATGCTCCTGATGAACCACCCCTTTACCTACCCACCCCCAATCTACCTCTCATCCCCCTCCATCTGCCCACTCCCAGTCCACTCCTCCAACTCCTCTCCCTCTAAACCTGTCATGAACAGACAGCCTAAACCCTCCACTCCTCACACCTGCTGAAACTTCTCTAACCAGCCACCCCTGTATGTGAAGGGGCATCCAGTATCAGGCTTGTGCAGATCCCCATAACTTGCCTGACTCAGTCCACTTACTGCCCCTCCACCAAGCATGTCCAGGCCTGTGTGATGAAGGCCTCCCATTCATGGTATATATCCCCTTTTCATCTACAGACCTGTATAACTAAAAAAATCAAAATCCTCCATTCTCAGAAAAAACCCACAGCTTAATTTCTCTCCTAGAAACTATCTTTTTCACCCTTAATCCCTCCTGGGACAATTGCCAGCAACTTTTACAAGCCCGATTCAATTCAGAGGAGAGAGATCATATCCAGAAGGAGGCTGTAAAATCCATCATAGGTCAAATGGCCAACCCACTAGTGTACCTACCTAAATAGAAACTGTGTTCCCCTCTACCAGAACAGACTGAAATTACAATCAGGATCAAGGTAAGGAGGCTCTTGAATGGTTTCACCAGGCTCTCCAACATGGCCTTCGAGCTGCTGCCAGAAAGCCAATGAATCTTTCTAACGTGAGTGAAACCACCCAAGGCCCTAATGAGTCACCCTCTGCCTTTTTAGAACATCTAATGGAGGCCTAAGGAAATTACACCCTTATAAACTCTGAGGCACCTGAAAATTGTAGGACTATAAATATTTCATTTGTATAGCAGTCTGCTCTTGATATACGAAAGAAACTGTAAAGGCTAGAGGGGTTTGAAGGGAAGCTATTATTTGAACTGATGGAGGTGGCACAGAAAGTGTATAAAAATAGGGAGGATGACGATACTCTAAAAACCAAGAAGGTGGTAAATGTACTGCTGAGCACAATCTCGACAGAATGCACTAGGGCCTCTTCCTCCCATGGATTCTCTTGGAACCAGGGAAAGCCAAGGCAAGGAAGACCAGGAATGCAAAAGTACCAGTGTGCTTACTGCAAAAAAAAATGGGCACTGGAAAATGAATGCCTGTGATACCAGGCAGACCCCAGTCCCAACTGGCATTTGCTAGGCCGATGGGGCCAGGGTTCACGAGGCCCCGGGGAGCCCATGGTGAAACTAACAGTCGGGGGCAGCCCTGTTAACTTCCTAGTTGATATGGGGGCTACAAACTCTGCCCTAAAATTGGACCCTGGTCCCTTTAAAGCTGAACATACTTGAGAGCAAGGGGTCACCGGGAAGATACACACTTATCCCTGGACCACCACACGGACCATTAATCTTGGATCTGGGACTGTCACCCACTCTTTCCTCCTTATGCCTGACTGTCACTTCCCCTGCTGGGATGAGACTTGCTACAAAAATTAAAAGCCACCATCTCCATCCGGGATGGTGAGACAAAATTAGAGTTTGCCACTCAACCCCAGACCCTCCTAAAAACCTGCCCTATCTCAGAAGAATATCTCCTAACAGGCCCTGAGACATGTCTTTTAAATTGAGTTGCTGCTAGCAAACTTTATTACTTTTTACTCATCTGTAAAATTATATATTTCATTTCTTCCTGAAGAATTGAGATGAATTAAATCTCAGGCCCTCTATGATCTCCACTGCTTTTGAGAGCAGCCTTAGATTTGAGTTTCTCCATTCTGTTGTAAATGTAATCAGTTCTTTGGAGAAGAAATTAGGTGCTTTCAATTTTACAGCCTGCCTCCTTCACCACAACCCCCATGCAAAATCTGTGCACTATGGCTCAGATTTTGGGAATAATGGCACACCTCTCTGAGTTAAAAACCAGGTATTGGAACTAAGATTTGGTGGAGAATGCATAGTATATTGAGTCTTTCTGGGGACCATTCTAGGGACCAGTGCATTGGTGGTCAAGACCCCATTTTTGCTCAATGATGGCCACACCCAAGTACAGCCACTGCTTCATGAGATCCCATTTCCCCCAATTTAGGTGACCCCTCCTGCTCCCTGTGTCCTTGGTTAATGCTTGTTACCTTTTATGGCTTTCAAAATGAGGAATAAACAATGACTATAAAGAGCAGACTACATTTAGGACACTTGTATGATTTTTCTCTAGTTTGAATTTCTCATATTCCATGAGGTTTTGTTTCAGATGGAAGGCTTCCCATGCTCATTACAATACTAACTAATGTATGAATATTTCATGCTCAATGAGATTTAATGCCTGACTGAAGGATTTCCAACATTCCTTACATACACAGGGTTTTAATCCTGCATCTTTCTTTGATGGGACTCTAGCTTTCCCAAACTGATGAAATCCCTAATGGTTTCTCTTAAAGATTAAATCTCAAGTATCTTATGAGGTTGAATTTCCAAGAAAAATTCACACTCATTACACGTAAAGGGGAGGACTACCATGTAGGGTAAACTGGCAAAACTCTTTGTCTTCATTCTTTTTTCCTTACATAGATTCCCTCATGCTTAGTTAAGCATGATGCAAATTCTCTTCTTGGAAAAGATGCTGAGAGCCAGAGCATAAAGGGTTAAGAATTTTAAAAGCATGCTTGCCAGCAGAGAAACATTAGTAAATGTATCCAAGGACATTGCATACCGCAGACATCTGTGGAAGGAGGTAGAGCAGAATGAACACACCACTAAGAATTTACTGTCTGAATTCCCGAGATATATTGTCTGGGAAAAGAGAAAGAGGCAGCACTCTCAAGTACCAAGCTGAGAAAATAATGAACGATGCCCTAATTTTCTTATCAGCTTTGCAGTATATAAAGCGGCCTCAACCTAAATAAACTTGCCTGCATTCCACATGGAGTGAGGTCCCTTGGTCAAAACCTTTCTTCGGAACTTTCCAAGCACAGTCTAACTCCATGTTGCATTACAACAGATGATACCCAATGTGGGGCATGATTAGCCTTTCCTCTGTATAAGTGCCATGGAATGAAGGACTGCTTGGTCAGATGGTCCTTGCATTCTGTTGGTGAGCCAAATAATATTGATCATCAGGGTAATGGGTAATCAGTCAATTCAGTTAGAGGAATATTTCCAAGTTTTGAAAACCCTGTTAAAGAATGCAGGGATATCTATGATGAACCTAGAGGTACTAGAAATATTTTCTTTGGACAGAAACATTGTTTTGTATGGTCTTTGTATTGTCTTATTTCTGTTGTTCTTGAACCATTACAGTCATATGAAAATGAAGATATTAAAATGGATACAGCTATTGCTAACACTGTAGCAGAAAAAGGTAATGATAATTTTAATGAAAATATATCTGAAAAAATTAATGAACAGGCAAAAACAGATAAACTCATGTCTAATGAAAAGGAAAAAAAAAGACAAATGGAAGTTATGGAACTTTTCCAGCAGTCATTAAGCCATCCACTCCAAAAGATGATTTATTGTTTTATAAATCAGCATCTGTGCCTCCCAAGGTATCTGCTAATCCATTCTTTACAATATTTGATGACCCTCCAAAAGTTTCAATTACAAAAAGTACAGCACAGGAAATTAGAGAAGGAAATTCAGAAACTACAGAATTTTATTTACCCTTTCAGTAAGAGTAACTCAATTCTGGTAGATGCTAACAATCCCCCAGGGTGTGTAAAATATGAGCATGCTCCAGTTACTTTTAAAACTATAAAAAAAATTTTTTAAAGTATGCACTCAATAGGGTGTAGATTCTCCTTATACTCAGAATTGGTACAAGAAAGGGCACAAGCAAACAGATTTATACAATGGGATTGGGATTTGTTAGCTCAAGAGGTTCTGAATTCAGCAGAATTTTTACAATTTAAAATTTGATGGGTTGACAAAACTAATATTGTAGAATTATGAAATCAACAGCAAAATCCACCAGTGCCTATTACTGCTGAAAAAATATTAGGAGCAAATCAATGTGCTGAAATTCCTCACCAAGCTCAATATGATAATATTGCCATTTTACAAGTGCAATTGTGCTGCCTAGATGCCTGTTGATGAATCTCCACCACTGAACAGGCTGTAAATTCATTTTCAAAATTGTACAAGGAAATACTGAAACCTATGCTGAATTTGAAGCAAGGTGACAAGGTGTAGTCAACAGGACATTAACTCAACCTGATGTTAAAGAAATGTTTATTCTAATGTTCGCTTTTAATGATGCTAACAGTGAGTATAAAAAGGCTTTATGTCCAATAAAAGCAAATGGAAGTACTTTACAGGATTATATAAAAACATGCCAAACCATTGGGCCTAATACCTATAACATGAGCCTTCTTGCAGCTACTCTAAAGGGACATAGTCCTGTTGTTAATAATTTAAATTGCTTTAAATGTAAGAAACCAGGTCATATGAAAAAAAGATTGCCAAGCCAAAACTAGTGTAAGAGCTCCATTTAGTAGCAATAATAAGTCAATAACAATCGTGTGTGTCCAAAATGCTAAAAGGGTTATATTGGGTCAAGGAATGCCATTCTAAATTTCATAAAAATGGTAGTCTCATTCATAAGCTGGGAAAATTCCAAGCGGGCCTTGCTCAAGAGCCTCAGAAAAACAATATGAATGCATTTACCTGCCTTGCTCAAATCTGCCCAGTCAGCAACAGAGCAGTTCACTATAGCTTGTAACACAACTTAAGGCAATTACCAAAACCAGTACACCTGTCTATCATTACTCAGTTGAATATAAGTTTATTATTACTTAACCCTAAGCCTAACCCTAACCCTAACCCTATCACTCCCCTGAACCAGTCCTAACCCTAACACAACCATAAGCCTAAAACTAACACTAACACTAAACCTAAACTAACCCTAACCCAAACCCTAACCCTAATTAACCCTAACCCTAATGCTAACCCTAACCTAACCCTAAGCCTAACCCTAACCCTAAACCTAAAACTAACCTAACCCTAACGCTAACCCTAACCCTAAACCTAAACCTAACCTAAACCTAACCCTAACACTAACCTGAACCGTAACTAACCCTAACCCTAACCCTAACACAAACCTTACCCTAACCCTTACCCTAAACCTAACTAACCCTAACCCTAACATTAACTAACCCTAATGTAACCCAAACCCTATCAAAATAGGGTTTAACCTCATTGTTTCCATAGAGAGACAGGTCTTATCACTTTTAAAAAGAACACTGTGTTCAAACCTGCTTTCTCAAAGTCAAATCCTGAAAGTTAGCTTTTATTTCAAACTCACATATAAGTTTGTCTTTTACCCAAATAAAAGTAAAATGCTAAAAATAGTTATGTTCATGTGATATAAGTTGAATGAAGTATTTAAAACTGTTGTATAATTAAAAGAAATTTTCTAATTTTATAACAATTAGTTATATTAATAAAAATTTCATATGAATATTTTAAAGGTGTATAAAATTCCTGAAAATTTAATAATGTTTCCATACAATATTAAATAAAAATATAATGCTATTAACCATAATTTTTAGTTACAACAAAAAGAGAAAGCAGCCATTAAAGGCTGCCAGGGTAGTGCATAACAGTAAAATATAGTAAAATAAAATAACATCACAGCAGCATGCAGTGTTCCAAAATATGGCTAGTTTTTTGCAAAAAATTAATATCCAGTTATGACCCTATCACTTTTTTTTAAAACTTGCTAAAGCTTTCTTTAATATTTTCTTTAAAAAGTCAAGCCAGCCCATATTCCCCTTTCTGCAAAATAGCCAACAATAAATCAAGTTCATATTCAACACTGTAAGCAACAGCCCCAATTCTAATTATAATGTTAACAACAAAACCAATGCAAGTATTAAAGTAACAAGTTAATGTATTACCCAAAGCCCAAAGAGGAAATACTAATTTGTTTTTACCTATGCCTAAAACTATACAAAATAAAGAAATTGGGGTCATTCTAATTAAGATATTAAAAATCTTAAATGCTTAAGAAATAAAAGTCTTTTCATTGGGTGTCTGTTGTTGTCTAATCTACTAGATTTATGAATTATGTGTAATATACTTAATTAGTAATCAAAACTTTAATACAATACATTGCATACTTAAGTAATTTAATAACTTGCATATTACACATAAATTTGTTTTATTAAAAGTATATGTAAATTACTTGTTTTGAGTTTCGACACTCCTGAAACTAAATGTATTAAAAAACAAGTCTGGCAAGATTTCTTCAATCCTAAAACTAAAGCATCATGCAGAAAATTTGTTAATCAACAAACCAATGCTTTGCTAATTAACACTTCTCACATTTAAGGAAAAATATTGGAAATTAAAATAGTAAGTACATCAAGGATGTTTTGTAACAAATTAAAAAAATAAAGTGCATTTCAATGGGTGTTGTATTCCTCCCTGGACACTCTTCCATGGATTGGGGCATAAACCTTAAAATGTACTGCCCAGGGAGTGCTGTGTTCCTTCCTGAAGAGGCTGGCCCCTTCCTCGAGAATTAGCAAAATACTCACACATTGGCATCTATACTACCAAATTCATTAAATCTAAACCGAGTCAAACAAAATTCTAGTATCAGTTGCAACTTCAACAATTCAAACCTTCCCAGCTAAAAGATAAATTTTGGTAACTATATATAAGCCTGCTCTATTTATCTGCCATTCTTTAACTTTGTTCAATATTGACAATCTTTTATTTAGTTATGTTATTTGTTTCTCACCCTAATTGACAATATAAGCTTATTAAACTAAATATGTATTAACATTTATCTTGTATCTATCCAGGACTCTAGCCAAAAATAAGGCAAGTACATCAGTGTATCCCCTGATTTAGTAAGACATTGAATGTATGCATACTTATCATAAAAAATGACAGTTAAATCTCTATAAATGCTACAAAACAAAAAAGGGGGAAATGGTGAATTGTGAGTACAATTATATCAAGCATTATTTACAATAAAAATTTTAAGTCAAAGGTCAGAATCATTTACATCAGCAGCAGAGCATTTCTTGCAAAAATCAGGCAAAAATACGGAAACAAATATTGGACAACTAGTTTACTGAAAGCATAAAAATAATAATGAATGGGATAAGGCAGAATTTAAATTAGGATAAAGGGTTGAGGCTTTGCTCTTATCATTACAGATAAAGGAGACCAGCTTTGGGTCCTGTCCAGACGTCTGAAACCTAGACATAAACAATCCAAAGAATCTGACACAAAAAGCAAAAAAGGCAGGATGTCACTCTAATACAGTTATTCCTTGCTATGCATACCTTGGAAACCACAGCAGTAAGTAGTGCACGTTCACAAAATTATACATATTGGGCTTATATTACTAATTCACCTCTTTTAGAATTGTTGACTTGGGGGGGACAAATCCTACCCTGTTTATATTAATCAGTCTTTTCATTTTCCTAGGCCCATTGATCCTTGTCTTCCTCTAAAATCGGAAGAGGAAGGGAAATTTATTGAAAATTTAACCTTGCCTTTTCTTAAATGACCTAACTGCATAAGATCCATCGATCCATGTATATAGCCCCAAAATCATAGTACAAAATGATAAATGGGATACATGCCATGTTTCATCTGAGGTTGTGCTCTTTAATAATTCCTATAGAATTGTAAAGAATTGGGCAATTATAGGGATACAAAACCTAATGTAAACACAACCATAACTTCAAAAATTAATAATTCAACAAAATCAATGAATGAAAGCTATCATTATTTTTAGAATTTTGGGAATGTCATAAGTAAAAATACATCACTAAATTGGACTCATCAGGGAAGACTTATCCCACAACTATGGGACACTAAACTTAACAAAACTAAAAATTATTTGTGGAAATTATTTTTGGGAACTAGCCCAATTTTTGAACAGCAAGGCAGGAAAACTAATATTACCAGTTAAAAAAGAAAATGCACTTAATTTCTTAAATTATGTGTATGGGATCCCATTGTTTTTATAGCAGGAACAGTGAGCATTAATCAAACATGTTTTTTTCTGCAGCAATTGCTCACTTTACACTTTTGCATCACAATCTGCTTTACAGCAGAGTTCTTCTGTGGTTCTCATAGGACAATGGCATCATGGAATATGGCTTCCATTTCTCATGAATCACCGCTGGCAGGCTTCCCCTGAGAGCCAAATCCTTTGACACTTTCTAAATCATTATTTGAAAAGAAGCAAACATTTAATTCGATTAATTATAGCTGCTGTTTTAGGGCTTATATGTATTATTACAGCCACTGCTGTGGCAGGAACTGACCTACATGAGAATTTCCAAACAACAATATGTTAAAAATTGGCATCATAATGCTAGTGAGCTATGACATAGTCAGGCATATATAGATGAGCAAATTAATAATAGGCTTAATAACTTAGAGATGGCTGTTACAGAAATGGGAGATCAGGTATATAATCTAAGTTTAAAACAAGGTTTGAAGTGTGATTGGTATGAAATCGCATTTTGCAACACTCCTCTTTCTTACAATGATTCCCATTATAAATGGAAGAAAATTAAACATCATTTAACGGGTCATCACACAAATTTATCTATTGAAATTACAGATTTGCAAAAAAAGGATTTTCAGCATGTCTCAGAATCAACTTACTATGCTTCTAGGTAGCGAATTTTGGCAATCAGTGACAGATCAATTAAATAAAGTAAACCCCTTACATTGGTGGAAATCAAACTCTGTACATGTTAACTTTGGTGTGATGATCACTGGTGCTCTGTTAAACTTAACTGTCTTAGGAGGTATTCACCAAGCCCTGCTGTCCCACATTAACAGGGCTGAAAAGACCAGCCATGCTAATAACGTGATTCTGCTTGAAACCCTTGAATCTCAAAACCCTGTCCATGGAGCTTGGCAGGTGGCCAGTGATGGGTAAGACCTTCAGAGAAGGGCAATGTAAGACAGGCACAGTCACCCTGGAAAAGAGGAAAAAAGGGGGAATTGTTGGAATAGATGCTGAGAGCCAGTGCATAAAGGGTTAAGCATTTAAAAAGCATGCTCGCTGGCAGAGTAACATTAGCAAATGTCTCCATGCACACTGCATATTGCAGATATCATTGGAAGGAGGCAGAACAGAATGAACACAACACTAAGATGTTATGGTCTGAATTACCAGAAAAGATTGTCTGGGAACACAGAAACAGGCAGCGCTCTCACAAACCAAGCTGAGAAAATAGTGAAGGATGCCCTAATGTTATCAGCTTTGTAGTATAAAAAGCAGCTTCAGTCTAAATAAACTTGCCTGCATTCCACATGGAGTGAGGTCCACTGGTCCCAAACATTCTTTGGATCATTCCCAGCACCATCTACCTCCCCATTGAATTACAACATTTCCTCAAAGTGAAATTACATTCATAGAACTGTTATTTTGAGGAAACAATGCTTGTGGTCAGAGAAAATATTTTCCCAACTTTCTTACATTCTCTGCCTTCATCTTAAGTCTGTACTGTTGTGGAAGTGGATATAGCTTCTCTCACAAGCCTTTTGATATGCGGTTCTTTCTGCTTCTTAATGCCCTTACTTCTTCATAGTTTGTGGGGTGCAGCAGAAGAAGTGCTTAGAGGGTAATTTATAGCATAAATGCATTCATTAGAGAAGAGGAAAGATCCAATATCATTCATCTAAGTGTTCAATTTGGGAAATGCAAGAATATCTCATTTTAATTTGTTCTATCATTCATGGCTCTTCTTGCCTCAAATGAACATCACACCCAGTTTGGTGACTTCATAACTAGGAAATGGGGAAGTGACACAGCACTTGATTTATGATGCGGACAAACCAACTGCATATAAATCAACCCTGGAACATTCAGGCTTCTGAAGGACAAGAAAGGTACAGCTTCCAAAGTTGCATGAGTAAGGTGGCTCCCGAATATAGGCCAAATGGCAACCCAGGAAATCCTGAATAATTTGTTTTGGACTGATTATTTTTGTTCAATATTTTTCTTCTATTTATTTGGATGAGATGTACTATTTAATATACTTTAAAGTTCACTGGAGAAATTACAACACTTTTGCTTGCCTTTCCAAAACTGAAGTTATTATTTATTATTGACTGGCCAAATAACATATTTTAAAACCTTTTATATCCTCTATTAGTCAGCCAAAGTTTTGCTAATGCAAAATACCAGAAAATTCTGGCACTTTATAAAGGGTATTTATTGGGGGTAGAAGCTTACAGTTACCAGGCCATTAAGCATTAGTTTCTTCCTTCACCAAGGTCTGGTACCCCATCTTGGAGCAAGACACTGCCGACATTAGCCAGTGTTCAGGCTTCTTGGGTTCCTCTCTTCCAAGTGCTGCATTTCCCTCTGTGGTCAGCATCTCTGTTTTCTCCACACAGTCAGCTGTAGAGTATGAGGCTCTCTAAGCTTTGCCTCTTTTCACAAGGCCAGCTGTGAACCTTCAGGTGAATGGCTTATCTCTTTTTCCTGGGGCCTTCTGCCCTTCCTCCTCAGTATTCCAACATCAAAAACTGTTCCAACTCTCTTCTTTGCCTTGTCTTTTTATGTCTGAGACCCCACCTACCAAGGGACGGGGATCATACCCCTACCGAATCTGGGCCAGTCAACACCCTAATCACAACGTAATCGTTCCCAGATTAAGAGACCAGTTTACAAGCATAATCCAATATCTATTTTTTGAATTCATAATGATAACAATCTGCTACATATCCATTTACCCATCTTATTCTATATATTATTTTATGGTGTATTTTAACACTTTATTGATGTCTTAGGGCAAAGATATCATTATTATTTTATCCAGTCAATAGTCATTTATATATATGAATTTAATTAGCAAATATTATACTTCCATCCATCCTGAATCTTGAACCTTCTATGATAATTTTCTCTCTGCCTGAATAATATTCTTTTACATTTCTTTTAAAGTGAATTTCTGCTAGCAAAAGTTATTAGTTTAGTCATCTGTAAAATATTTCATTTCTTCCTGAAGGATTGAGATGAATTAAATCTCAGGCCCTCCACAATCTCCCCTGCTTTTGAGAGCACCCTTAGTGCTCTCAAAACAATCAGTTCTTTGGAGAAGAAATTAGGGTCTTTCAGTTTTACAGCTTGCTTCCTGCACCCCCACTGAACAGGCAAAATCTGTGTGCTCTGGCTCTGGGATTGGGAATATTGGTACACTTCTCTGAGTTACACACCTGGTTTTGTAGCTAAGATTTGGTGGAGAAAGCACAGTATATTGAGTTCTTCTTGGGACCTTTCTAGGAAACAGTGCAATGGTGGTCATCACCCAAATTTGCTCAATGATGGCCACACCCAATGTACAGCCACTGCTTCATGAATTCCCATTTTTCTCAGACTTGTGAAACCCCTACTGATTCTTGTGCCTTGGGTTAATGCCTTCGTTTGAGTTTTGTGTGAGCCCCAGAGAAGTATGTTCTTACTAACCCATTGCAATGTGTGTAAGCCTTTTGTATATAGGACATTTTGTTTAGATTCAAATAAGGGACCTTTCAATTAGATTATTTTTATTAGATTCCCCTAATTTACTCAAGGGACTCTGATTAGATTTCAGTCACCAGGATGGAACCCAATCACTGTGCTGATGGCCCACAAACATGGAACACACTGAGAAAGAGTGCTGCCATGTTTACCCTACCATGTGGGTGAGGGCGCCAGGATCTCCTACAGCTGTGGAGACACACAGAAACCCTGAGTGGCTGAGGGAGAGGCCAGCAGCTGGAGTCATGGAGCTGCTTGAATCTGAAGATATCCAGGCCAGGGGAGAAGGGAAAGTTGTGGCCAATTATGTCTGATGGCCCACTGCTGAGCTCAGAGACAAAGTGAGTTTGGAGGATAAGGCAGAGAGAGACAGACATGCCCAACATTTTGTTTTGGCAGGATTCCAGCACAGCTCATCCTTGAGAGACAGCGTTTTTGATAATGCCTTGGTTTGGACATTTTCACAGTCTCAGAACTGTAAGTTTAGCCCTAATAAATTCCAATAAAAGCCAACCTATTCCTAGTATTTTGCATTGGCAGCACTTGGCAAACTCAATCTTCTAGGCACATAGGTTTGGAGAGCTGACCTGTTCCCAAATGGCAGTGTGATACTGCTGCCCAATGAATTCATGTGTAAACTGTGGGTGTCTCCGTACTAGGCAGGAATGAGTACTGGTAAGATGGAGGGGGAAGTGCTCTTGGTCGGCAAGCCCTGCAAGACAGGGAGTCAGGGAGGTAGTCACAAAGTTTGGGGACTAGTATAAAGTCTCAGATGCCCCAGAATATTGTACTTGCCTCAGGCTGGTGTTGGCCAGGTGTGCAGGGTGAGATAAAAGCATAGGATCTGGGGTCTTGTGCAGAGAGGAGTCAGGGCACAGAGAGGAGAATAGCTGCTCCTTCTCCTTTAGCACTTTCCCCCTTCCCTTGGCCTCCAGCGTTGACCCTCTTAGGAGGCTTCTCTTACTGTACACCTCCTAGTACTCAGGAACATACTCTTGTCTCCTGCTTCCAGGTCTACATTCAACTTCTCCAACCTTGGGGCATCTAAAGAAAGAGCAATGCCAAGATGAAACCTGTTGGTGACAGGAAGGAAATGTCAAAATTCACATTACAGCATTGGTTACAGCAATAATATCAACAGAATGAGCATCATTACAACAGTGACCTTAATGAATAGTATATAAATCCCAGAAAGTTATGGGACCTAGTGCTGATAAGAATAGAAGTGAGGTTATGAGAGAGTTCAATGTTTGCAGAAAACATCAGAGGGTGCCAATGCCAGATATTCCTCAGACTAAGTTAATATTAAATTTTCAACATATTTTTAACAGTGTTGAAATGATGCAGACTTCTTCAATCTCAGAGGAGAACGGAGAGGTTGGATGGGAAGAAGCTGATGAACAACTGAAAAGGCTGGAATGTAACACATGTTCACTGCCATTCCCCCAATCCAGAGAGGGAATGTCCTTTTTTGGAACCAAACTCTCAGAACCCCAAAGAAAACCATCATCATAATTTCTGGAACTGAAAAGGCAGACAGGGAGAAAGCCCTGCTCAGCACTCACATACTCAGTTAGTGATGTGAGTCACTCTGGCCGTTCTTCACTGGGGAGCAGGCAGCAGGAAGTCCATCTTCTCCTGTGGTGCTAACAGCCCTCTTATGGGACACGTGTAGAGAGCAGTGTGGCCTTCAACCTTTCACATCCACACTCCTCTTATTCCATGCTCACTCTTGCTGAGGGTGGCCTCCACCCATCCAGGCAGTGTGGGTGGGTGACCAAGAAGGAGAGCAGATTTCCTTTTGGGGGGACTGTATTTGCGAAGGGTGAGTGGAAGTGCCCCCACCTCAGTAATGTTGCAGATAGAAATCAATATCTTCAAATCAACCACCTTGTATGATATCATTGTGTACAATTTTCATAATCTCTTTTAAATTATAATCAAATTATCCATGCAAAGAGTATAAAAATTATTTATGTCTGTTATGGCAAACACTAAAATTCCTTCTCTAGCCTAAACCCAAATCCCTCCTTTCTCAGAATTATCTGCATTGGCAGATTCTTTTGTGTACACATTTCTGTTTGTAAATACATGTAATTTCTAGTTTCATCCATTTCACACCCTATCACATATGAGAAAAATATTGGAGTACAACTTAAAAATATAAATAAATTTCTTACTTCTTAAAATACTTGAAATTAGAAGTATATCATCTTATTATGAAAGGATCATTTCTGATTTAAAATAATAAGAAAAATTGGAGTTAATTAGAAAGCAGGCAACTATGGTTCAGTGTCTATTAAATTTGAATCCACATCAGAATCAGGTGAAGAAACAGAAAAAATATAAGTGGTTGGTGTGCTTCATATCAAAATGCTACAGGAGAGAGGCAAGAGGATACTCACTGACTAGCTCTCTGAGGATGGCCAATTGTGGATGGGGTCCTGCCCATGGGTCTGTGCAGTGGGCACACAGAGCACGAAGTTTGGGTAACCTAGCAGTGGGCAGATTGACATTCTGGAGTGATCGGTGGAGATTCTTGAGTTTTGAACCTGCCTGTGATGGTTAACACAGATGGCAGAGCCACACCCTCAGGGACAATGGCTGGTTTGTAACAGGAATCCTGCCAACATGACTCAACCTACTGGCTTGAGGCAGCATACTCTGAGGGAGGGAGGGCTCTGACAGAAGGTGTAGAGGGTTTAACTGCTGTGGATTGGCTGCCTGGACCCCCTCATAAGTTTGGGGATCAGATAAGCCAGCTTGAAACAGCACCAGGCTGAGGGTAGTAGTGAATCTGCTGAGGAAAACTGATTTACCCAGCAGCCCACTGACAGTGAGGCCTGGCCCAAGAGAGGGTGGAGTCAACCAATTTTATCACTCTTCCCTGACAAACATCATAGCTTCACTACCCTGGGGAGGCAAGGAAGTGGGAAGGGCTTGATTAGTTTCCTTGAGCATATTTAGGGTCCCCTCGGTGAAGGGGGTGATCTAGCAGAGGACATCTTTTGGGTCCCTTATATCACCAAAAAAAAAAAAAAAAAAAAAAAAAGACAGTCACTTTAAAAAATGAATTCCTGTTTTTAATTAAGTTTAATACAAAAAAATCTGCCTCAAAATCTTTAGAGAGAACCCGGAAGATAAATTAATAAACACAAGCAGGCTGAGAGGATCTGCAAGGACCCTAGAAGGAACACATCCTCCTTAGCTTTGTTTGACTGCTTGCTGGTGTGGTTGTTTGGTTTTTCTCTTTTTATTTCTTGTCTCTTAATTTTTTTTCTTCTTTCCACCCCCATTTCTGTTTTCCTTCATTTTGTTAAAAATTCGTTGCTGCTAGCTTACCTCTTCTTTTATGTTCTTCTTCTTCAGTGATTTGCCATTCTCTGTCTATATTGATATGGTATCCCAAGCTCTCTCTTATCCTTCCTTCATCTCTCTGCCTTCTGCTTTCTGTTGTGGTTCTTAGACACCATACTTTTTCATTAGCCCACAACTTAAGGGTCCCAATTTCTATTCTATATCTTTTGTTTTCTTATATTATTAATATTAGCTTTTTCCTTTTAGCCCTTTCTTTACTCTTTCTCTCACTCATCATTCTAGCCTTCTAAATCAATATATATATATTCCTCTCTTTGGTTCCCTAGTCCGTTGTAGGTATTCCCCTTTTTTCCCTATTACTGTATACTGCCTGCAAAAGTTAAATAGCCATTTCACTAAGACCTATTTGGCCCCTCTTTTAACTTTTATCAATATTACTATTATCCCTCTTGCTTTCTCACATTTTTCCATCACTCTGGCATTAATTTTATGCCTTCAAGGTAACTTAGAAAGAAGCAAGGAAACAAAATAAGAAGAAAAAGTGTCAAAGAGAAAACTGAACACACACAGAACCACCAACTAAATAAAACACGAGATGAGTGAGGGAAGATAATCAACTGAATAAACCCAGCATGATAAAATGATGACTAGAGGGCAACAAAAAATTACAAACAACGCTGGGAAATAGGAAGATGTGGACCAATCCAATGAACAAACTAAAAACCAGGATTATATGCAGAATATTGAACAGTGAATCAAAGATTCCCAAACAAATATCATGAACCAACTTAATGAAGTGAAGGAAGATGTTAACAATATAAAGAAGACACTGAGATAAAATGCTGAAGAAAGTGTAAACATACACAAAAAGATAACACATATGATGATGGTGATCAATGGCACATTCCAAAAAATCAAAAGGATGCTGGATTCACATAACAGCATATTTGAACAGGCAGAAGTAAGAATTACTGATGTGGAAAACATCACAGCTGGAATCAAACAGATAGTAGAAGAGATAGACAAAAAATAAATAAAAAATCCAGCAGGGATTCAGGGATTTAACTGACAACACAAAACACACAAACATTCACGTTATGGGCATTCCAGAAGGAGAAGAGTAGGGAAAGGGAACAGAAGGAGTGTTGAAGGAAATAATGGCTGAAAACTTCCCAACCGTATTGAGAGATATGGATGTGCAGATACAGGAAGCAAAATGCACCCCAAACAGTATAAATTCCAAGAGGCAAACTCCAAGATATATACTCGCCAAAATATCCAATGCTCAAGACCAAGAGAAATTACTCAAGGCAGCAAGAGAAAAAAGAACCATCACATACAGGGGATGCACAATAAGATTAAGTTATGATTTCTCATCTGAAACCATGGAGGAAAGAAGACAGTGGTATGACATTATCAAAGTACTAAAACAAAAAACTTCCAGCCATGAATTCTGTATCCAGCAAAATTGACCTTCAAAAATGTTGGAGAGTTCAAAATATTCACAGATAAAGAGATATTAAGAGAGTATGTCAATAAGAAACTGGCACTTCCAGAAATACTAAAGGAAGTTCTACAAGGTGAAAAGAAAAATCAAGAGTTATGAGAGTTTTAAAAAAACAAAAACAGAAACAAAACAATATAGGACATACATTAATCCAAAGGAAATAGGGTTGAAGTAAGAAATTCATTGTGAGTAATAACACTGAATGTTAATGGATTAAATTCAACACTCAAGATTGGATCTATATGCTGTCTACAAGAAAGCCCCCTTAGACCCTGGGATTCAAGGAGGCTGAATGTAAATGGCTGGAAAACAATTACACAAGGTAACAATAGCCATAAAAGTACAAGAGTAGCTATTCTAATATCAGACAAAATAGACTTTAAATGCAAAACTATTGTAAGAGACAAAGATGGACACGATATATTAGTAAATGTTGTAGTCTCTCAAGAAGAGAGAACAATCATAAACATTTACACACCTAACCGGGGTGCCTCAAAATTCATGAGGCAAACTCTGGAAAACTAAGTGGAGAAATAAATGTCTCTATAATTATAGCAGGGGACTTTAATACACCATTTTCATCATTAGACAGAACATCTGGACACAGAATGAAAAAAGAAGCAAAGATTCTCAACAATACATTAGAGGACCTGGACTTAATAGACATATACAGAACAATATACCCCAATACATGAGGATTTACATTCTTCTCAAGTGCACATGGATCATACTCCAAGATAGACCACAAGCTAGGCCACAGAAAAACTCTCAATGAATTCAGAAAGATTGAGGTTATATAAAGTAATTTCTCTGATGACAATGGAATTAAATTGGAAATCACTAAGGGCCAGAAAAACAGGTTAGGCACAAGGATATGAAAGTTACACAACACACTCTTAGACAAGCAGTGGGTCAAGGCAGAAATCTCAAAAGAAATCAGTAACTACCTAGAAATTAATGAAAATGACAACAAAACATAATAAAACCTACTGGATGCAGCTAAAACTGTCCTGAGACATAAGTTCATAGCCATAAATACATATAATAAAAATAAGAAAGAGTTAAAATTGAAGACCTAACTGTATACTTGAAGGAATTGGAAAAAAAAACAACAAATAAACCTAAAGGATGCAGAAAGAAGGAAATAACAAAGAATAGAGCAGAAGTAAATGAAATAGAGATTAAGATAGCACTAGGAAAATTAAACAAAACCAAAAGTGGTTTCTTCGAGAATATCAATAAAATTGACAAACCCTTAGCCAGACTAACAAAGAAAAAGAGAGAACAGATGCAAATACATAAAATAAGGAACGAGGAAGACGATAACATTACTGACCCCACAGAAATAAAGAGCATCATAAGAGGATACTTTGAAAAATTATATGCCAACAAGAACGATAATTTAGAGGAAATGAACAACTTTCTAGAAATTCACAAACAGCCTACATTGAGGAATGAAGGAATTGATGAACTCAACATTCCAATTACAGTAAAGAGATAGACTCAGTCATCAAAGACCTCCCAACTAAGAAGAGCCCAGGACCAGATGGCTTCACAGCTGAATTCTACCAAACATTCCAGAAAGAGCTAACAGCAATTCTACTTAAGCTCTTCCAAAGAATAGAAATAGAAGGAACATTGTTAACTCATTCTACAATGCTAACATTGCCCTAATACCAAAACAAAACAAAGATACCACTAGAAAGGAAAATTACAGATCAATTTCTCTAATGAACCTAGATGCTAAAATCCTCAACAAAATACTTGCTAATAGCATTCAATAACAATAATTCAATAATGAAAAGGATTATGCACCATAATCAAGTGGGTTTCATCCCAGGTATGCAAGGATGGTTCAATATAAGAAAATCAATTAATGTAATACACCACATAAACAAAGTGAAAGAAAAAAAACCACATGATCACCACTATAGATGCAGAAAAAGAATTTGACAAAATACAGAACTCCTTGATAAAAACACTGCAACAGATAGGAATAGAAGGAAATTTTCTGAAGATGATAAAGTCTATATATGAAAAACCCAAAGCTAAGTCATCTTCAATGGTGAAATCCGAAAAGGCTTCCCTCTGAGTTTGGGAACAAGACAAGGATGCCCACTATCACCAAACTGATATAACTTTGTCTTAGAAGTACTTGCTTAAGCACTGGGTCAAGAAAAGGATATAAAAGGCATCCAGATTGGAAAAGAATTAAAAATTTCATTATTTGCAGACGACATGACCCTATACATAGAAAGACCAGAGAGGGCTACAAGAAAGGATCTGGAACTTATAAAGGAGCTCAGTAATGTTGCAGGCTATAAGATCAATGCACCCAAATCAGTAGCATTTCTGTACAACAATAATGAGGAATTGGAGGAGGAAATCAAGAAAAAAAATGCAATTTACAATACTAACTATAAGAACCAAATATGTAGGAAGAAATTTAACTAAAGATGTAAAGGACTTATATACAGAAAACTACACAACACTGTTAAAGGAAATCAAAAAGAGTTTAATAAATGGAAAAATATTCCCTGTTCATCGATAGGAATAATAAGTATCATGAGGATGTCTATCCTACCCAAACTACTCTACATATTTAATGCAATCCCAATAAAAATCAACACTATATTTTTCAAGGAACTGGAAAAACTACCACAAAATATATTTGGAAAGGTGAGAGGACCCAAACTGCCAAAGACATATTGAAAAAGAAAAATGATGTTGGACGTATCACATTACCAGACTTTAAAACACATTTCAAAGCTACAGTGATCAAAACTGCATGGTATTGGCACAAGGATAAACCTACTGACCAATGGAATCAAATTGAGAGTTCTGATATAGATCCTCACATATACAGTCATCTGATATACGACAGTGCTACCAAGCCCAGTCCGTTGGGAGAGAATGGCCTCTTTAAGAAGAGGTGCTTTGAGAACTGGATATCCACATCCAAAAGAATGAGAGAAGAATACCATCTCAAACCTTATACAGAAATCAACTCAAGATGGATCAAAGATCTAAATATAAGAGCAAAACCATAAAGACATTTGAAGATAATGTAGGAAACCATCTACAGGACCTTGTAATAGGAAATAGTTTCATGAACTTCACAGCCAAAGCAAGAGCAGCAAGAGATAAAATAGATAAATGGGATCTCCTCAAAATTAAAGCTTCTGCACATCAAAAGAGGTTATTAAGAAAATAAAAATGCAGCCTTCCAAATGGGAGAAAATATTTGGCAACGATATATCTGATAAGAGCCTAATATCCTTCATATATAAACAAATCCTACATCTTGAAAATAAAAAGACAAGCCATTTAAAAAATGGGCAAGTGACCCAAAAAGACACTTGTCCAAGGAAGAAATACCAAGGGCTAAATAGCACATGAAAAAATCCTCGACATCACTTGTTATCAGGGAAATGCAAATCAAAACTACAATGAGATACCATTTACACCCATGAGAATGGCAGATATAAAAAATAGCAGACTCTGCATGTTGGAGAGGATGTGGAGTAATATGAAACCTCATCCACTGCTGGTGGGATTGTGGAATGATCCAGCCAGTGTGGAGGACAGTTTGGTGGATCCTCAGAAATCTAACAATAGTTCTTCCATATGATCCAGCAATTCCACTGCAGAGTAAATACCCAGAAGAACTGAAAGCAAAGCATGAACAGTTATATGCACACCAATGTTCACAGTGGCATTGTTCACCATTGTCAAAAGTTGGAATCAGCCCCGGTGCCCATCCACTGATGAATGGATAAGCAAAACGTGGTACATACATAGAATGGAATATTATCAGCTGTAAGAAGAATAAAGTACTAACACATGGAATAATGTGGATAAATCCTGAAAGACCTTATGTTGAGTGAAGCAAGCCAGGCATTGAAGGAGGAATAATATATGAACTCACTGATTTGAACTTAGGAAAGTGAGCAGTCTCTGAGAACCATTGTCTGAAAGATAGGTTAACAAGGGAAAGAGAAGAGTGGGCTGCCAGCCATCACCGATATGGACATAATCAATGGTAAAGGGATAGAGTATAGTTGCATATTGAAGGATAAGTCAAATGGGTAATGATATTACTGGTTTGAGTGGTGCAGGTTTGACAGGTATTTAGATTAGGAAGGGAGGGTTGGAATACCCAAGGCATGTAATTATGAATCTTGTCATTCCATGAGTCAAGAGAGGGGAGTGTCATATTCCCCAGGGGGATGGGGATAATGAACAGTTAAGATCAAATGGGGGTATTTAGTGGTCATGGGAAGGGTTTTTTATTACCTTACAGTAATGGGCACAGGACATGGTAAATATCATAAAAAACATTAAACTGTAGTTTTTAAAATGTAAACTATATTATAAACCGTTGACAATGTTTAGTTGCTATATTTTACAATCTGTATAACAGTTATAACAATGCTAACATTCATTTTAAACAGAGGTTTAAATATCTGGTGGGGAAGGGGTTAGGGAGTTTGGGTATGTGGTAATCTCTAGTATTCCGTGTGTGACTTTGCTGTGACCTAAGCCTTCTTTGAAAATTAAATGAAAAATTGGAAGACACTGGGGAATGAGAGGGGGAAGGTGTCACTGTACACTAGACAGCTGATAATACAGTGATAAAGAAAAAAGAGAATATATTTTTTTAAAAGGAATTTTTTTTCATTTTTTTGAATGTCCTAATCCACTAATTATATTTTATTTTTAGTTTAATATTTTTCCTCTGAGTTCCTTGTATTTATCCCTTGCATTTTAGCTTATCATTATTATGTGTTTATCCTATTGATCCCATTTGGTTATTATATGGGATCCATGTTCAAGGAAGGTTTAGATCACAAAAGGGTTACAATGGGGGCTGCAGAGGATCATTGTTGGGGGATATCTGGGATGGGGGATTCATGCGAGTAAGTTCATCTGAAAATAAATGAAAGATATATGAAATTGTTCAAATGATCAAGGGATGGGGCATGGTCATGGTGGGTAGACAATCACTCAATATATGAGGGAATCTGAACTCCCAGCTTGGAGAGATCTGCCACATTCTCCAAGGGGGCAGCAACAGTCACTTGAGTGCAGGAGCAGTGTCTGGCAAAAGAGGATGGCCCACTGGTGCGTTCTTGTTATTGATGACTAGCCTTATGAGACTTTGCTCTTGTAATTAAATCTTAGTCTACTGTTATGGGGTGCCTAAGGGTGGCCACCTGAGAGCCTCCTTGTTGCTCAAATGTGACCTCTGTAAGCCTAACTTAGGATAGGAATGCATTACCTTCCCCCAATGTGGGACATGTCTCCCGGGGATGAAGCTCCCTTGCAATGAGGGATTAATACCAAGTGTGAACTGACAACATGATTGGAAAAAGACTTTGAATACAGGAGGAAAAGGTAAAAAGAAATGAGTTCATGTGGCTAAGGGACTTCAAAGAGAGTCGGAAGGTCATCCCAGAGGTAATGCTTATGCAAACTTCAGTAGGATAGCATAGAACACCAAAGTGGATATCACCCCACACAGAGGGGCTCCTGAGGGCTCTGAAGACACCCAGGTCCTACATAAGTGGGGATAGCCACAGAGATTGATACCTTATTAGTGGGCTCCTCTTTGGAATATGTGCTCCTGAGAGTGACAGAGTTGGAGTCAAATAAGTCCTCCCAGCATATGGTCCATCAGGCCCTTCTATTCAAACCTCTATGTGATGCTGGAGTTTTTAGGTGTAGTTCCAGAGACTGGAGCCCCTGGCCTACCTATGTGCAGGGTTATGTGGAATCTTGGTGGAGCTGCAACTCCTACCCTACAGTTCAATGGATTCATCCAAGTCACCTGGTGAGTAGATGACGATGGGCAACGGCCATCCAAGGAAATGTAGAGGACCTGCAGTTGCAGGCGGGATAATGCCAACCACTGTACCCATGGGATATAAGCCCTCTCTCACTTGGAGGTGGAGTGGACATCACCATTCCAGTCCCCTCAGGTTTGGGGGAAGTGTTATGGACTAGAGTGGACTTAATTGTATTTTGTTGTAGACATATTGTTATTCAAGCAATGGAAGAAACTATATCAGTGAGGTGGAACCAGTGGTCACTGGACACATTTGTGGCAGGGAGGCAAAGGGCAGTTGAAATACAGGGGGTTTTTTGAACTTGGGGGTTGTCCTGAGTGACATTGCTGTGACAGAAGTAGGCCACTTTACTTCAGCATATACCATGCAGAACTGTGTGGTAGTGAGTGTGGTCTATGATGTGAACTGTGGTATATGCTTGGTGGCAAGGCCCCAGGATGTGTATATCCATTGAGGGTGATGTGCCACACTGATGAAAGATGTCTGTGTGGGATGTTGTTGGATGTGTGGGAGGTGGGGAACATGGGAATCCTTGTAATTTCTGTGTAATATTTAGGTAATCTAAGCACATTTAAAATATATATATATATATATGTAAAGAAACAACATTTATGTAAGCTAATGCACATATATGCATATATATTTAAATATAATTTTATAAATATTAGTATGTATTGTGAAAATTTTGATGTTTACCCACAATAAAAAAAGAAGAAAAAGAAATAAAGAAAATGCTGCAACAATGGCAGCATTAATTTTAAAATGGTAATTTTTAAAATGCTTACCCAGAATGTAATGGATTGAAGATCCAGTGAAAACAACCAGGATAATTTGAAATAATTGAAATGCCCATCTTTACAGAAAATAAGAGTAATCTCGAATTCTGATGCATGAATCAGTGGTAAGAAATTGAACAGACATGAGTGTCGAAGAAGGTTTGGGAGGAGCAGATCTCAGAACAAACTGCAAGTGCACTTTTCCTAGAGGAGAAAGACACCATGAATTGCACAGTCACAACCACTTCCTTAAGAGATTGGCAACAAGTGGCACAGACTGGAAGTGGAGATTCTTTGGAGATTCACATACATTACATTCACAGGTTTTCTCTCCAATATGAATGTTGTAATGTTTAATGAGATACTGCCTCTGGCTGATGGCTATTCCACATTCCTTACATATATAGTTTTTCCCTCCACTATGAATTTTCTCATGGTCAGTGAGATTTGTTTTGCTACTGAATGCTTTCCTACATTATTTACATATACATGGTTTCCCTCCAGTTTGTCTTTTCTGGAGTGTAGTGAGGCTGGATTTCTGAATGAAAGCTTTCCCACATCCATCATATTCCTAGGCTTTCTCTCCTGTATGTATTATCAGATGGTTAATGAGGTATTTCTCCTGATTGAAGGCTTTTCCACATTTATTGCATATATTGGGTTTTTCTCCAGAATGAATGCTATGATGTTTAAGGAAATATTTCTATTGGCTGAAGGGTTTTCTGCATTCTTTACATTCATTTTGTTTCTGTCCACTATTAGTTTTTCCATGTTCTGTGAGATATGATTTGTACCTTAAGGCTTTTTCACCTGCCTTACATTTGTAGGGTATCTTTGCAGTAGGAAATCTCTTGTATATGAAATTTGACATTTAAATTAAAGCTTTCCCACATATATATGATTTCTCTTCAGTAAGAATTTTCTGATGAATAAATAGGGTTTATGTCAGGTTGAAAACTTTCCCTCATGTATGAAATTTCTATGATTGTTCCCCTGTATGGCTTTTAAAATGAGGAATGAAAAATAATTGTAAAGAGCAGACTGCATTCAGGAAACTCGTATGATTTCTTTCTATTTTAAATTTTCTTATATTCCATGAGGTTTGGTTTCAAATGGATGCATTCCCATGTTCATTACAATAACAACTAATGTATGAATTTTTCATGCTCAATGAGATTTAATGCCTGGCAGAAGGATTTCTAATAT
>JAKSZT010000746.1:0-12044 GCA_026826555.1 Tolypeutes matacus
AAAAAAAAAAAAAAAAAAAAAAAAAAAAAAAAAAAAAAAAAAAAAAGAACAAAATACAAAATTTCTATTTGGGGTGATTGAAAAATTTTGGTAACTGATGGTGGTGATGGTAGCACAACATTGTGAAAGTAATTAACACCACTGAATTATATATTTGAATATGGTTAGAAGGGGAAATTTTAGGTTGTACATACGTTACTAGAATAAAACTTTTTTAAAAATTGTATTTAGGACTGTACAACACCAACAGTGAACCTTAATGTAAACTATGAACTACAGTTAATAGTACAATTATAATAATATTCTTTCATCAGTTGTAACAAAGGTACCACACTAATGCATGGTATTAATAATAGGGTGTGTGTATGGTATTTTCTACATGATTTTCTTTGGTAAACCTATAAAAGAAGCCATTGTTCACAGGAATGTAAGATGATGTAGCCACTGTGGAAGACAGTTTGGCAATTCCTCAGGAAGCTAAGTATAGAATTACCATATGATCTGGCATCCCACCACTAGGTATATATATACCCAGCAGGGACTCAGACAGATATTTGCACACTGATTTTCATAGCGACATTATTTATAAGTGCCAAAAGATAGAAGCAACCCAAATGTCCATCAACTGATGAAGGGATGAACCAAATGTGGTAGATATAGTCAATGGAACATTATTCAGTCATAAAAAGGAATAAAGTCTTGATGCATGCGACAACATGGATGAAGCTTGGAGACACTATGCTGCGTGAAATAAGCCAGACACAGAAGGCCAAATATTGTCTGATCTTGCTGATGTGAACTAATTATAATAAGCAAACTCTTAGAGTTAGAATCTAGAATACAGGTTACCAGGGGTAGACTGGAGTTAGAGAATGGGGAGTTGATGCTTAATTTGTACAGAATTTCTGTTTAAGTTGATTGTAAAGGTTTGGAAATGGATGGTGGTGATGGTAGCACATTATTGTAAGTGTGGTTAACAGCACTAAATTAATAAGTAAATGTGATTAAAAGGAGAAATTTTAGGTCTTAGGTATTACCAGAATAAAAATTAAAAGATAAATATAAGACTGTATAATACAGGGAACCCTACTATAGATGATGGACTATAGTTAATAGTACCAGTATAAGAATATTCTTTCATGAATTATAACAAATGTACAATAATACAAGGTCTTATATGATATATGGGAAAAAAATATACCTAATGTAAATATGCATGATAGTACTATTTTAATAACCTTTCATCAATTTTTTTTTTAATTTTTTTTTAAAGATTTTTTAAAATTTATTTATTCATCCATCACCCCCCTGCTGCTCGCACTCGCCGCGTCAGCCAACCATGCCGTGCGGGCGGGCCTGCCCCCACCAGGAGGCCCCAGGAACCGAACCCAGGGCCCCCCACATGGTAAACGGGAGCCCTACTGACCGAGCCACAGCCGCTTCCCCTTTTCATCAATTTTAACAAAGGTAACTACTGTTAAAAATAGTAAACTATGAGACATGAATATGATCAAGCTTTTTTTTCCTTCATTTTCTTCATTAACAAGGAGACCTTGGTATTGTCACTTAACTAATCTGTGCTCATTTATGTATCTTTCTGAACATGGAGAAACAATTGAGTTTGTTTTTAGGATTAAATGGAGTAAATGTGCTTAGACAGAATGATTCCACACTCTGGAATCAGAGATCTGTGTTGGAGTCTTAGCTAATGAGTTAAAGCAATGTGGCTTTGGGCATGTTATTTAACCTCTTTGAGCTTGTTTTCTTATCTATAAATTATGGTTATTACAAAGATTATATGAAACAACAGGTAGCCCTCGGCCTAGCACCTAGCAAACTTCCCTCTCACTTGAAGATAGGATCCATTTTTAAATATCTCAATATCACCCACGGAATTATTTGGCTGTAAAAAGGAATAAAGTTCTGATACATGCTAAAACATGAATGACGCTTGAAAGACATGTTGAGCAAAATAAGCTAGACACAGAAGGACAAATACTGTATGATTTCACTTATATGAAATAAGCAGAAATGCAAATTCATAAAACCAGAAATTAGAATACAGGTTACAGGTGGGAGATGGAAATGAGAGTTAATGTTTAATTCGTATGAGTTTCTGTTACTGATGGAAAAGTTTTAGCAATGGATGATGGTGATGGAGATACAACTATGTGAATGTAATTACACCACTGAACTGTTTATTTGAAAGAGATAAAAAGGGAAAATTTAGATTGTATTTAAGTTATCATCCACAAAAAACACACCAAAACCACCAGAGAACTGTACAACATGAAGAGTAAACCAAAATGTAAACTATAGGCAAAAAGTTAATAGCATAATTGTAATAATATTGTTTCATCAATTGTAACAAAGATACCACACTAATGCAAAATGTTAATAATAGGGGAATCTGTGTGTGAGAGAGGGGTATATGGGAAATACGTAGTTTCTAAATGATTCTTCTGTAAACCTACAACTGCTCTAATTAAAAAAAAAAAAAAAAAATTACTGTGAAACCCCAAAAGCTATTATTTATGTGAGTTACATTAATAGTAACAATATTAGAAATTAAAACTGATGGGAAGCGGCTGTGGCTCAATCAGTAGGGCTCCCGTTTACCATATGGGAGGCCCCGGGTTCGGTTCCCGGGGCCTCCTGGTGAAGGCAAGCCCGCACGCCGCACGCACGGCATGGTTAGCTGACCCAGCGAGCACAAGCAGCAAGGGGGGGATAAATGAATAAATAAATAAAATCTTAAAAAAAAAAAAAAAAAAAACATTAATGAGGGGGAAAAAAGGAAGGTTAGGGTCGCTGCCACCTGTGGTTAGATTTTCTCAAGGATCACCAAGTTGGGAAAGAGCCCTTACTGGGAAAGGCTTCTGGGAAATTTTTTTTTGTTTTTATTTTTTTTATTTACTTATTTTTCTTTCTTTCTTTCTTTCTTTTTTTTTTCCTGGGAAGTTTTATGACCCTATCAAGAAGGATGGTGCTGGGCAACTCATGTGTCCAACCCAGAAGGGACTGTCCCACTCCACACTTCACCCCCCAAAAATTATATCAACCATGGAGGTTAACATAGTCCCTGGGGTATGACAAGTACTCAGCAAAAATCTGTTGAATGGAAGAAAGATGTACGCTTGAGGTAACTCATGAAGATGATTAAGATTTGATTGGGCAGAGTAAATAATCCTCGACCAGGACAGGATACAAAGAGGCAGAATATGACTTGGCTGACTTGGAGGGTTCTGAGAATTGAGTAGAAGACAAGGAGCCAGATTAGCATGGTGTACATGTACAAGTAGTAGTTCCTTAAAGTTTTGGTGCTTACTACTCTACAACTTTTCTCCTTCTACCTCATTCCAGTATCTTTTCTTTAAATGCTAGTCTGCTCCCCAGAGTACCTGAAAACCTCTGCCACCTTTTATGTTTATCATCCCCAGCTGCCCTTCAAACCTGAAAAATCTCTAGTCCCAAAGTCTGTTTGCTCCTCTGTCCACCTTCCCCCCTTGCTTCCCAGCTGCCTACACTTCTTCCAGGGACATGACAAGGCCATTTGGAACAGAAGACTCATATCCTTCCAGTCTTGGAATGGTGAAGAAGGATACTGTTGTTGCTAGGTTACTCAAGCTGTTAGCACAGACTTTTTTTTTTTTTTTTTTTTTTTTAAAATTTTTTTTTTTTTTTCATTTTTCCCCCCCCCTTGCTGGGTCAGCTAACCACGCCGTGCGGGCGGGCTTGCCTTCACCAGGAGGCCCCGGGAACCGAACCCGGGGCCTCCCATATGGTAAACGGGAGCCCCACTGATTGAGCCACAGCCGCTTCCCATGCACAGACGTTTAACAACATACTCTTGCATATGCTCTAACCATAAGGCAATATGGGTAGACACGCCCTTTTTATTTTCTCATTTGGACTCTTGCAACATCCTCCTAACTGACCTCTATTCTATTCCCACTGATTTAAGCCCGTCTTTCCCAGTGAGTGTTCTAAAATGCATGCCTTTTACTATCTCTCTTTCATTTAAAACCCTTTACTTGATCTTCACTGCCTCCAGAAGAGGTTCAAACTGGGAACTCTTGGACCAGTTTGCCCTAGAGATACATTTATGTGCTTTGTTTATACACAATATTAAAACAAACAAACAAACAAACAAAAAAAAAACAACAACACAGGGGCCAAATTTTTAAACCTGAGAGATTTTACATAATAATCTGGGTTTACAGCTTCTCTTTAAAAAACTAGAAGATTGGGCAAAAATGAGCCAGAGCCAAGTCTAGATCATGCCCCTTTAGACAGACTGTACTCTCTAATAATCAGAGACTTAGAGTCCAGTATAACATAGTTCCAATCACCATATTTGTTAGGAATTGGAGTTTCTAAACCTAGCCCACAGGAATAGCAAAGACCCTTAGTATACCACATACAAGCTTTGCTCTCCGGCTCTATTGTCTTTCACTCGTAACTGTGAACTTTACCCTATAGCAATACCTCCACAATAAACTGCTTATATTTTCCAAACACACCATATTATTCTTACCTCTGCCTTTTTGCATATGATCTTCACTTGCCGTAGAATCTCAGCCTCTCCTAAATTGTATTCATTTCAAAAATCCTGCTCAGATATCACTTTTTTTCCTTTTTGTTTTAGGAGGTACTGGGAATTGAACCCAGGACCTCGTACCTGGGAAGCAGGTGCTAAACTACTCAGCTACATCCACTCCCATCAGTTATCACTTTTTAAAGAAATACTCCAAGGCTTTCTTTATCCACTCTTCATTATTTCTGAATCTTGTACAATTTTATAATTGTTGCACCTACATACTAGAGTACAATTTATTTGTTTCCATATCAGGATGCACCACTAGAGAGTGAACTCCTTGAAATCTGAGTCTCTTTATCATTTCAGATTTACAGTGCCTGCCACATAACAGCCACTCAACCACTCAACACATGCTTGATGAATGAGTAGTTGAGAAATTGAGATGAGTGACATATGGAGAACCAGAGCTGATAAGGTTAGGGAGGGGTGGAACTACCAGTAACTCACATAGATTTCCATCTTTCGGTAGAGACCATAGTTGAGCAGCAAATTGTGAGTCATGCGGATTCGGTGGGGCTTCATCGGGTGACCCTGTCCATAATAGTAATTTCCAACATCCCCTGAAGAAGAAAAAGTGACAGCTTCAATGACAAAGACTCACACGCCCAAGAAAACACATTTCTAGTCTCCAAGATTCTCTTCCACCTTGAGGGAGAATAACCCCAAAAGAAAGAAAAACAAAATACAGGTGACTCTGATGAGGTCAGCACTTATCAATGTCAAAACCTGCCCCAGTTTCTTCCCCTAGAACCCACAGGCACTAGATAGTATGAGGGGTTCATTCCAAAATCACTGGAGACTCACTTCACTCTATCTCGAAGGAGAGTCCCACCCCCAACAGAAAAATAACCACCACTACTCAGAATTACTATAAGCCACAGTTCACCTCTTACATATTTTGACACTTTATGGTGTCAAAGCACATTCATATTCGTTTACTTACTGGATCCTCACAATAACCCAGTAAATTAGGTAGTACCTGAAGTATCATTTCCTTAAATAGAAAGAAAACTATAAACTTTTATGTCTTGACTTGTCAACAGCAATAGCGATCTAATTGGTCTTTCTGCCTTCAATTCAAACTATCTGCCCACTGTAACCAGTTATCTTCCTAATCCACAGCTCTGATAACATCACTCCCCTGCTCAAAAATCCTTAATGGAGCACTTCCGGGAATATGGTGGACTAGTAAGACACGGGAATCTTTTCTCCAGAAAAAGAGCTAGAGGACAAGCTGAAACAGCCCCGAAAAAGATCTTTTAGGGTTTAGGTCAGCAGGTGAAGGCTGCACACCACCCAGAGGAGAGAGGGACAGAAGAGGGAAATCGCGACAACAGAACTGTGAGTTGCAAGTAGCAGCTTCTGCTGCTGCCGGCACCCTCCCCAACACTCTTCAAAATTCTCGGGCCCCTGGGCCTGGGACCACAGACAAAGGGAGCTTCACGGATCTGCCACTCCCGGAAAGGAGAGAGAGAGGGACACAGCCTTAGGCTGACTCAGGTTCAGACCTGAAATTTGGGCTGCGGAGCCCCACGGACCCTTCCACAGGGCGGTTTGCCCTGGGAGCCTAGAAAGGACTGGAGAAATCCAACCCTCGCAACCTCCCTCTCTTCTAGCCTGGACTAATTGTTGAGGATTCCACGGGAGAGGGGAGAGAGAGACTGGGGCTGACCCTGCTTTGGACTCCCAGGTTTGGTCTGCCCTGTCCCAAGAGCCCTTCCAGGCTGGGTGGGGCTGTGCCATTGTTTGCCTTGGAGCCTGCAAGGGGCTAAAGATATACAAACCTCCCAATCTCCTCCTCTACTAACAGGGACTGATTGTTGAGGATTCAGAAGGGAGTGGAAATATTTCCTAGCTGGGAAAAGGGGGACACTACAAGAGAAGTCTGGAGAACTGTCTCAGGAAGTTTGAATCACAGGGCTCCTAGCCCCCAGACAGGAAGCTCTATCACATTGATCTGGCCTGTGTCACAACAAATATGCTCCGACCAGGCATTGAATTGAGAGCTGCCAACAAGCGCCATCTCCTGGCAGACCAAGGAAGTGCACATAAGAAAATTAATAAGTAAGAGAGGCTTTTCCTGGCCTCTATAGCTTCCCCGCCCAAGGCCCTAGGAAACGACTCTATAACCAATTACTAGGTCCAGTGCCCAGTTTTGAGCAACCAGCAGAACAATCCTAACAATCAAGGTTGAGCCAAAAATCAAAGAGCTGTGGTAACTCACAGCCTCCTGCCACTAAAACCCCATAAAAGAGAAAGAGATAGAGCATCTAAGTAAAATACAAACCAACCAGATGCCTAAGCACCAGCAAAAAATTAGGAGCCATACTAAGAAAACAGAAGACATGGCCCAAGAAAAGGAATACAGCAAAGTCCCAGAAGAGATGCAGAATTTGAGAGAACTAATCAGTGAGATGAGCACACATTTCCAAAATCAAATTAATGAGATGAAAGAGAATATATTTAAAGAGATCAATGACATCAAGAAGTCATTGAGGGGTCGGATGTGGCTCAACTGGTTGGGCGTCTGTCTCCCATATGGAGGGACCCGGGTTCGATCCCTGGGAACTCCCGGTAAAAAAAAAAAAAAAAAAAAGAAGTCACTGAGCGAACACAAAGAAGAATTTGAGACTAGCTTTGCTACTTAAACTGTTTCTAAGCCAGCTGGCCACAGAACAAGATACATCAGAACTCACTCAACCTAGTCATGATAAGTGTAGAGAATTGGTAGTAAATGTAGCAAGTCTTAAAAATTGACTGATACAGACTCTTTTATGTAATATGTCTAGAAAAAATTTTGATGTTGAATAAAAGAAGATGACAATGATTGGGCATTTCTAAAAAGAGTTTGAAAACATTTTAACAGAAATAGTGTCTATGTGAAAATAACTGAAAGGTTTATGAGATTACTCTTATTTTAAATTACTTTATGATTCTCCGATGCTATGAATATTGAAATTAACATATATTACTACAGTAAGGAAAATAATAAAAGAAATATATGCAAAAAAAAAAAAAAAAAAAAGAAGAAGAATTTGAAATCCTGAACAGAAAAGTAACGGAGTTCATGGGAATGAAAGACACAATAGGTAAAGTCAAAAATACATTTGAAGCATACAACAGCAGACTCGAAATGATAGAAGAAAGAATAAGTGATACTGAAGACAGAGGAGAGAAAAGAACAGAGAGAGAAAAGAGTGGAAAAAATTGAGCAGGGGCTCAGAGTTGAATGACAACACAAAATGCAAGAGCATACGTGTCACGGGAGTTCCAGAAGGAGAAGAGAAAGGAAAAGGGGCAGAAATAGTATTTGAGGAAATAATAGCTTAAAATTTCCCCACTCTCACGAAAGAAATGAACTTACATGTCCAAGAAGCACACCGTACCCCAATAAGAATAAATCCAAATAGACCTACGCCAAGACACATATTATTCAGAATGTCAAATGTAAAAGATAAAGAGAATATTCTCAGAGCAGCAAGAGAGAAGCAAACGATCGCGTACAAAGGATGTCCAGTAAGACTTAGCGCAGATTTCTCTTCAGAAACCATGGAGGCGAGAAGACAGTGGTCTGATACAATTAGGAAACTGAAAGAGAAAAACTGCCAGCCGAGAATTCCTTATCCAGCAAAACTGTCCTTCAAATATGAAGGTGAATATAAAGTATTCACAAACAAACAGAAACTAAGAGAGTTTGCAAAAAAGAATCCACCTTTGCAGGAAATATTAAAGGAAGCCTTAGAACCTGAAAGAAAAGGACAGGAGAGAGAGGCTTGGAGGAGAGTATAGAAGAAAGAAAAGCAGAAAGGATAACCAAAAGAGTAAAAAGAGAGACAAAAATAAGATGACATATGAAAACCAAAGAATAAAATGGAGGAAATAAATAGTGCATTTTCAGTAATATCACTGAATGTGAATGGATTAAATTCCCCAATCAAAAGATACAGGCTGACAGAATGGATAAAAAAACATGAGCCATCCATAAGCTGCTTACAAGAAACTCACCTCAGACACAAGGATACAAGCCGGCTGAAAGTCAAAGGTTGGAAAAAGATACTCCATGAGAATAGTAAGCAGAAAAGAGCAGGGGTAGCTACACTAATATCAGACAAAACAGACTTCAAATGCAAAAAAGTGATAAGAGATGCGGAAGGCCATTATATATTAATAAAAGGGACGATCCTCCAGGAAGATATAACAGTCATAAATATCTACGCACCTAACCAGGGTGCCCCAAAATATATGAGACAAACTCTGGCAAAACTGAAGGGAGAAATAGACATTTCTACAATAATCGTCAGGGACTTCACCACCCATCTCACATCATTAGATAGAACAACTAGACAGAAGATCAACAAGGAAACAGAGAACTTGAACAATATGATAAACAAGTTAGACCTAACAGACATATACAGAACACTGCATCCAAACTCAGCGGGTTATACATTCTTCTCAAGTGCCCATGGATCTTTCTCCAGGATAGACCACATGTTAGGTCACAATACAGCTCTCAATAAATATAAAAAGATTGAAATTATACAAAGCACCTTCTCAGATCATAATGGAATGAAACGAAACTAGAAATCAATAACAGACAGGAAAAAAGGAAATTTGCAAATGTGTGGAGAATGAACAACACACTCCTAAATATTCAGTGGGTCAAAGAAGAAATTGCAAGTGAAATCAGTAAATATATTGAGACAAATGAAAATGAGAACACAACATATCAAAACTTATGGGATACAGCAAAGGCAATCTTGAGAGGGAAATTTATAGCCCTAAATGCCTATATTAAGAAACAAGAAAGAGCTAAACTCAAAGATTTAACTGAACAACTTGAGAAACTAGAAAAAGAACAGCAAACCAATCCCAAAGCAAAAAGAAGGAAAGAAATAATAACGATTAGAGCGGAAATAAATGAAACTGAGAACAAAAAAGCAATAGAGAAAATCAACAAAACCAAAAGCTGGTTCTTTGAGAAGATCAATAAAATTGACAGACCCCTCGCTAGACTAACAAAGAAAAAAAGAGAGAAGATGCAAATAAATACAATCAGAAATGAAAGGGGGGAAATTACAAATGACCTCACAGAAATAAAAAGAATCATAAGAGGATGTTATGAGAAACTATCTGCCAACAAACTAGACAACCTGGATGAAATGGACAAATTTCTAGAAACTCATAACCAACCTACACTGACACAACAAGAAATACAAGAACTTAACAAACCAATCACAATTAAGGAGATTGAATCCGTCATCAAAAATCTCCCAGGGAAACGGATGTGGCTCAAGAGGTTTGGCGTCCGTCTACCATATGGAGAGACCGGGGTTCGATCCCCAGTACCTCCCGGTAAAGAAAAAAAAAAAAAAAAAAAAAATCTCCCAGCAAAGAAAAGTCCAGGACCAGATGGCTTCACAGGTGAATTCTACCAAGCATTTCTAAAAGAATTGACACCAATCCTGTTTAAACTCTTCCAAAAAATTGAAGAGGAGGGAAAATTACCCAACACATTTTATGAAGCCAACATCACCCTAATACCAAAGCCAGATAAAGATTGCACAAGAAAAGAAAATTACAGACCAATCTCTCTCATCAACATAGATGCAAAAATTCTCAACAAAATACTTGCAAATCAAATCCAACAGCATATCAAAAGACTTATACATCACGACCAAGTGGGATTTATTCCTGGTATGCAAGGCTGGTTCAACATAAGAAAATCAATCAGTGTAATACACCACATTAACAAATTGAAGGAAAAAAAAAAACACATGATCATCTCAATAGATGCAGAAAAGGCATTCGACAAAATCCAACATCCTTTTTTGATTAAAATACTTCAAAAGATAGGAATAAAAGGAAAATTCCTCAATATGATAAAAGGCATATATGAAAAACCCACAGCCAACATCATACTCAATGGGGAAAGGTTGAAAGCTTTCCCCCTAAGATCAGGAACAAGACAAGGATGCCCACTGTCACCACTGTTATTCAACATTGTACTAGAAGTTCTAGCTAGGGCAATTAGACAAGACAAAAAAATTAAAGGCATCCAAATAGGAAAAGAGGAAGTAAAACTCTCACTGTTTGCTGATGACATCATCCTGTATTTAGAAAATCCTGAAGTATCCACAACAAAGCTACCTAAACTAATAAATGAGTTCAGCAAAGTGGCAGGATATAAGATCAACACGCAAAAATCAGTAATGTTTTTGTACACTAGTACTGAACAATCTGAGGAGGAAAATTCCATTTTCAATAGCAACAAAAAGACTCAAATACCTAGGAGTTAATTTAACCAAGGAAGCACAGGACCTATATGCAGAAAACTACAAAACAATGCTAAAAGAAATTTAAAAAGACCTAAACAAATGGAAAGACATTCCGTGTTCATGGATTGGAAGAATAAATATCGTGAAGATGTCAATCTTGCCCAAACTGATTTATAGATTCAATGCAATACCAATCAAAATCCCAACAGCTTACTTTACAGAATTAGAGAAGGCAATTACCAAATTCATCTGGAAGGGTAAGTGCACCCGAATAGCCAAAAGTATTCTAAAAAAGAAGAGCAATGTGGGAGGAATTTCGCTGCCTGACCTGGAAACATATTACAAAGCTACAGTGGTCAAAACAGCATGGTACTGGCATAAAGATAGACATATCGATCAGTGGAATAGAATTGAGAATCCAGAAATATACCGTCACCTATACAGTCAACTGGTTTTTGACAAACCTACCAAGCCCACACTGATGGGAAAAAACAGTCTCTTCAAGAAATGGTGTTGGGAGAACTGGACATCTATAACCAAAAGAATGAAAGAGGACCCCTATCTCACCCCCTATACAAGAATCAACTCAAAATGGATCAAAGATCTAAATATAAAAGCCAGGACCATAAAACTACTAGAAGAAAATGTAGGGAAACATCTTCAAGACCTTGTAGTAGGTGGTGGTTTCTTGGACCTCACACCCAAAGCACGTGCAACAAAAGAAAAAGTAGATAAATGGGACCTCCTCAAAATTAAACACTTTTGCACCTCACAGGACTTTGTCAGAAGGGTGAAAAGGCAGCCAACTCAATGGGAAAAAATATTTGGAAATCACATATCTGAAAAGGGTTTAATATCCAGGATATATAAAGAGATGTTACAACTCAACAATAAAAAGACAAATGACCCAATTAAAAAATGGGCCAAAGACTTGAATAGACATTTCTCCGAAGAAGAAATACAAATGGCAAAAAAACACATGAAGAGATGCTCAACATCACTCATGATTAGGGAAATGCAAATCAAAACTACAATGAGATATCATTTCACACCTATCAGAATGGCCACTATTAAAAAGACAGAGAACTACAAGTGTTGGAGAGGATGTGGAGAGATAGGAACACTTCTTCACTGTTGGTGGGAATGCAGGATGGTACAACCACTATGGA
>JAKSZT010000747.1:0-32759 GCA_026826555.1 Tolypeutes matacus
AAACCTAACGGTGTTCTGAAAAGCAGTGGAAATCATAGAAGACCTGAGATTTAATTCATCTCAAGCCTTCAGAAAGATGTGAAATAAATACTTTTACAGATGAGTAAAAACTAATAAAGTTTGCTAGAAGCAACTCACTTTAAAAGAAATGTAAAAGAATATTCTTCAGGCAGAATGGAAATAGTCTCCGAAGATTCAAGATTCAGGATGGATGGAAGAACAATATCTGTTAATTAAATACATATATCTAAATGACTACTGAATGGATAAAATGATAATGATATCCAGGGCCTAGGACATCAATAAAGTGTTAAAATACACCATAAAATAATATATAGCATAAGATATGTAAATGGATATATAGCAGTGGGATATCGTTATGAATTCCAAAAATCAATATTGGATTATGCTTATAAATTTCTCTGTTAATCTGGGCATGATTAATTTATGTTAAGGGCATTGACTGGGCCACAGTCAGTATGGTGTTGAGTGACGCCCCTTGGTGGCTGGGGTCTCAAACATAAAAAGACATGGCAAAGGAGAAAGCTGGAGTAGTTTCTGATATTGGAGTTCTGATGAGCAAGGAGAGAAGGCCCCATGAAAAGAGACAAGCCATTCATCTGAGAGTTCACAGCTGGCCTTGTGGAGAGGGGCAAGGCTTAGAGAGCCTCATAGTCTACACCTGACATTGTGGAGGAAACAGAATAGCTGAAGCCAGAGAGAAATGCTGCCCTGCAAGGAGAGGAACCCAAGAAGCCTGAACACTGGCAAATGTCAGCAGCTGTCATGCACCAAGACGGTGTAACAGACATTGCAGAAGGTCCAAAATTATGCTTTATGGCCTGGTAACTGTAAGCTTCCACCCCAAATAATTACCCTTTATAAAGATGCACGGATTTCTGTCATTTTGCATCAGCACCCCTTTGGGTGACTCATATAGGATACAAAAATTTTAAAATACATTATTGGCAAGTCAATTAAAAATAATAATTGCAGATTTGTAAAGGCAAGCAAAAGTGCTATGATTTCCCCGGTAAACTTTAAAGAATATTAAATAGTGTGTCTCATTCAAATAAATAGAAGAAAAAGTAATTGAACAAATATTGTCAGTACAAAATAAAGTATTCAGGATTTCCTGGGTGGCAATTTAGGCCTTTTTTCTGGGGCCACCTTACACGTGCATCTTTGGAATCTTAATCTTTCTCATTCTCCAGAAACCTGGAGGTTCCAGGGTTGATTTATGGGGTGTGGTTTTGTCCCCATCATAAATCAAGTGCTGTATCACTTCCCCATTTCCTAGTTATGAAGTCCTCAAACTGGATGTTATGCTCATTTGAAGCAAGAAGAACCATGAATGATAGAACTAATAAAAAGGAGATATTGTTGCACTTCCCAAATTGGACGCTTAGATGACTGATATTGGATCTTTTCTCTTTTCTAATGAATACATTCAATGCTATAAATTTCCCTCGAAGTTCTGCTTTTCTGCACCCCACAAACTATGAAGAAGCATAGGACATTAGAAAGCAGAAAGAACCACATAACAAAAGGCTTGTGAATGAAGCTACATCCACTTCCACAAGAGTCCAGACATAAGATGAATGTAGAGATTGTAAGAAAGTTGGGAAAACATTTTCTCTGACTGCAATCATTGTTTCCTTAAAATAACACTTCTATGAATGTAACTTCACTTTGAAGGAATTTGCATCATGCTTAAATAAGCATGAGGGAATCTATATAAGGAAAAAAGAATGAAGAAAATGAGATTTCTCAGTTTGCCCCCCATGGTAGTCCTCCCCTTGAAGTATAATGAGTGTGAAATTCTTGGAAATTCAACCTCATGAGATACCTGAGAAATAAACCGTCAGAGAAACCATTTGGGATTTCATGAATTTGGGAATGCTAGAATCCCATCAAAGAAACATGCACAGGTATGTACGGAATATTGGAAATCCTTCAGCCCGGCATTAAATCTCATTGAGCATGAAATATTCATACAAAAGTTATTATTGCAATGAACATGGGAATGCTTCCATCTGACACAAAACCTCATGGAATATAGAAATTTCACACTATAGAGAAACAATATGAGTGTACTGAATGTAGTCTGCTCTTTACAGTCATTTTTTACTCCTCATTTTCAAAGCCATACAGGAGAACAAGCATAGAACTATAAAAGATGTGGGAAACATTTCAACCTGACATAAAATCTCTTTATTAATCAGAAAATTCTTACTGAAGAGAAATCACATAAATGTGGGAAAGCTTTAATTCAAATGTCAAATCTCAGATACAAGAGATTTCCTACTGCAAAGAAATGCTATGCATGTAAGGCATATAAAAAGCCTTTAGGTACAAATCATTTCTCATACAACATGAAAAAACTCATAGTGGACAGAAAAAAAATGAATGTAAAGAATGCAGAAAAGCCTTCAGCCAAAAGTAATTGCTCATTAAACATCAGAGCATTCAATCTGGAGAAAAGCTCTCTATATGCAATGAATGTGGAAAAGCCTTCAACCAGAAGGAAAACCTCATTAACCATCTGAGAATATATACTGGAGAGAAACCCTATGAATATGATGGATGTGGGAAAGCTTTCATTCAGAAATCAAGCCTCATTACACACCAGATGCAACCACTGTGGAATTTGATGTAATTATGTACTCCAAAAATTTAATTGGATCATGCTTGTAAACTGATCTGATAATCTGGCCATGATTGTGGCGTTGACTGGGCCACGTCATATGGTGGTGAACCCCATCCCTTAGTGTGTGGGGGAATCAAATGTAAAAGGCTTGGCAAAGGACAGTTGAAGCAGTTATTATTTGAGAAGCAGTTTTGATGTTGGCAAAAGACCCCAGAAGAAGAGAAGTGAGCCATTTGCCTGATAGTTTACAGCTGACCTTGTGGAGGAACCAGAAGAATGAAGCCCAGAGAGAAATTCAGGCCAGGAAGAGAGGAACACAAGAAGCCAGAACCCTGGCAAACATCAGCAGCTGTTTTGCTCCAATACGTGGCTCTGAACTTTGGTGAGAAAAAGTTAATGCTTTATGAACTGGTATATGTGGAATTCTACCCCAAATAAATACCCTGTATAAAGACTAGCCCATCTTTGGTATTTCACATTAGCACCCCTTTGGCTGAATAATATAGAATTTGGTACCGAGGAGTGGGAAGTGCTTTTGCATATGCCAAAATGTTGGAATGGTTTTATAAATGGGTAAGGGTTATCCTTTGGAGAAATTGTGAAAGACTTGATGGAAAAGGCCTAGATCACTTTGAAAAGACTGTAGATAGTCATATGGATGCTAAAGAGACTTTCTATGATGCCTTGGAATTAAATGATGAAACTATAATTGGAAACAGGAGGAAAGGTGATCCATGTTTTAAAGATGCAGAGAACTTAGCAAGATTAACTCCTGGTGTTATTTGGAAGACAGAATTTGAAAATGGCTAACTGAAGCATTTAGCTGAAGAACTTTCAGCTAAACTCGGAGAATGTGGATTGGCTTCTCCTTGCAGCTTGTAGCAAAATACTAATTGAGTGAAATACACGAAGGACTGAACTTTTGGGCCAAAGAAAACAGAAACTGATTCTGGAAATTCCAAGTTTCTGGAAATCAAATTCCCAGATAAATGTGCCCCATTTGAAGACTTTACTAAACTTGGAACTTGTAAATCAGAATTGAAGACAGAGTTATCTAAGCAAGACCTTTGGAAAGCCTTACTGTCTCCTGGCTTGGACGCCTGCTTCCTGCAGGCTAAACCAAGAAAGTTTTTGAGAGATCTGTATGAACAAAACCACTGCTGGGTTGAACAAAAGAGAACATGGAAGGAGAGATTGAAGGATAATCAGCTTTAAGAAGAAAACCATGGAAGCAGAGATCTGGACTTAACACATCTCTTTGGAACAAGAGAGGAGCCCCTCCCATGTGTACAGAGAGGGTGAGTTTGCCCCTGCAGTTGAAGAGGGTGGATGTCCCCACCCCATGTTCTGGGAGAATTTTGCCATCCCAGGATATAGAAAGGCTGGAGCACACTCCTCAAAGATTAGGACGGTTAAGGTCAACACCCCATAGGTCTGAGTGGTGTGTACATGATCCCCATGGATTAGAGAAACCAGGTGGTCAACCCATTGCTCTGAGAGGGCTGAACATGTATGCCAAAAGTTAAGGGGAATGTTATCTTCATCTCACTGTACAAGGGGGGCGTAGACTCTAACCCAAAGATTGGGTAAGGTGTGGCAATCACCCCAACAAACGTTGACACCCAGATGCTTGATGAGGGTGGAACCAAGAAAGTGGACTTTGGGCAAGCCTGTGGAAAGGGTGGGCCCACATGTGGCCCCACGGAGAAAAAACCATCAACTTAAGAATGACTTCGACTTTGAAATTGAATGGAGGATGCCCTACAGTTTCAGTGATCTTTAAAGGATTCATGACTCATGTTTAACATCCAAATTTCTCCTTATAATATGAAAATGTTTATCCTTTGCCTTTCCATTGGTGTATTAGAAGCAGTTAAATGTTTTTGTAACTTTCAGAGTTCGATAGCAGATGGGACTTTTCCTCAAGATGCACTGTGTTTTTTTAAAATGCCTATATGATTTTGTGAGTGAATTGTTACTGATTTAAGGTTTTTTGAGAATTTTAATGTATTTTTGGAATTCAGAGGGTGAAATGTAACCATTGGGGAATTTGATGTAATTATGAATTCCAAAAAAGTAATTGGATCATGCGTGTAAACTGATCTGTTAATCTGGGCATGATTAATGTGTTGACTGGGTCCCATCAGTAGGGCATTGAGCCCCACCCCATAGTCGGTGGGGGAATAGAATATAAAAGGCATGTAAAAGGACAGTTGAAGTAGATTTATTTGAGAAGGAGTTTTGATGTTGGAGAAAAAAGCCCCAGAAGAAGAGAAGTGAGTGGTTTGCCTGATAGTCTACTGCTGATCTTGTGGAGGAACCAGAAGAGCTAAGGCCAGAGAGGAATGCAGCCCTGGGAAGAGAGGAACCCAGGAAGCCTGAACCCTTGCAAAAGTCTGCAGCTGTCTTGCTCCAAGAAGTGGTAACATAATTTGGTGAAGGAAAAACCTTATGCTCTATTTCCTGGGTACTTTAAGGTTCTACCCCAAAGAAATATCCTTTATAAAGATGAAGAGATTTCTGGTATTTTGCATCAGCACCCCTTTGGCTGACTACTACAGGATATAAAATGTTTTAAAATACATTAATACATTATTTGGAAAGTCAACTACAAATAACAAGTGCAGATTTGGAAAGAAAAGCAAAAGTGTTATAATTTCCCTGGTAAACTTTAAAGAATATTAAATAGTGCATCTCATCCAAATAAATAGAAGGAAAAATTGGAAAAAATAGTAAGTACAAAACAAATATTCAGGGTTTCTTGGGTTGCAATTTTGGCCGTTGTTCTGGGGCCACCTTACTCATGCATCTTTGGAAGCTGTGCCCTCCTTATCCTTTAGAAGCCTGAAGGTTCCAGGGTTGATTTACGTGCTGTTGTGTTTTCCCCATCATAAATCATGTGCTGTATCACTTCCCCATTTCCTAGTTATGAAGTCGCCAAACTGGATGTGATGCTCATTTGAAGCAAAAAGAACCATGAATGATAGAGCAAATAAAAAGGAGATATTATTGCACCTCCCATATTCGATGCTTAGATGATTGATATTGGATCTTTCCTCTTTTGTAATGAATGCATTCAATGCTATAAATTCCCCTCTAAGTACTACTTTTGCTGCATCCCACAAATTATGAAGAAGCACAGGACATTAAGAAGCAGAAAGAACCACATATCAAAAGGCTTGTGTGTGAAGCTATATCCACTTCCACAACATTACAGACTTGAGATGAAGGCAGAGAATGTAAGAATGTTGGGAAAATATTTTCTCTGACTGCAAGCATTGTTTCCTCAAAATAACCCTTCTATGAATGTAATTTCACTTTGAGGAGATGTTGTAATTCAACATGGAGGTAGACAGTTCCAGGAATGATCCAAACAAAGTTTGAAACCAGGGGACCTACTTCCATGTGGAATGCAGACAAGTTTATTTAGGCTGAAGCTGCTTTTAATACTACAAAGCTGATAACGAAATTAGGGCATCCTTCACTACTTTCTCAGCTTGGTACCTGAGAGCACTGCCAGTGTCTGTGTTCCTAGACAATCATTCTTGGGAATTCATATCATAACATCTTAGTGTTGTGTTCATTTCATTCTGCATCTTTCCAGTGGTGTCTGCAGTATGCAGTGTCCTTGCAGACATGTACTAATGTTTCTCTGCCAGCAAGCATGCTTTTTAAATGCTTAACCCTTTAGGCTCTGGCTCTCAGCATCTTCTCCAACAATTCCCCTTTTTTTGTATTTTGTCCAGGGTGACTGTGCTTGTCTTAGGTTGCCCTCCTCAGAAGGTCTTACCCATCCCTGGCCAACAGTCAAGATCCATGGACAGGGGTTTGAGATTTAAGGGTTTTAAGCAGAATCAAGAGGTTGGCATGGCTGGCCTTTTGGTCCTATTAATGTGGGACAGCAGGGCTTTGTGAATGCCTCCTAATACAGATAAGAGAAGCAGAGAACCAATGATCCCCACACTGAAGTTATCAATTACAGAGGTTGATTTCCACCAATGTAAGGAGTTTATTTTATTTAATTGATCTGTCACTGATTGCCAAAATTTGCTACCTGGAAGCATAGTAGGTTGCTTCTGAGACTTGCTCAAAATCCTTTTATGCAAATCTGTAATTTCAATAGATAAATTTGTGTGATGATCCATTAAATGATGTTTAATTTTTTTCCATTCACAATGGAAATCATTGTATGGGAGAGTAGTGATAAAAAAGCAATTTCATTCCAATCACACTTCAAACCTTGATTTTAAATCTAGAATATATACCTGATCTCCCATTTGTGTAACAGGCATCCCTATGTTATTAAGCCTATTATTAATTTGCTCATCCATATATATCTGACCATGCCATAGTTCACTGGCATTATGATGCCAATTTTTAACATATTGTTTTCTTTGGACATTCTCATGTAGGTCAGTTCCTGCCACAGCAGTGGCTGTAATAATACTTACAAGCCCCAATACAGCAGCTACAATTAATCCAATTACACCTTTGCTTCTTTTTAAATAAAGATTTAGAAAGTGCCAAAGGATTTGGCACTCAGGGGGAGACTGCCAGCAGCAATTGATGAGAACCAGAAGCCAAATCTAAGTTGCCATTGCCCTAATACATCTGCAGAAGAACTCTCCTGTAAAACAGATTCTGATACACAAGTGTAAAGGGAACAATTGCTGCAGAAAATCCATGTTTGTTTAATGCTCACTGTTCCCACTATGAAAACAATGGGATACCACACATAGTTTATGAAATTAAGTGGGTTTTCCTTTTAAAGTGGTAATATTAGTTTTACTGCCTTGCCTTTCAAAATTTGGGGTAGTTCTCAAAAATAATATCCACAAAAAATTTTTAGTTTTGTTAAGGTTAGTGTCCCATAATTGTGGGATAAATCTTCCCTGATGAGTCCAATTTAGTGATGTATTTATACTTATGACCTCCTCAAAATTCTAAAAATAATCATAGATTTCAGTAGTTGTTTTTGTTGAATTATTAATTTGTCAACTTATGGTTGTGTTTATATTAGGTTTCAGTATCCCAATAAGGGCACAAATCTTTACAATTCTATAGGAATTATTAAAGAGCACAACCTCAGATGAAACATGGCATGTATGCCATTTATCCCTTTGTACTATGACTTTGGGGCTGTATACATGGATCAATTAATCCTATGAAGTTATGTCATTTAAGAAAAGGCAAGGTTAAGTTTTCAATAAATTTCCCTTCCTACTCAGGTTTTAGAGGAAGGAGAGGATCAATGTGTCCAGGAAAATGAAAAGACTGATTAATATAAATAGCGTATGCTTTGTTCCCCTAAGTCAACAATTCTAAAAGAGGTGAATTAGTAATATAAGCCCAATATGTATAATTATGTGAAAGTGCACTTCTTACTGCTGTGGTTTTCAAGGAAAGCATAGCAAGGAATCATTGCGTTAGAGGGACATTCTGCCTTTTAGAAGTTACCATCTTTTCTGCTTCTTGTGTCAGCTTCTTTGGCTTGTTTATGTCTAGGTTTCAGATGTCTGGAAAGGATTCAAAGCTGATCTCTTTTATCTCTAACGATAAGAGCAAAACCTTGACCCTATATCCTATATTATCTTCTGCCTTGTTCCGTTGATTATTATTTTTATGCTTTCAATAAACAATACTGTCCACTATTTGTTTCTGTATTACTGCCTGATTTTTGCAAGAAATGCTCTGCTGCTGATGTATATGATTCTGACCTTGGGCTTAAAAATTTATTGTAAATAATGTTTGATATAATTGTTTTCACACTTCACCATTTCCCCCTTTTTTATTTTGCAGCATTTATAGAGGTTTAACTGTTAATTTTTTATGATAAGTATACATACATTCACAGGCTTACTAAATCAGGGGAAACACTGATATACTTGGCTTATTTTTGGCTAGAGTCCTGGATAGATACAAGATAAATGTTAATATATATTTAGTTTAATAAGCTTATATTGACAATTAGAGTGAGAAACAAATACCATAACTAATTAAAAGATTAAGTCAATATTGAACAAAGTTACAGAATGACAGATAAATACAGCAGTCTTATACATACTTACCAATATTTAGCTTTTAGATGGGAAGTGTTGAATTGTTGAAGTAGCAACTGATACTAGAGATTTGGTTGACTGTGTTTAGGATTAATGAATTTGATAGTAAAGAAGCCAACGTGTGAATATTTTGCTAATTCCTGAGGAAGTGTCCACCCTCATTAGGAAAGAATACAACCCTCCCTGGGCAATACATTTTAAGGTTTATACATCAATCCCTGGGAGAGTGGCCTGCTCCCCCAGAGAGGAATACAACATCTGTTGAAATGCACTTTATTTTTTTAAATTTGTTGCAAAACATCCTGGATGTGCTTACCATTTTAATTTCTAATATTTTTCACAAAATGTGAAAAGTGTTAAGTAGCAAGGCATTGGTTTGTTGATTAACACGTTTTCTGTATGATGCTTTACTTTTAGGCTTGAACAATACTTGCCAGACTTGTTTTTTAATATATTTAGTTTCAGGACTGTCTAAACTCAAAAAAGAGTATTATATATTTTTTTTTAAAACACATTTATGTGTAATATACAAGTTATTAAATTACTTAATTATGTAATGTATTGTATTAAAATTTTGATTAGTATTTTAGTTTATTATACATAATTCATTACTGTAGTAGATTATACAACAACACAAATCCAATGAATAAACATATTTCTTAAGCATTTAAGATTCTTAATAGCATAATTAGAATGACCTCAGTTTTTTATTTTGTATAATTTCAGGCATAGGTAAAAACAAATTATTATCTCCTATTTGGGCTGTGGTGTAATACATTAACTTATAATTTTAATACTTGCATTTTGTTTTTTTGTTAACATTATAATTAGAACTGGGGCTGTTGCTTACACTGTTGAATATAAACTTGATTTATTGTTGGCTATTTTGCAAGGAAGGGGAATGTGGGCTGGATTGACTTGTTTAAGAAAATATTACAGAAAGTTTTAGCAAGTTTTTAAACAAAGTGATAGTGACATAAGAGGATATTAATTTTTTGCATCAAACTAGCAATATTTGGGACCACTGCATGCTGCAGTAGTGTTATTTTATTTTACTATATTTTACTGTTATGTGCTACCCTGGCAGCCTTTAATGGCTGCTTTCTTTTTGTACATATAACTAAAAATTATGATTAATAACATTATATTTTTATTTAATATTATTTGGAAACATTATTATATTTTCAGGAATTTTATACCTTTTAAAGTATTCATATTAATTTTTTATTCATATAATGTTAATTTTATAAAATTAGAAAATTTCTTTTAATTATACAACAGTTTTAAATACTTCAATCAACTTATATCACATGAACATAACCATTTTTAACATTTTACATTTTTAGGTAAAAGACTAACTTATATGTGAGTTTGAAATGAAAGCTATCTTTCAGGATTTGACTTTGAGAAAGCAGGCTCAAGCATTGTGTTCTTTTAAAAAGTGATAAAACCTGTTTCTCTATGGAAACAATAAGTTTAAAGTACAAGGAACTATTTTGATAGGGTTCGGGTTTTGGTTAGGGGTAGGGTTAGGGTTAGGTTTAGGGTTAGGGTTAGGGTAAGGGTTAAGTTTAGGGTTGGTTAAGGTTAGTTAGGTTTAGTGTGAGGGTTATGTTAGGTTTAGAGTTATTGTTAGATTTGCATTAGGGTTTGGGTTAGGGTTAAGTTATTGTTAGTTAATGTTAGAGTTAGTGTTATGTTTAGGGTTAGTTAGGGTTTGGGTAGGGGTTAGGTTTAGGGTTAGTGTTAGGATTAGCATTAGTTTAGGGTTAGTGTTAGTGTTAAAGTTAGGGTTAGGGTTAGGGTTTAGGGTTAGTTTAGCATTAGGGTTTGGGTTAGGGAGTAATAAACTCAGTTTCAGCTGAGGAAGGATCGACATCTCTACTGCTTTTGGTACCTGCCTTAAGTTCTGTTACAGGCTGGATTGTACTGCTTTTTTGCTGACTGGGTAGATTTGAGCAAGACTGGGGATTGTGCTCATTTTATTTTTCTGGGAGCCTTGAGCAAAGCCTGCTTGGACGTTTCCCGATTTATTAATGAGACTAACATTTTTAAGATATTTGGAATGGCATTCTTTCATCCAGTGTAACCCTTTTAGCATTTCGGACACACATGTGTTGCTATTGATTTATTATTGCTGCTAAGTGGATCCCTTATACTAGTTTTTGCTCTGCAACATTTTTTTATATGACCTGGTTTCTCACAGTTAAAGCAATTTAAATTATTAACAACAGGACTATGTCCCTTTAGAGCAGGTGAAAGATGTTTCATGTTATAGGTATGAGGCCCAATGTTTGCCATGTTTTTATATAATCCTGTAATGTAATTCCATTTGCCTTTATAGGATATAAAGCCTTTTTACACCCACTGTTATCATTTTTAAAAGCCAACATTAGAATAAGCACTTCTTTATGATCAGATTGAGTTAATGTCTTGTTGACTACATCTATGCACCTTGCTACAAATTCAGCATAGGGTTGAATAATTCCTTGAACATTTTTTGAAAATGATTGTACAGCCCTTCTAGGTGTGAAGATTCATTGCCAGGCATCTACGCAGCACAATCACACTTGTAAAATGGCAATATTTTCATATTGAGCTTAGCGAGGAATTTCAGCCCATTGACCTGCTCCTAATATTTGTTCAGCAGTAATCGGCACTGGTGGATTTTGCTATTGATTTCATCATGCTACAATATTAGCTTTATCAGCCCACCAAGTTTTAAATTGTAAAAATTCTGCTGAATTAAGAACAGCTTGAGCAAACAAAGCCCAATCCTAGGTTATTAATCTGCTTGCTTGTGCCATTTCTTCCAACAATTTTGAGTATAAGGAGAATCTGCACCATATTAAGTGCATGCTTTTTAAAAATTTTTGATAGATTTAAAAGGAATAGGAACATGGTCATATTGTACACCCCATTGAGGATTGTTAAAATCTACTGGAATTTGAGTTACTTTTAGTGGAAATGAAAAGAAAAGATGCACATCTTCTGAATTTCCTTCTCTACTTCCCTGAGCTGTACTTTTCATAACTGAAGAGGGTAGTGCTGGGCTCAAAACAGAAACTTTTGGAGTGTCATCAAATGTTGTAAAGAATGGATTATAAATACCTTAGGATGCACAGATGCTGGTTTAAAAGACAGTAAATAATCTTTTGGATCAGATGGCTTAATGACCAATGGGAAAGTTCCATAAATTCCCTTTTTCTTTTTATTAGACATGAGTTTATCAGTTATTGCCTGTTCATTAAGTTTTTCAGATATATTTTCATTAAAATTATGAAACTTTTCTTGTTGAAACTTTTCTACTACAGTGTTAGCAATCACAGTATCCATTTTAATATCTTCATTTTCATATGACTGTAATGGCTCAAGAGCAACAGAAATAAGACTATACAAAGACCATACATAAAAATATTTCTGTACAAGAGAAAAGAGTTTTAGTAACTCTAGGGCCATCACAGATACCCCTGTATTATTTAATAGGGTTTTCAAAACGTGAAAATATTCCTCTAACCGAGTTGGCTGATTACTGATTACCCCGATGATCAAGATTATTTGACTCACCAACAGAATGCAAGGACCGTCTGACCCAGCAGTCATTGTTTCCACAGCACTTATACAGAGAAAAGACTATCTATGTCCCAGGTTTGGTGCCATCTGTTGTAATTCAACATGGAAGTAGACAGTGCATGGAATGATCTAAAGAAACATTGGGAGGAGAAGGGCGAAGATGGCGATAGTGTAGGAGGGCACACACTGCAAGCTCCCAGATCAAGGCCGATTGTGGATGGGGTCCTGCCAATGGGTCTGTGCTGTGCACGTGTGGAGGGAGAAGCTTGGGACATCTATCTGTGTGGATCAAAGTTGTGGATGGAACAATAGAGATTCATGAGTTTTAAGGCCCCCAGTGGAGGTTGGAATAGACGACTGAGCCCCGTGGTCAGGGAGGAAAAATAAAATAAACTAAAACGGCCATTGGAGCCACGAGAAGGGTGAAAAAGTTTTATTTTCTGGGGATCTGGCGGCCTGGCGCCTCTTGGACCTTGTGTGAAAAGAACAAATTAGCTAATCAGCACCCGGTGAACCGGAGGTGGGATTCTGGTCAGGGAACAGAGCTGATTTCCCTAGCCACCCATGGATAAGGCCCCAGCCGCACTGGAGCCAGGAAGAAGGGACACTTCCCAAAAGAGAGAGGGTCCTGTTGGAGGACAGGGAAGGGTATTTTTTATTTTTAGACATCGATCTGGCTGCCTGCACCTACCCATAGCTTTGGGGAGCAGATAAGACGACCTGAAGCAGCCTCAGGCTGAGAGCAGATGCAAATCTGCACTCAAACTGATTTACTTAGTAGCCCATGATGCTCGAGCTTGGCTGCAGAAGGGGCGGAATCGGCCATCTTTAGCACTCCTCACTGACTAACAACAGAGCTACAGCTAACCTGGCGAGTCCAGAAAGTGGGACGTGCTTGATTAATTTCATGGGGCCAGTTAGGGTCCCTTCCATAAGGGGTTGGTCTAGAGGAGGAATTATTTTGGGTCCAGCATTTGGCTAAAAAATTAAAAATTAGAAAAAATGTGAGAAGGTCACTTCAACAAATGAAAAATAAATTCGTTTTAATTTAGTAAATTAAATTGTTTCTTCTTTGCTGGGCTTCTTTTTCAGTAATTTCCAACTCACTGTATGTATTGATTCTGTATTACAAATTTTCGACTATCCTTCCACTATTTTTCTGCCTTCTGTTTTCTGTTGTGGCTCTTAGAGACAACATTTTTCCATAGGCCCACAACTTAAGGGTGTCAATTTCTATTCCATCTATTATGTTTTCTTCTTCTTCTTCTTTTTTACTTATTATTAACATTTTCCTTTCAGACCTTTCTTTGCTATTTCTCTCCCTCATCATATTTCTAGCCTTCTAAATCACTATATATATATATATTCCTCCATTTGTTTTCCCAGTCCATTGTAGGAACTCCACATTTTTTCCTAGTATTCTACACTGCCTACACAAGTTAAATATCCATCTCATTAGGTCTCATTTTGCCCCTTTTCTAACTTTTATCAATATTTCTATTATCCTTCTGCATTACTTACATCTTTTGATTCCTCTGGCCCTAACCTTTTGCCTTCAAGGGTACATAAAAAGATGCAAGGAAATGAAATGAGAAGAAAAACTGCCAAAGAGAAAACTTAATTCACACGGAGAACCAACAGCTATATAAAATTCTAGAGCATAGAGAAAAGCTAATCAATGGAACAAACCCATCAAGATAATATGATGACCAGAGGGCAACAAAAAAAATACAAATGACTCTGAGAATTTGGAAAATATGGACAAGTCCAATGCACAAAATAAAAACCAGGAAGCAATGCAGAACATCGAACAACTAATCAAAGCTATCCAAAAAAATATCATGGACCAACTTAAAGAAGTGCAGGAAGAGATTAAGGATATAAAGAAGACAATGGGAGAACATACTGAAGAAATAGCTAACACACCTAAAAAGGTAATGGATATGATGGTGAACAAAGGCACAAGCCAAGAAATGAAAAAGACGCTGGACTCACATAGCAGCAGATTTGAACAGGCACAGGAAAGAATTAGTGATATTGAAGACAATACAGCTGAAATCAAAGAGATTGTAGAACAGATAGACAAAATGATAGGAAAAATCCAGCATGGTCTCAGGAAATTAACCGATAATACAAAATGCAGAAACATACGCATTATGGGCATCCCAGGAGGAGAAGAGAAGGGAAATGGAACCGAAGGAGTGTTGAAGTAAGTAATGGCTGAAAACTACCCAACTCTATTGAGAGAGATGGATGTGCAGATACAGGAAGCACAGGGCACACCAAATAGTATAAATCCCAAAAGGCCAATTCCAAGACTTGTACTTGTCAAAAAGTCCAATGCTCAAGACAAAGAAAAAATACTCAAGGCAGCAAGAGAAAAGAGAACCATCACATACAAGGGAAGCACAATAAGATTAAGTGCTGATTTCTCAGTTGAAGCCATGGAGGCAAGTAGATAGTGGCATGACATAGTCAAAACACTAAAAGAAAAAAAATTCCAGCCACGAATTCTCTATCCAGAAAAATCGGCATTCAAAAATGATGGAGAGTTCAAAATATTCACAGATAAACGGCAATTAAGAGAGTATTTCAAGAAGAAACCAGCACTTCAAGAAATACTAAAGGAATCTCTACAAGTTGAAAGGAAAAAACAAGGGACAGAGAGATGGAGGAGAGTTTAAAAACAACTGAAAATCAAAAAGAGAATCAAAACAACATATGACATACATTATCCCAAAGAAAAAATGCCTGAAGTAAGAAATTCGTTACGAGTAATAAAACTGAATGTTAATGGATTAAATTCACCAATCAAAAGACACAGATTGGCAGAATGGATAAGAAAATATGATCCATCTATATGCTGTCTACAAGAAACCCACCTTTGACCAAGGGATTCAAGGAGGCTGAAAGTGAATGGCTGGAAAACCATTTTACAAGCTAACAATAGCCCAAAAGGCAGGAGTAGCTATTCTAATATCAAACAAAATAGACTTTAAATGCAAAACTATTAAGAGAAAAAGGTGGACACTACATATTAGTAAAAGGAGTAATCTCTCAAGAAGAGAGAACAATCATCAACATTTATGGACCTAATCGAGGTCCCTCAAAATACGTGCAGCAAACACTGGAAAAAATAAGAGGAGAAATAAATTCTTCTACAATTATATCAGGGGACTTCAACACACCACTATCATCATTAGACAGAATATCTGTGCAGAGAATCAATAAAGAGACTAAGGCACTCAACAATACATTAGAAGACGTGGACTTAATAAACATATACAGAACAATACAACAAAATACGGCAGGATTTACATTCTTCTCGAGTGCACATGGAACATACTCCAAAATAGACCACATGCTAGGCCACAAAACAACACTCAATGAATTCAGAAAGATTGAGATTACACAAAGTAATTTCTCTGACCACAACGAAATGAAGTTCGAAATCACTAAGGGCCAGAAAAACATGTTAGGCTCAAGGATATGGAAGTTAAATAACACACATTTAGACAAAAATTGGGTCAAAGAGGAAATTTCAAAAGAAATCAGTAACTACCTTGAATTTAATGAAAATGACAACACAACATATCAAAACCTATGGGAAACAGAGAAAGTAGTCCAGAGAGTGAAATTCATAGCCATAAATTCATATTTGAAAAAAGAAGAAAGAGCTAAAATTGAAGACCTAACTGCAAACTTGGAGGAATTGGAAAAACAACAACAAACTAAACCTAAAGGAAGTAGAAAGAAGGAAATAACAAAGATTAGAGCAGATCTAAATGAAATAAAGAATAAGAAAGGACTGGAAATAATAAACAAAACCAAAAGTTGGTTCTTCGAGAATATCAACAAAATTGACAAACTTTTAACCAGACTAACAAAGAAAAAGAGAGAACAGATGCAAATATATAAAATAAGGAATGAGCAAGGTGATATCACTACTGACCCCACAGAAATAAAGAGTATCATAAGAGGATACTTTGAAAAATTATATGCCAACAAGAATGACAATTTAGAGGAAATGGACAAGTTTCTAGAAACCCACAAACAGCCGACATTGATGAAAGAAAAAAGAGATGAACTCAACAATCCAATTACAAGTAAAGACATAGACTCAGTCATTAAAAACCTCCCAACTAAGAATAGTCCAGGACCAGATGGCTTCACATTTGAATTCTACCAAACATTCCAGAAAGACCTAACACCAATTCTACTTAAGCGTTTCCAAAAAATAGAAGTAGAAGGAGTATTACCTAACTCGTTCTATGATGCCATCATTACCCTAATACCAAAACCAAAAAAGATACCACTAGAAAGGAAAATTACAGACCAATTTCTCTACTGAACCTAGGTGCTAAAATCCTTAACAAAACACTTGCTAATCGAATTCAACAACATATCAAAAGGATTATACATCATTACCAAGTGGGTTTCATCCCGGGTATGCAAGGATGATTCAATATAAGAAAATCAATCAATGTAATACACCACATAAACAGATTGAAAGAAAAAAATCACATGATCATCTCTATAGATGCAGAAAAAGCATTTGACCAAATACAGCACACTTTCCTCATAAAAACACTACAAAAGATAGGAATAGATGGAAACTTTCTGAAAATGATAAAGGGTATATATGAAAAACCCAAAGCTAACATCATTTTCAATGGGGAAATCCTAAAAGCCTTCCCTCTGATATCGGTAACAAGAGAAGGGTACTCACTATAACCACTCCTCTTTAACATTGTCTTAGAAGTACTTGCATGAGCACTGAGACAAGTGAAGGACATAAAAGGCATACAGATTGAAAAGAAGAAGTAAAAATTTCATTATTTGCAGATGACATGATCCTATAAATAGAAAGCCCTGAGAAATCTACAACAAGGCTTCTGGAACATATACAGGAGCTCAGTAATATTGCAGGCTATAAGATCAATGCGCAAAACTCAGTAGCATTTCTGTACACCAATAACGAGCAAATTGAGGAGGAAATCAGGAAAAAAAAAACATTTACAATAGTAAATAAAAGAATCAAATACCTAGGAATAAATTTAACTAAAGATGTAAAGGATTTATATACAGAAAACTACACAACACTGTTAAAGGAAATCAAAGAAGACTTAAATAAATGGAAAAATATTCCCTGTACATGGATAGGAAGAATAAACATCATCAAGATGTCTATCCTACCCAAACTAATCTACAGATTTAATGCAATCCCAATAAAAGACAACACTATATTTTTTAAGGAACTGGAAAAACTAACCACAAAATATATTTGGAGAGGCAAGAGGCCCCGAATTGCCAAAGATATATTGACAAAGAAAAATGAAATTGGTGGTATCACACTACCTGACTTTAAAACATACTACAAAGCTACAGTGATCAAAACTGCTTGGTATTGGCACAAGGATAGACCTACTGACCAATGGAACAGAATTGAGAGTTCTGATATAGATCCTCGCATATACAGTCATCTGATATTTGACAAGGCCACGAAACCCACTCAGCTGGGAGAGAGTGGCCTCTTTAACAAGGGGTGCTTGGAGAACTGGATATCCATATCCAAAAGAATGAGAGAAGAATACAATCTCACACCTTATACAAAAATCAACTCTAGATGGATCAAAGATCTAAATATAAGAGCCAAAACCATAAAGACCTTGGAAGAAAATGTAGGGAAGCATCTACAGGACCTTGTAATAGGAAATGGTTTCATGAACTTCACAGCCAAAGCACGAGCAGCAAGAGAAAAATTAGATAAATGGGATCTCCTTAAAATTAAAAACTTCTGCACCTCAAAGGATGTTATTAAGAAAATAAAAAGGCAGCCTACCCAATGGGAAAAATATTCGGCAAAAATATATCTGATAGGAGCCTAATATCCTGCATATATAAAGAAATCCTACGCCTTGAAAATAAAAGGACAAACAACCCATTTTAAAAAATGGGCAAGTGACCTGAAAAGACACTTCTCCAAGGAAGAAATACAAATGGCTAAAAAGCACATGAAAAAAATGCTCAACATCGCTTGCTATCAGGGAAATGCAAATCAAAACTACAATGAGATACCATCTTACACCCAACAGAATGGCAGATATTGCAAAAACAGGAGACCCTAAAAGTTGGAGAAGATGTGGAGGAATAGGAACCCTCATCCACTGCTGGCGGGACTGTGGAATGGTCCAGTCACTGTGGAGGACAGTTTGGCGGTTCCTCAGAAAACTAACAATAGATCTTCTGTATGATCCAGGAATTCCAGTGCTGGGTATATACCCAGAAGAACTGAAAACAGACACAAACAGATATATGCACACCAATGTTCATAGCGGCATTGTTCACCATTGCCAAAAGTTCGAATCAGCCCCGGTGCCCATCAACAGATGAATGGATAAGCAAAATGTGGTACATACCTACAATGGAATATTCCTCAGCCGTAAGAAGGAACAAAGTGCTAACACATGGAATAACGTGGATGGATCTTGAAGACCTTATGTTGAGTGAAGCAAGCCAGGCACTGAAAGATGACCACTATATGAGCTCATTGATCTGAACTGAGGAAAGTGAGCAGACTCTGAGAACCATTGTCTGAAAGATAGGTTAACAAAGGAGAGTAAGAGAAGAGCAGTCTTTGAGCCATCACCCATATGGACATAATCTATGGTAATGGGATAGAGTGTGGTTGCATGTTGGGGGATTGGGCAGATGAGTGGTGGTGTTCCTGGGTTTGATGGTGCAGCACTGTTGGGTGGGTAGTTTAGGAAGGGCAGGTTCAAATCCCCAGGGCATGTAACTGTGAATCTAGACATTCCATGGGAAGGGAGAGGGTGGTATCATGGGCCTTGGCGGCCTGGGGGGAAGGGAACAGTCAAGATCTAATGGGGTGTTTGGTGGTCATGGGGAAGGTTTTTCATTACCTTACAGTAATGGACACAGGACATGGTAAATATCATCAAAATTATTAAACTGTATCATCTAAATTGTAAAATATACTGTAAATCATTGACAATGTTTAGTTGCTATATTTTGCTATTTGTTTAACAGTTATAACAATACTAACATTTAAAAAAGTGGGAGGGGATTAATACGGGGTGAGTCAGGGGGTGGTGGTTTGGTATCTGGTAGTCTCCAGCACTCCGTGTGTGACTTTGATGTGACCTAAAACTTGTTTGAAAATCAAAAGAAAAATTGGGAGACAATGGGGATTGAGAGGGGGAAGGTGTCACCGCCCACCCGACATCCGATAACACAGTGATAAAAGGAAGGAAAGAAAAAAAAAAGAGAGAGAGAGAGAAAATGAATATATATATATATATTTTAAAGGTGTTTCCTTGGGCTTTTTCCCATTTTTTGAATGTCCCTATCCGCTAATTATATTTTATTTTATTTTATTTGTTTGATTATTTGTTTTTATTCCTTTTCTTTTCTTTTTTTTCCCCCTGAGTTTCCTTATGTTTTTCTCTTGCATGTAAGCTTAACATACTTGTTTCTTTTTCCTAGTAAGTGTATATGATTATTTTATGGACTACATGTTCATGGAGGATTTGGATCACAGAAGGGTTACAATGGGTACTGCAGGGGATTATTGGTGGGGGGTGTCTGGGAGGGGGGTTTCATGGGAATTAGTTCATCCAAATATACATGAAATATATACAAAATTGTTCAAAAAATCAAAAGATGGGTCATGGTCTTGATGTGTGGACAATCACACAATAAATGAGGGAATCTGAATTCCTAGCCTGGAGAGCTCTGCCAGAGTCTCCAAGGGAGTAGTAATAGTCCTCTGAGTGCAGGGACAGTGTCTGTCAAAAGAGGATGACCCACTGATGTGTTCTTTTTATTGATGACTACCCTTGTGAGTCTTTGCTCTTGTAACTAAGACTTATTCTGCAGTTGTGGGGTGCCTAAGGGTTGCCTCATGAGAGTCTCCTTGTTGCTCAAATGTGACCTCTCTCTAAGCCAAACTCAGCATATGATTGCATTACCTTCCCCCCAATGTGGGACATGACTCCCAGGGATGAGCCTCCCTGGCAATGAGGGATTAATACCAAGTGCCAATTGGCAGCACAACTGGAAAAAGACCTTGAATTAAAGGGGGGAAATGTAAAGACAAATGAGTTCAAGTGGCTAAGAGACTTCAAAGAGAGTCGGGATGTCATCCCAGAGGTAACTCTTACGCACACCTCAGTAGGAGCTCATAGAACATCTAAGTGCCAATCACCACACACAGAGGGGCTCCTGAGAGCTCTGGAGACACCCAGGTCCTATCTAAGTGAGGATAGACCCAGAGACTGATGCCTTATCAGTGGGTTCTCTTTTGGAATCTGTCTCCTGAGAGTGACAGAATTGGACTCAAATAAGTCCTCCCTACACATGGTTCATCAGTTCCTTCTATTCAAACCTATATGTGATGCTGGAGTTTTTAGGTATACTTCCAGAGACTGGAGCCTCTGACCTACCTATGTGCCAGGTGTGCGTGGAATCTCGGTGGAGCTGCAACTCATACCCTACAGCTCAATGGACTCATCCCAGTCACCTGGCAAGGAGACAATGATGGGCAATGGCCATCCCAGGGAATGGAGAGGGCCTGCATCTGCAGGCAGGATCATCCCACCCACCATATCCATGGGATATAAGCCCTCTCTCACTTGGAGATGGAGTGGACATCACCATCCCAGTCCCCTCAGTATTGGCGGAAGAACTATGGACTAGAGTGGACTTGATGGTATTCTGTCGTTTATATATGGTGATTCTAGCAATGGAAGAAATTATAACAATGAGGTGAAGCCAGTGGCCACTGGACACTGTTCGGGCATGGAGGGGATGAGCAGTTGAAATACAGTCTTCTTTGGGATTTGGAGGTTGTCCTGTGTACCTTTGTGGCAAAGGATGTAGGCCATTTTAAATCAGCACACACCACTCAGAACTTTGTGGGAGAGAGTGTGGTCTAAGGTGTGAACTGTGGTCTATGGTTGATGGCAAGTCCCCAGGATGTCCATTGAGGGTGGTGGGCCACACTTGTGGGAGATGTTTGTGTGGGATGTGGTGGGAGGTGTGGTAGGTGGGCAACATGCGAATCCCAGTGGTTTCCGTGTAATATTTTGGGTATCTAAGCACCTCCTAAAATATATTTATATATATACATAAATTATATTTTTTAAGGAAATGCACATATATGCATATATATTTATATATCATTTTGCAAATGTTGGTATGTATAGTGTTTGTTTCCCAGCTTGGTACTTGAGATCACTGCCTGTTTCTGTGTTCCCAGAAAAGCTTTCTTGGTAAATCAGACAAAATATCTTAGTGGTGTGCTCATTTCACTCTGCCTCTTCCCACTGATGTCTGCAGTATGCAATGTCCTTGGAGACATTTACAAATGTTTCTCTGCCAGCAAACATGCTTTTTAAATGCTTAACACTTTATGCTCTGGCTCTCAACATCTTTTACAACTAGGGAATTTGCATCATGCTTATCAAAGCATGAGGGAATCTATATAAGGAAAAAAGAATGTGGACAATGTGTTTTGCCTGTTTGCCCCACATGGTAGTCCTCCTGTTTACCTGTAATGAGTGTGAAGTTTTCTTCTAAATTCAACCTCATGAGATACCTGAGAATTAATCCTTCAGAGAAACGACTTGAGATTTCATGAATTTGGGAATGGTAGAGTCACATCAAAGAAATATGCAGGAGTAAAATCCTGTGAATGTAAGGAATATTGGAAATCCTTCAGCCAGGCATTAAATCTCATTGGCATGAAATATTCATACATTCGTTAGTATTGTAATGAACATGTGAATCTTTCCATCTGAAAAAATAATTCACATGGAATATGAGAAAATTCAAAATAGAGAGAAACCATATGTGTGTCCTAAATGTTGTCTGCTCTTTAGGGTCATTTTTTACTCTTCATTTTGAAAGCCATAAAGGGGAACAAGGATAGAAATGTAATACATGTGGTAAAATTTTCAAACTAACAGAAAAGCTCTTTATGCATCAGAAAATTCTTACTGAAGAGAAACCATATATATGTGGGAAAGCTTTAATTCAAATGTCAAGTCTCAGATACAAGAGATTTTCTACTACAAAGAAACCCTATGCATGTAAGGCATGTGAAGAAGTCTTTAGGTACAAATCATATCTCACAGACCATGAAAAAACTCATAGTGGACAGAAACAAAACGAATGTAAAGAAAGCAGAAAAGCCTTCAGCCAAAAGCAATAGTTCATTAAACATCAACTCATTCATTCTGGATAAAAACCCTCTATATGCAATGAATGTGGAAAAGCCTTCTGCCAGAAGGAAAACTTCATTAACCATCTGAGAATACACAGTGGATAGAAACCCAATGAATGTGATGGACGTGGACAATGACGTGGACAATTTCATTCAGAAATCACGCCTCATTATACACCAAAGACACTGGAGAGAAACCATATATATGTAAGGAATGTAGGAAAGCTTTCAGTACCAAATCAAATCTCATTGACCCAATCAGTCTTCTCTATACATGAAAATACCCTCTATAGGTGTCAAATAATTTCATTAAGTAATATTTAATGAATAGTTCCCTAGTTATAAAATAGTGCTTACATTATATAAAATTCAGACATGTCTACTGTTAGCATTCTGGTTGTATATCCTTTCTGTGTTTTTATTTTGTGTCTGATGTATATATATAACACACACACACACATAAACATTTTAAAAATTGTGAGTGTTCTAAACATACTTTTTTGTAACATCCCTTAAAGTAAGATATTAACAATTATCCATGCCATTAAATAGTCCTGTTTATAATTTATTTTTATTGTGAATAAAACACATATTAAAAAGCAAAAAAAAAAAAAAAAAAATCTCATTGACCATGAGAAAATTCATACTGAAGGGAAACCCTATATATGTAAGGAATGTGGAATAGACTTCAGCCAGAGGCACTATCTCATTAAATATTACAACATTGATACTGGAGAGAAATGCTGTGAATGTAATGAAAGTGAATCTTCAAAGAATCTCTACCTCCAGTCTCGGCAACTTGTTGCCAATCTTTTAAGGAAGCGGCTGTGACTGTGCGATTCAGGATGTCTTTCTCCTCTTGGAAAAGTGCACTTGCAGTTTGTTCTGAGAACTCCTCCTCCCACATCTTCTTCCACACTCATCTGTGTTCAACTTGTTACCACTAATTCATGCCTCAGAACTCGAGATTTCTCTTCGTTTATATAAAGATGGCTTTCCATTTATTTCAAATTATCCTTGTTGTTTTCACCTGTTCCTCAATCCATCACATTCTGGGTAAGCATTTAAAAATTACCTTTTTAAAAATAATGCTGCCCAGTATTGTAGCATTTTCTTATAAGGCACCCCAACCATTTATTGTTTTTCAGTTTCTTCACCTGGTTCTGATGGGGATTCAAGTATTTCAGCCATTGAACTACAGTGGCCTGATTTCTACTTAACTCCAATTTTCCTTATTACTTTAAATCAGAAATGATCCTTTCATAACAAGATGACATATTTCTAATCTCAAGTAATTTAAGAAGTTAGAAAATTTATTTATATTCCTAAGTTGTACTCCAATATCTTTCTCATATCTGACAGGTTGTGGGATGGATGAAACTAGAGAATGCATGTATTTAAAAACAGAAATGTGTACCCATATAGGGCTGCCAATGCAGAAAATTCTGAGGAAGGAGGAATGGGGATTGAAGCTAGTGAAGGAATTTGCATGCATGCCATAACAGTCATAAATTATTTTTATACTCTTTGCATGGATAATTTGGTTATAATTTAAAAGAAAATTTGAAAATAGTACATAAAGAAATCATACAAAATGGTTGATTTGAAGATATTGTTTTGTATCTGCAACATCACGGGGGGTGGAACTTCCCCTCTCTCTTTGCAAATACAGTCGCCCCTAAAGAAAAAGTGCTCACTCCCTTCAGCCCCTTCCTCAGCTGCCTGGATGGGTGGAGACCTCCCTTAGCAAGTGTGACCATGGAGCACGAGGAGCATGGACGCGACTGTGTGAAGGCCACACTGCACTCTACACTTGTCCAGATAGAGGGCTGTTATCACCACAGGAGAAGACGGACTTCCTGCTGCTTAATACACAGTGAAGAACTGCTAGAGAGACTCACATCAGTAACTGAGGCTGTGAGTGCTGAGCAGGGTTTTCATCCTTTCCTCCTTTGCAGTTTGAGAAACTATGATGATGGTTCTCTTTCGGGCTTTGAGAGTTTGGTTCCCAAACACGACATTCCCACTCTGGCTTGGGGGAAGTGCAGTGAACAAATGTTACATTCCAGCTTCTTCTGTTATTTTTCAGCTTCTTCCAATCCAACCCCTCCATTCTCTTCTGGGATTGAAGTGATCTGTATCATTTTCTACACTGATAAAAATGGGTTGCAAATTTAATAGTTAATTAGTCTGAGAACTATCTGGCATCTGTACCCTCAGAGGTTTTCTGCAAACATTGCACTACCTCACAATCTCATTTCTATTCTTGTGTGCCCTAGGTCCCAGGACTTTCTGGGATCCCCATACTATTTATTAGGTCACTGGCCTAATGTCGCTCACTCTGTTGATGTTATTGCTGTAGCTAATGCTGTAATGTGAATTTTGACATTTCCTTCCGGACACCAACTAGATTCATCTTGACACTACTCTTTTTTTAGCTGTGCAAAGTTTGGAGAAGATGAATGTAGGACTGGAAGCAGGAGACCTGAGTCTGTGCCTGAGATGCAGGAGGGGTACAGTAAGAGCAGCCACTTCAGAGTGTCTATGCTGGAGGACAAGGGAAGGATGAAAGGGAAAAAGGAGCAGGAGCAGGAAGGCTCTTCTCTGTTCCCTGACTCCCCTGCTGCAGCAGACCGCAGGCCCCATGTTTTATCTGCCACTGCCCACCTGGCCAAACCCTGCCTGAGAAAGGTACATCATACTGGGGCATCTATGACAATAGACTAGTTCACAAACCATGTGATTCCCCTGCCTGAATGGGAAGCGGCTGTGGCTCAATCAGTAGGGCACCCGTTTACCATATGGGAGGCCCCGGGTTCGGTTCCTGGGGCCTCCTGGTGAAGGCAGGCCCGCCTGCACGGCATGGTTAGCTGACCCAGCGAGCACAAGCAGCAAGGGGGGGATAAATGAATAAATAAATAAAATCTTAAAAAAAAAATGCTGTCTTAACAAGGGTTATCTGCTGCTGGACTCCAGCCAATGCAAAATGTTGGGCATGCCTGTCTCTCTGCCTTCTCCTCCAAACTCACTTTCTCCTTGAGCTCAACAGTGGGCCATCAGACAGAGTTGCTCACACATTTTACTTCTCCTCTGGCCTTGATTTCTTCATCTTCAAGCTGCTCCATGACTCCAGCTTCTGGCCTCTCCCTCAGCCTCTCAGGTTTTCTGTGTATTTCCACAGCTGTAGAAGATCTTGGAGCCCTCTCCCACATGGCAGCATTTTTTCTTGGTGTGTCCCTTTTATGTAGGGTTTCAACACAATGATTGGGGTCCATCCTGGGGCCTGAAATCTAGTCATAAGCCCTTGACTAAACTAGGGGAATCTAACAAAAATGACAAAATTGAAAGTACACTCTTCTGAATCTAAACCAAATGTCTTACATACAAAAGGCTTACGCACACAGCAATGGGTTAGTAAGAAGATACTTTTCCAGGGACCACACAAGGCTCAAACAAGGGAATTAAACCAGGGCACAGTGATCAAGAGGAATCTCCTGAGTCCGGGAGAAATGGGAACTCATGAATCAGTGGCTGTACATTGGGTGTGGCCATCATTGAGCAAAATGGGGTAGTGTCCACCATTGCACTGGTTCCTAGAATGGTCCCAAGAAGAACTCAATATACTGGGCTTTCTCCACCAAATCTTATCTCCAAAAACAGGTGAGTAACTCAGACATTTGTGTCATTATTCCCATTCCCAGAAACAGAGTGCACAGATTTTGCCTGGGGGTTGGGGTGACAGGAAGCAGGCTGTAAAACTGAAAGCCCCTAAATTCTTCTCCAAAGAACTGATTGTATTTACAACAGAATGGAGAAATTTGACCCTAAGGTTGCTCTCAAAATCAGTGGAGATCATGGAGGGCCTGAGATTTAATTCATTTCAATCCTTCAGGAAGACATGAAATAAATGTTTTACAGATGAGTAAAAACTAATAAAGTTTGCTAGCAGCAACTCACTTTAAAAGAAATGTTAAAGAATATTCTTCAGTCAGAGAGAAAATAATGGAAAAAGTTCAAGATTCAGGATGGATTGAAGAACAATATCTGTTAATTAAATTCATATATTTAAATGTCTATTGAATGGATAAAGTAGTAATGATATCCGTGGCCTAAGACATAAACAAAGTGTTAAAATACACCCTAAAATAATATACAGCATAAGATGGTTAAATGGATATATAGCAGTTTGATATCATTATGAATTCCAAAAATGATATTGGATTATGCTTGTAAACTGGTGTGTTAATCTGGGCATGATTAAGTTATGATAAGGGTGTTTACTGGGCCACAGCGGGTAGGGTGTTGAGCCCCACCTCTTCGTAGGTGGGGTCTCAAACATAAAACACATGGCAAAGTACAGAGCTGGAGTAGTTTTTATGTTGGAGTTCTGATGTGCAAGGACAGAAGGCCACGGGGAAAAGAGACAAGCCATTCACTTGAGAGTTCACAACTGGCTTGTGGAGAAAGGCAAAGCTTAGAGACACTCATAGTCTACAGCTGCCCTTGCAGAGGAAACAGAGCAGCTGAGCCCAGAGAGAAATGCAGCACTGGGATGAGAGGAACCCAAGAAGCCTGAACCCTATCAAATATCATCAGCTGTCTTGCTCCAGGATGGGCTAACATAATATGGTGAAAGAAGAAAGTTATCCTTTATGGCCTGGTAACTGTAATCTTCTAAACCCAAATAAATGTCCCTTATAAAGACCAACAGATTTATTTTATTTTTGCACCAGCACACCTTTGGCTGAATAATTCAGGATATAAAATGTTTTAAAATACATTATTTGACAAGTCAATAACAAATAATAAGTGCAGATTTGGAAAGGCAAGCAAAAGTGTTATAATTTCCCCAGTAAACTTTAAAAAATATTAAAAAGTGCATGTCCTCCAAATAAATAGAAGAAAAAAAATGAACAAAAATAGTAAGTCCAAAACAAAGTATTCAGGATTTCCTGGGTTGCCATTTTAGCCTTTGTTTTGGGACCAACTTACTCGTGCATCTTTGGAAGCTGCACCTTTCTTATCCTTCAGAAGGCTGAAGGTTCCAGGGTTGATTAATGGGGTGTTGTATTGTCCCCATCATAAATCAAGTGCTGTATCACTTCTGCATTTCCTAGTCATGAAGTCACCAAACTGGATGTGATGCTCATTTGAGATAAGAAGAGCCATAATGATAGAACATATGAAAAGGAAATATTGTTGTGCTTCCCAAATTGGACACTTAGGTGATTGGTTTTGGATATTTCCTCTTTTCTAATGAATGCATTCAATGCTATAAATTTCCCTCTAGGCACTGCTTTTGCTGCACCCCACAAACTATGAAGAAACATTGGACATTAAGAAGCAGAAAGAACCACAAAACAAAAGGCTTGTGAGTGAAGCTATATCCACTTCCACAATAGTACAGACTTAAGATGAAGGTAGAGAATGTAAGAAAGTTGGGAAAGTATGTTCTCTGACCACCAGCATTGTTTCATGAAAATAACACTTCTATGAACTTCACTTCACTTTGAAGGAATTTGCATCATGCTTACCTAAGCTTCACGGAATCTATGTAAGGAAAAACCACTGAAGACAGTGAGTTTTGCCAGGTTGCCCCACATCGTAGTCCTCCAATTTAAGTGTAATGAGTGTGAACTTTTCTTTGAAATTCAACCTCATGAGATACATGAGAATTAATCCTTCAGTGTAACCATTTGGTTTTCATGAAATTGGGAAAGATAGAGTCACATCAAAGAAACATGCAAGAGTAAAACTCTTTGTATTTAAGGAATACTGGAAATCCTTCAGCCAGGCATTACATCTCATTGAGTATGAAATAGTCACACATTAGTTAGTATTCTAATGAACATAGGATGGCTTCCATCTGAAACAAAACCTCATGGAATATGAGAAAATTCAAACTAGAAAGAAACCATATGAGTGTCCTGAATGTAGTCTGCTCTTTACACTCATGTTTTACTCCACATTTTAAAAGCCATGCAGGGGAACAAACATAGAAATGTAATACATGTGGGAAAGTTTTCAACCTGACAGAAATCCCCCTTATTCATGAGAAAATTCTTACTGATGTGAAATCATATATATGTGGGAAAGCTTTAATCCAAATGTCAAATATCAGATACAAGAGATTTCCTACTGCAAAGAAACCTTATGCATGTAAGGCATGTGAAAATTCCTTTAGGTACTAATCATATCTCATAGAACATGAAAAAATTCATAGTGGACAAAAACGAAACGAATGCAAAGAATGCAGAAAAGCCTTCAACCAAAAGCAATTGTTCGTGAAACGTCAGAGTATTCATCCTGGAGTAAAACCCTATATGTGCAATGAATGTGGAAAAGCTTTCAACCAGAAGGAAAACCTCATTAACCATCTGAGAATACATTCTGGAAAGAAACCCTATGAATGTGATGAATATGGAAAAGCTTTCATTCAGAAATTAAGCCTCATTACACACCAGAGAAGACAAACAGGTGAGAAACCCTATATTTGTAAGGAATGTAGGAAAGCCTTCAGTAGCAAATCAAATCTCACTGATCATAAGAATACTCATAGTGGATGGAATGGCTATATATGTAAGGATTTGGGATAGCCTTCAGCCAGAGGCTGTATCTCCTTAAACATTAAAACATTCATACTGGAGAGAAACACTGTGAATGTAATGAATGTGAATCTCCAAAGAATCTCCACCTGCCCTCTGTGCAACTGGTTGCGAATCTTTTAAGGAATTGGCTGTGACTGTGCAATTCATGATGTCTTTTTCTTCTTGGAATAGTGCACTTGCAGTGTGTTCTGAGATCTGTTCTTCCCACATCTTCTTCCACACTCATGTGTGTTCAGTTTTTTTACCACTAATTTATGCATCAGAATTCGAGATATCTCTTAGTTTATGTAAAGATGGGCTTTTCACTTATTTCAAATTATCCTGGTTGTTTTCATTGTTTCTTCATTCCTTTACATTCTGTGTAAGCATTTAAAAAATTATCATTTCAAAATTGATGCTGGCCATTATTGCACCCTTTTCTTCGAAGGCCCCTGAAACATTTATATTTTTTTTAGTTTCTTCTCCTGAGTCTGACGTGGATTCATGTTTAACAGCCACTGAAGTACAATGTCCTGCTTTCTAATTCACTCTAATTTTGTATATTATTTTAAATGAGAAATTATCCTTTCATAATTAGATGATATACTTCTAATCAAGTATTTTAAGAAATTAGAAAATTTATTTACACTCTTAAGCTGTACTCCAATATTTTTCTTATATGTGGCAGGGTGTGGGATCGATGAAACTCGAGAATGCATGTATATACAAAGAGAAATGTGTACCCAAAAGAAACTGCCAATGCAGATATTTCTGTGGAGGGAGGAATGGATATTGAGGTTAGAGAAGGTATTTATCTGTTTGTCATAACAAAATCAAATTATTTTTATACTCTTTGCACTGATAATATATTATAATTAAAAAGAAATTATGAAAAGAACAAAAAATGAAATCATACAAAGTGGTTGATTTGAAAATATTGATTTCTATCTGCAACATTACTGTGGGGAACCTTTCCCTCACACTTTACAAATATAGTCACCCATAAAGGAAAAGTGCTCACTCCCCTCGGCCCCCTCCACAGCTACCTGGACGCTGGAGGCCTTCCACAGCAAGAGTGAGCATGGAGCCCAAGGAGCATGGACATCACCATTTGTAGGCCACCCTGCTCTTTATTCATGTCCGGTTAGAGGGCTGTTAGCACCACAGGAGAAGACAGACTTCCTTCTCCTTACTCTCCAGTGAAGACCCGCTAGATTAACTCACATCACTAACTGAGACTGTGAGTGCTGAGCAGGGCCTACCCCTGTTCTCCCTTGCATGTCCTAAACCTATGATGTTGGTTTTCATTGGGGCTTTGAAAGTTTGGTTCCCAAACAGGACATTCCATCTCTGGCTTGGGGAAACTGCAGTGAACATGTGCTACATTCCAGCTTCTTCAGGTATACATCAGCTTCTTCCCATCCAAACCATCCATTCTCTTCTGGGTGTGAAACTTTTGCCAATCTTTTAAGGAAGCAGCTGTGACTGTGCAATTCAAGAGGTCTTTCTCCTCATGGAAAAATGCACTTGCAGTTTGTTCTGAGATCTGCCCTTCCACATCTTCTTCCACACTCATCTGTGTTCAATTTGATACCACTAATTTATGCCTCAGAACTCGAGATTTCTCTTAGTTTATGTATAGATGGGCTTTCCACTTATTTCAAATAATCCTGGTTGTTTCCACTGGTTCTTCAATTCATTACATTCTAGGTGGGCATTTAAAAAATAACCATTTTAAAATAATGCTGCCCACTATTGTAGCATTTTCTTTCTTTCTTTTTCCTTTTTTTATTGTGGGTAAAAATCAAATTTTTCACAATACATAATAAAATTTGTAAAGTGGTATATAAATATATATGCACATATGTGTATTTGCTTACATAAATGGTATTTTTGTATATATATATATTTTAAATGTGCATAGATTACCTGAATATTACACAGAAATTACAGGTTTTCCAATGTTCCCCACCTCCCACACCTCCCACTTCATCCCACACAAACATCTTTTATCAGTGTTGTACATCACCCGCAATGGATATACCCATCTTGGGGTCTTGTCACCAAGCATAGACCACAGTTCACATTGTAGACCACACTCACTCCCACACAATTCTGCATGGTATATGCTGATGTAAAATGGCCTACATCCATCACCTCAATGCCACGCAGGACAATCCCCAAGTCCCAAATAAGCCCCTGTATTTCAACTGCCCTTTCCCTCCCTGCCCTGAAAGCATCCAGCTGCCACCGGCTCCACCTCACTGTTATAATTTCTTCCATTGCTTGAATCACAATATGTCTACAACAGAATACCATTAAGTCCACTCTAGTCCATAGCTCTTCCTCCAATCCTGAGGGCACTGGGATGGTGATGTCCACTCCAACTCCAAGTAAGAGAGGGCTTATATCCCATTGATACAGTGGATGGGATTATTGTACCTGTAGCTACAGGCTATCTCCATTCCCTGCGATAGCTGGTGCCCATCATCATCACCCCACCAGGTGTCTTGGATGTGTCCATTGAGCTGTAGGGTAGGAGTTGCAGCTCCACCGACATTCCAGTCACTGCTGGCACATAGGTAGGCCAAAGGCTCCAGTATCTGGAAGTACACCAAAAAACTCCAGAATCACATATAGGTTTGAATAGAAGGGACTGATGGGCCATGTGGAGGGAGGACTTATTTGAGTCCAACTCTGCCACTCTCAGGAGCACAGATTCCAAGGTAGAGCCCATAATAAGGCATCAAAATCTGGAGCTATCCTCACTTAGGTAGGGCCTGGGTGTCTGCAGAGCACTCAGGAGCCCCTCTGTGTGGAGTGATATCCACTCTGGTGTTCTATGAGATCCTACAAAGGTGTGCATAAGTGTTATCTCTGGGATGACCTCTCGACTCCCTTTGAAGTGTCTTAGCCACAAGAACTCATTTCTCTTAAACTTTTGCCCTTTAATTCAAGGTTTCTTCCAATCATGTTGCCATTTGACACTTTGTATTAATCCCTCATTACCAGGGAGGCTCATCCATGGGAGTAATGTCCCACGTTGGGGAGAAGGTAATGCATTCATATGCAGAGTTTGGCTTAGAGAGAGGCTACATTTGAGCAACAAGGTTGTTCTCAGGAGGCAACCATTAGGCACACAATAACAGTGGGCTAAATTTCAATTACAAGAGCAAAGACTCATAGGTTAGTCATCAATAACAAGAGCCCATCAGTGTGCCATTCTTTTTGGCCAGACACTGCTCCTACACTCAGGAGACTTTTGCTGCTTCCTTGGAGAATGTGGCAGAGCTCTCCTGGCTGGGAATTCAGAATCCCTCATTTACTAAGTGTTTGTCTACAGACCGTGACCATGCCACATCCATTGTTCATTTGAACAATTTCATATATCTTTCATGTATATTCAGATGAAATTACTTCCATGAATCCCCCTTCCCAGATATCCCCCAAAAATGATTCTCTGCAGCCCCCATTGTAACCCTTCTGTGATTTAAATCTTCCTTGAACATGAAGCCCATATAATAACGAAATACAATTAATAGGAAAAAGAAATAATAATGATAAGCTTAAATGCAAGAGATAAGTACAAGGAATCTCAGAAGGAAAAAAAACTAAAATAAAAATAAAATATAATTTGTGGATTT
>JAKSZT010000748.1:0-11557 GCA_026826555.1 Tolypeutes matacus
TAAGAAAGTAACACTGTACTTTTGTTCACTTTGACTTCAGTAGGCTGAGTCCCAGAAAGACTATGTGCTCATGGAAAATGTATGGGAAGTATTTCTATATGCCACATGAAAAGATTCAGGAATTCTCCAGGATAAGGCCTGTGAAAGCATGTCCCTAAAAGAAAGATTTCCTTTAGGGAGAACATTGTAAGAAGGTGGAAAGGACAAGCTCTTGCCAGAAAACTGCCTAGAAGACAAGGCTGAAATGAGCAGCCCTGAGTTCTCCAGTCCAAAGAGTAAACAAGAGATGCCAACCCACTGGGACACTGTGGAGATGAGTTCTCTGAGCCAATGTTCAATATAAATGGAGGCAAGTCAGATGGAGGCAGGATTAAGAGTCATATGTGGTTGTGGAGGGGAAGAGTGGGTGGTGGAGCATATCAGGGGAGTGATTCTGTTGCATTCATGGGGTGGCTGAGTTGGGGGTCAGAGTGATATCCTGAGAGCATGGGGTCAAGTGAGGACATGCTTCTCTTTACTCTGCCTTGACCCTGAAAGAAAGAGGGTCTGGACCCAGTTCTCATACTCCTTTCTTAGGCAAACTGCAGCCCTAATGTATCCATATATAATATGACTTTCTACCTTGAAATCATGGGGTCTGTGTTCTTTTCTTGTTATTCTTTTCTTTTAAAAAGGATAAAATCCTTTTCTATATTCCTTCTTTGAAAATCTCAAATAAAGGTGTGTGTGTGTGTGTGTGTATGTGTGCGTGTGTGTGTGGATGATCCTTTATTGATAGTCCTGGCAGTAGTCCTGTGCTATGGAGAGTGTAGTCTCTGACCTTGAGGTGTGTGTGCTCCCTTAGGATTCTGCTCCCTGAGGTCAGACCTCAGTGTTTAGCACCTGATCAGAGGCTTTTAGAGATTCATTCCTGCTCTCCAGTTCAGTCCTAAAATGAGGGCTTCACTCCTCTCCAGGCTAGGAATTCAGATTCCCTCATTTATTGTGTGATAAGGCTCCAGGATGTGTAAGTTCATTGAGGGTGGTGGGCCACACTTGTGGGAGATGTTTGTGTGGGATGTGGTGGGAGGTGTGAGAGGTGGGCAACATGGGAATCCCAGTGGGTTCCATGTAATAATTTGGGTAATCTAAGCACCTCTTAAAATTTATATATATATATATATATAAATAACATTTTTGTAAGCAAATACACATATATGCATATATATTTATATGTCATTTTGCAAATGTTTGTATGTATTGTGAGAATTTTGATTTTTACCCACAATAAAAATAAATTTAAAAAAAAAATGAGGGCTTCACCAAGAGATACCAGATTTGGGAAGGAGAATGATGAATAGCGTTTGCTTGACTCCGTCCCCCAAACATTTCCTACACTTTCTTAATAACCCCATGGACACTGAGACACATTGCTTGAAATTTACCCTTGAGTTAGTTCTCTGGCACCCCCAAGAGATTAGTCTGTGAGTGTAGATCTAAGCCATCTGTCATCTCACTCTTTTACCCTAAAGAAATCTTTCTCATCTTTCCTGACAGGGCCCATCTCAGGCGTCTGTGTAAACATGACTGATTTAGTGAAGTGGGAGGAACAGGAAAAGTAAAAGTCCATTTATGCTGGGGGATGGATCTGGGATTCCCTTACTGACCTGGCCCGCGGATCAATCGAACCAAAACCTGAAAGAGGGAGTGGGAATGACGGAGACAAGAGACACGAAGAATGGAGACAAGACAGGGCTCTGTTCAAGTCTCGTTTATTGAAGTTAACTTGTGGGTATATATGATGAATGAGGAAGCCTCCTGATTGGACGCTCCTGCTACGTGGAGTTCCCTGATTGCGCACTCCCACCTCTGGCAGGAAACCTCTAGCGTGAAACCTCCCCCCAGTACTGGCAGCATAAAGAAGTACAGAACAAGAAATAGGAAATAGTTGCACAAAATGACGTTAACACACAAGATGGCCATAATAATAACAGTGCCAGGGGCAGCTTCCCACAGGTCCCCCTTCTTTATTTTATTTCAAAGAAGTGGATGACTGACAAGGTGACCGGTCTTGAGGGGACTGTGCCTGTCTTAGGTCAGGGCGAGCTATAGAAAGGCAGCATCCAAACACGCACGGTGTTTACCTTACCCGTCATTGAGAATCGAGGCAGCAAAGGCCACGTCTCTGTCTTAGGTGGTTATTTCTGCCAATGTGAAATGCCCAGTTGCCTGTCATTGGCTAGCCAGTCCAACACACCAAGACATTTTGGTGAAGTTTTTTAAGCTTCACAATCGGCCATGTCCAGTCGATGATAATGGACCTGGATGGGCTGCATTCTTATGGCATCCAGTTATTGTTTCACAAAGGCCATGATTTTGTTAAAGAGAAAAGGTCCTAGCGATAGGAGTGTTAATAAGGCAAGCATAGGTCCCAAGATGGGGAGTAGATAGAGTAGCATCCCATTAAGCCCATTCCATAAGGGGTTGTCGGCTAATTCTCTTCTTCTTTTCTCCAGATCTTCTTGCAGCATTTTGATTTTGTCCTGGACAATGCCAGATTTATTGGCATAAAAGCAGCATCGTTCCTGTAAGGCTAAACATATCCCCCCGTGTTCAGCTGTTAATAAGTCTAACCCCCTCCTATTTTGTAAGACTACCTCGGCCAAGGAGTCTAATTGATCCTGGATATCTTGAATAGTACCTGACAAGGCCTGAACATCTTCAATTAGTTGTTTAGATAAACTTTTATATTGAGTGATAGAGAATCCTAAACTGACTGATCCAGTGGCTAAGGCTCCGGTTATACCTAAGGTAGCCAGAAGTGGGATAAACTGTACGGCCCTTTTATGGTGGCCAGCTATGAATTGGCACGGGCTCCTCTCCAGGAATAATATCTATGTCTGGGAGGAGGGTGGCCAGAGTACATAACCCTGTCCAGTTAGTAGGTAAGGGGGAATAGACAAGATTATTGCCACAAACGAACACGGAGCTTTGGCTTGCGCAGAGAGCATCAGATATATTGACTATTGTGTTACATTGAGCGAATTGGAGCAGCCCCAAATCGATTTCATCACTATTGTTAAGCGACTGGGAGAATAGACAAAGAGAACTATTCAAAAACATTGGCTGCACTGCAACAGGTGGGATAAGGGCGCAAGAATCGTTATGGGAGCTGCGATTGTGATAAGGATAATAAGTACCGTTGAGGGCTGGTATAGCTGATGGCATAGGAGCTCCCGACTGTAAGCGCAGCCAGCAGTCTTGAGCGACATTAGGCACTGATTCATTGAGTAATTTAAAGGTGGCCTTGAGAATGTCAAAAGTTTGAGCATCTATATCTAGATTCTCAGTTTTAGGTAAGGCCAGGGGGTGATAGCCAATTTGAGGAAATAGGTTTTTTATTAATTCTTCCACTCTATTTTGAATGGAAATCTGTTGGACCTGGTCCTGTGGGCCTCCCCCGCCTGACACATGCACAGGAGGTTTTTGGTTCCAGCAGACTGGTTTCCCTACCCGGCCTACACAGGAGGCTTGGGCCAGCTTAGGGTAAGTAGTCCCCGGGGTGGTGTCCCAATCTCCTCCAAAACTGCCAGGAAAATTCTTGGTTAAAATGGCAGTAAAATATGTTTTATTATCCAGTCTGGTACAAGTCTGGAACTCACTATAACAAGTGCTGTGCGCGGTCTGTGGAAAGGTGGTACAGGGGCAACTCCCTGGTCTGCCATTTTTAGAGGGGATTGCCTTTGGATGATTTATGCATACCCAAAACTGCTCAAACCCTCTGGAATTGATTGGCGCAGCCTGTAGATAGGCAGTTGCTGTGCCATATTGTACTGTTCGGGTATATGTCCCAGGAGTGGCTGTGTAGTCCCCATGACATTCACAAGGTTTACCATAAAGCTTCTCTGGCAAGGTATTAGGGGAAACAGGGGGTCCCATGCCCCCCATGGGAGGTGGCCAAAAGACAGCACACCGTCCAGATTTGTAAATATGGCTTTCCATGCTGCTTCATTTCCTACAAGGCAAGAAAACAATGTTTTCTCAGGGCAAGTCCTCTGCCCTGGACACATGGTTATTGTCTGTTTGTTTGACCATTCATTCCGGCAGCCATCTGGCTGCATCCATTTCTTTAGAATAAACGCAAACTGACCCTCTACCCCATATCAGGACAGGGTCTGGTCCATGCCAAGTATTATCCAGAGGGTTGTTCCATAAGACAGTAGCAAATTTTGTATTAGTATTAGTATGCCAGAAACGTTCTGCTGCAGAGCGTCCATCTTTGTCCAGAATTTAAAAATTTAAAATAAAAAGAGAATGAGCTAATAAATTTCTGGGGGATTTAATGTATTTTTTAAGGATAAATGTGCTCTTTCTACTATCCCTTGTCCTTGAGGGTTATATGGTATTCCGGTTATATGTTGTATAGTTAACTGTTGACAGAATTTGGCAAACATTTGGCCCACATAGCCAGGGCCATTATCTGTCTTAACTTGTTGTGGGAGGCCTAGTACTGACATGGTTATATCATATGAGCAATAACATTTTTCCGGTTTCTCCTGTTTGGAGAGTGGCATAAATGAAGCCACTAAAGGTGTCTATAGTAACATGAGCATACTTTAGATTTCCAAACTCAGGAATATGTGTTACATCCATTTGCCAAATAACATTAGATAAGACACCTCGGGGATTAACTCCCAAATGGGGTGTAGGTAAGAGGGTTATACAAGAGGGGCATTGTTTAACAATCTGGCGAGCTTGTTCTCTGGTGATTTTAAACATTAATCTTAATGTATATGCATTTAGATGATGTAATTGGTGAGCTTCAACAGCTTTATCTATATTATTTTGAACACTGTTATTTTGCCTGGCAAGACTGATATAACATGAAATCCGTGTGGCTTGATCGGCTATGCAATTGCCTCGGACTAAGGGTCCAGGAAGATTCGAATGGGCTCTTAGATGACCAATAAAGGAGTGAGCTCGGTTTTGAATGAGGGATTGTAGCTGTAAAAATAACGCCGCTTCAGAAACGTGTTTTCTTTGCGCAGCGGTTTCAAGTAGTGGAACGGATTGAGCTATATATGCACTATCTGTAAAAAAAATTAAAAGGCTTGTTTGGGAAGGCTGAGAACACAGCGATAACAGCCTGTAATTCTGTAAGTTGAGCAGATTTAGAAGGAGTATAAAATTGGACGATCTTATCATTGACCACATATGCAGCCGTTCCGGAGGAGGACCCATCAGTAAATATTAAGAGGGCATCGACAATGGGTTGTGTACAGGTTTTTACAGGGAAAACAAAATCATGGGTACTAAGAAGTGAAGGAGTTTATCAGTGGGATAATGGTTATCTATTTGTCTGGCATATGATGCGCAGGCAATAGGTCAGCAGTCGGTGGTTTGCAGAAGCCAATCGATCTGATTTTTGGTGTATGGTTGAACTATACTGTTGGGTTCTTTACCAAAATAACGCCTGCCTTGCTCTCTTCCTAAGCAAATAACGTCAGCAACCACTTGATAGTAGGGGTAAATTACCTTAGCAGGTGATGCGGGCAAGTGAACCCACATTATGGGAGCTGTTTGCCAGAACACTGCAATGGGAGTAAATGAGGTTTTGCATATAACAAAAAGCAAGGGCTGACTATAATCTATTGCAGTAACAAATTGAGAAAGTGTGGCTTGTTCAACTAACTTAAGAGCTTGGTGTCCTTCTTGGGTGTTTTCCTCGGTGGCACCTAGGGGAATTTGGATTGGAGTCTCCCTGGAGGATATTAAACAGTGGTTTTAGATCTCCTGTAGTTAGTTTCAAATAAGGACGTAGCCAATTTACGTCTCCTAAGAGTTTTTGGAAGTCATTTAAGGTTTTTAAATTGTCTAACCTGAGTTCTATCTTTTGATTACTTATTTTATTTCCTGACATTTGGAACCCCAGGTAGGTATATGGGTCCTGCAGTTGTACTTTATCAGGGGCAATTTGAAGCCCTTTTGATTCTAAAGCTATTTTGAGATCATAAAAACGCTTTAGGACCTCTTGTCCATCTTTTCCTGCCATTAGGTTATCATCCATGTAATGTATAATATAAAGACTGTTCCATTTAGTTCTGACATCTTGTATGGTTGTGTCTACAAACTTTTGACATAATGTAGGACTATTAGCCATGCCCTGTGGTAAGACTCTCCACTGATACCTTTTCATAGGTTTTTAAAAATTGACAGAAGGAAGGCTAAAGGCAAAACGTTTTTGGTCTGAGGGATGTAATTGGATGGTGAAAAAGCAATCTTTCAGGTCTATGATAATTTTATAATGCCCAAAAGGAATAGCTACAGGGGATGGTAGGCCAGGTTGTAGGGCCCCCATAGGCACCATAGTTTTATTTACTGCCCTTAGATCTTGTAGAAGTCGCCATTTTCCAGATTTTTTCTTAATGACAAAGATAGGGGTATTCCAGGGTGAATTACTTTCTATAATATGACCCACTTCTAGCTGTTCCTGTACTAACTGCTGTGCAGCCAATAATTTTTCAGAGGATAAAGGCCATTGATCAACCCATATGGGTTCGTCTGAAAGCCAAACAATTTCGTCTGCACGGGGTACAGGGGGATCAAAGACCCCTAGGATAAATTTCCTAGTCCTTTTTTGTCACATTGTCCTTTAATATGTAAGGGTTGAGTAATTCCTGATTCTTTTTTTCCCAGTCCTTCCCCTGGCTTAAATCCTTGGGAGAGTATTTGAGCCATAATCACATCATTAGGGCTATACATGAGAAGTCCTAATTGAGAAAGTAAGTCCCTCCCCCAAAGGTTAATGGGGAGCCCTTGTATTACGTAGGGCTGTATTGTTCCCTGATTTACTTCTTTATCCCTCCAGGTTAATATTTTTGAACTTTTTTCAGGGTTTTGGCTTTGGCCTATACCCTTTAAATTTGTTAAAGTGGGAGCAAGTGGCCAATTGTGTGGCCAGGTTTCCTTTTTTAGGATAGTTACGTCTGCCCCTGTGTCTACTAGCCCATCAAATTCTCTTTCATCTAGCCATAGGGTCATCATAGGTTTGTTGGCTGAGATAGCCTGTACCCCAATATGCGTCGGAGGAACCAAATCCTCCTGTTCCATGCATAAGATGTTTTATCTGATTATTGGTGTTAAGGGAAGCAATAATAATTGAGCAATTCTTTGGCCTGAGGGAATAGTGGTGATATTTTGTGGGGAAGATGCCATAACTTTTATTTCTCCGGTATAATCATTGTCAATGACACCCGGGGAAATGTGGAGCCCATTAATCGTGGAGCTGCTTCGTCCAATTACCAACCCGAAGGTGTTTTGAGGCAGGGGACCAAATATGCCTGTTGCCAGAGTCTGTACCCCCATTTGTGACGTTAGTATTGTGTGGGTGGTGGGACAGAGGTCCAATCCTGTGCTCCCTGGGGTGGCTCGGCAGAGGTCTGGAATGGATTGTTGTTTGCTGGGACAAAGCTGACCTCCCCAAAAGCTTGTCTGGGTTTGGGGGCCTGGGGCTGGCCCCGATTCCCGTTTCCCTAAAGGGGAGGCAAAGGTTGGCCTTGGGCATCAGTTTTTGATTTACATTCATTAGCCCAGTGTTTTCCTCGGTGGCACCTAGGGCACAACTTAGGCGAAGTACCCTTCCCTTTAACCGTTTTAGGGCTTTTACAATTTTTTTGCAAAATGCCCCACTTCCCCACAGGCAAAACACCTTCCTTTATTTTGTTGGGCTAAATATTGTTTAACTGTATATCCTTGAAGGGCCCCCGCCATAGCTAACCCTTGTTGGTAAGTGGCTTCTATGTCTGAGCACAGTCTAATATAGCCAGACAAGTCTGTCCTTTTTATGTATGGGCGGATCGTGGCTTGACAAGCGGCATTCGCGTTCTCAAAGGCTAGCTGCTTTACAAACTCAGTCCCTGCCTCAGCATTGCTGAATATTCTCCCCAGGGCTGTTATGAGCCGATATACAAAGTCTGCAAATGGCTCGTCTGGCCCTTGTTTTATACCGGTAAGAGAAGAGCTGAGGTCTCCTTTAGTAGGCAATTTTCTCCATGCCTTGGAGCCTGCAGCTTGAATTTGGGCAAATAACCCGCCATCATACTGCATTTGGGCCTCATTAGTAGCATAATTTCCTTCTCCTATTAACATATCTAGAATCCACCCATTGCCTGCTTGTGCATTTCGCCTAGCAGTGTCCTTACAGATTTCAACATATTCTGATTTCCATAACAAATAATCTCCACCGGACAGGGTGTCTGGGGTGATAGTATGCCAATCGATAGGAGTAAGCCAATTTTCAGCAACTGATTCAACAATAGTTAGTATGTAGGGAGCGGTAGCTCCATACTGGGCAACAGCAGTTTTTATTTCTTTTATGACCTTAAAGTCGAAGCCATTGTGATGTCTCCAGGCTTGACCTTGATTATATACGGTTTCCGCAACAGGAAAGGCCTCTGGCTCCTCTAAATCTATTAAAGAACGAGAAGCCTGGGGGTTTTTTTGAACTGCTCCCCTTGCGGGAGGTTTAACACGCAGTTCGGTGATTTTGCTGTCATTTTCAGCTTTCCCTATTTTTAGTCTTTCTGAGACAAGAGTTCCTGATGCTCCTCTTCCAATTTAATTTGTTCTTTTAACTTTTCTATTTTTTCTAATAAGTCTTTTTTGGGATCTATTACCGGCATCACTACTGGTGGCGCTGAAGGGGGAAGGGTATACGGTGGAGGTTGCTTTAAGGAAGGTGGCCAATTCAGATTATGATATCTAGCTGCCTCTTCTTCAAGATCGTCCCATTCTATGTCGGACGAATCGTCATCAGTCTCATTTTTAAAATTTTTAAGGAAAGGATATAATTTTTTATGTCTGGTCCCTATTTTTGGTTTGGCCCCTTTTTCACTTGTATTTTCCTTTTCTGCCTTTGTTGCTGGCTTTATGCTTTTTACATTAATTTTACTTTCATCTTTGCTATCTAATGAAATTAGATCTTCCTTATGATCAGGACACGAGGGTTCTACTGATAAGTCACCCTCTGGATTTTTTACACATTTGTCAGGGCCCATGCTTTTCTGACTTTCTCCCGGTCCCTTTTGCAAGATTGCTTCGCCCTTCTCAAGTACGGCCGCTTTGGTACTGTCCCTGTGGCGAACACTTAGAATTTCATTTATCAGATTCCAGTATGAAAAGGCAGTTACTGGGATTTTTTCAGGCCCAAAAGTTCTATAATAATCCTGTAGGGCATCTCCTACCCTCATCCATCTTTTTTCATCAATGGTTCCTTCCTGTGGGAACCACAGGCAAACCTCTTTTAAAAATTCAAAACACTTTAACAATTGTTTCACTTTCACCTTTACCTCTCGCGTCTTTAAAGCATCTTTGAGACTTTCTACAAATGTCTCATGCTGGCTAATTTCTTGCCCCATAATCGCCGATCACTTACCGAGGCCCTGGCTGCGAGGCAGGTTCCCCCGCAGCATCCTCTAACTTCTCAGGTTCTTGCCGGCTCCTCGATTGGCGTTCCTCACTGGATCCCTCGTGATCAGGTCCCTGTTCAGGCGCCACTTGACCCGGCCCACAGGTCAATCGAAACGAAACCTGAAAGAGGGAGTGGGAATGACAAGGACAAGAGAAGCAAAAAATGGAGACAAGACAGGATTCTGATCAAGTCTCGTTTATTGGGGTAAAGTTGTGGGTATATATGATGTTTGAGGAAGCCTCCTGATTGGGCGCTACTACTATGGTGAAGTTCCCTGAATGGGCACTTCCACTTTTGGAGGAAAGCCACTGCCCAGTACTGGCTGCATGGAGAAGATGTTGAGAGTCAGAGCATAAAGGGTTAAGCATCCAAAAAGCATGCTTGCTGGAAAAGAAACTTTAGCAAATGTCTCCAAGGACTCTGCACACTGCAGACATCAATAGGAGGAAGCAGAGCGGAATGAACCCACCATCAAAAGGTTATTGTATAAATCCTTAATCTAGGATACAGGAACCAGCAGTGCCCCTACGTGCCATGCAGAGGAACTAACAAAAGATGCTCTACTTTTGTTATCTCAGTAGATATAGGGAAATAGAAATTTAGCACAGAATGAGAAATAAGAACCTAGCTGGATAGCTGCACAAAATGGCATTAGCACACAGGATGGCCGTAATAATACTGGTGCCAGGGGCAGCTTCCCACAAGCTTTAGCACCACTTACCTTAGTTTCATGGTTCCTGAAAGGATTTCAGGAGTCTGGTGAAAGAGGATGAAAATGATGTTATCAAGATATTTATAGAAGCATATCACTACATGATTTACATGTATTATTGCATTTAATCCTAATTATCATCCAATGAGCAATATATTTATTATTCTCATTTCACAGATAAGGAAATTGATTATTTTACCCAAGGCACTCAGCTCCCTAGCGGTAGTGCTGGGATTTGAATTCACATTTACATTACCCACATTCGTGTTCTTAACTACTAAAGTATATTGCTTCTATCACAGCACTATTTCGTAAATTTTTCCATTAAAAAATAAAATCTCAAACAACTGCCAAAGACATAAGAATTTGTACTAAGAACAAAAACCGTAAGATGATTAACTTGTTCTTCATTAGATGAAACTTTCCCTATCTTTAAAAAATAATAAGCTAAATGTTCAAGCCTACTTCATTGCAAACTTATAATGAGAAAACCTCCTTCCAAGATGTTGATTTACTTGTCCAGAAGACTTGAAGCTAAATAGTTTGTCTTGTGATTTCACTCTTGAATCAATACTCCTCATGTCCTTTTGCTGATGTGAAGACAACAGCTAACTTCTCATTTTGAGATAGCAGCACAGTGGTTGAGCTAGAAGAGAGGTTGGCTTCTGCCTTAAAGAGAACTGCAAGGAGAGCAGAGAATTGATGGTGGCTTCAAGAAAATGTGCTTTCCCATCTACTTGCAAGTGTAATTTAAAGAGGAATTTCAAGGCATGGATAGACAATGTTTCTCACAGCATTCTCACTGCTTTCTCCCTCTAAAACTCCTTACCAAATCTGGTCCATAGCTACTGTTTAATCAACAATATGCATTTGAGAAGGATTCCACAGCAACTCCAAATGTATGTCTTATAATGCAAATTGAATGAACTGGTGAAAATGATAAATTCATCTGCAGTTAACAGGTTTATTTCAATCTATAAGAGCTGCCTCAGGGTAAAAGGGGCTTTTAAACAATCTATGCCAACTCCAAATTTGAAATGATCTATTTGACCATGATCTTACTATCAGATTTTACTCCTATACACTTTTGTATAAGAAATATTTTATTTACATCTGTTCACAATATTGCAGTCATGTCCCTACTTTTTGTAAGTAAAGATAAAAATAAGTTCAAGGAATGAATTTATGCAACCTGGGTATAAAACTCAGCCACCCCTAAATAATTCACATTAAAAAAAAAAAACAAGAACCAATGAATATTTTATGTTACATGGCAAAGTGTATGTGGCAGTTTGAGATTAATTTATGAATCCCCCACCCTAAAAAAGACTAGTTTGTAAACTAATCTATTCCTCTGGGTGTGATATCATTTGACTGTATTAAAGTCAGCTGAGGGG
>JAKSZT010000750.1:0-15125 GCA_026826555.1 Tolypeutes matacus
TTCCCATAAGTCACTGTATACAGAGATCAGCAATTGTCAGAACCCTGGTATTGTCACAAGCCATCTTTAAGGTACAAAAATTCTAAAAATAATCTGTTTAGTAATAAAAAAGGGGGAAATGTTGGAGAACAGAAAGAAACAATAAGTCTTTAAGAAGTTTCTGAAGCAGTGGTTTATGATAGGAAAAGAATGCATGACCTGCATCCAAACAGAAAACCATCAAGGACAATATGTAAACACTGAAGGTGACCCAGACAAGACACATCTGTTCCCAGGATATCGTCTCGAGAGTTACTAAGAAAAGATAAAGAGTTATGCTAAAAATGTAATCATGTAATAAACAAACACATGCACAGTAGTGAATCCTTTGTTTAACTTCTTGAAATAAAAGCCAGGATAGGAAGCAGTCCAGGGCTCTTCTCTTTTGTGGTGGAGAGTCCCCTGACCCCATCTTTCTTTCATATATGTCTTTTGTTTTTCATCTGTGGCATCATCTTTACCACTCCTGTTCCAGAATTCCAACACTCAACATTTCATCAATTACACAGAAAATATTTTATCTGACAGATATATATGCTCTCTTGGTCAATATTTATCTAATGTCATTACAATCCCTGTGCCATTTGCAGATAAATCAATTATTGAAATGCAAAACTGGATTCATAGAGCAATGAATAACGTGACAGAATTCAGCTTGCTCGGCCAGACACGGAACCCACACATGCAGAAACTCTAGTTTGTCATGTTTACATTCATCTACCTTCTTACTCTTGCTTGCAACCTACTCATTGTAGTGACCATTGCTACCAGTCCAACTCTGCGATCGGCCATGTGCTTTTTTCTTTCACTATTGTCCTTACTAGATGGAACCTTCTCATCTATCACAGCCCCCAAATTGATATTTGATTTACTTACTGAAAATAAAACTATCTTCTTCTGTGGATGCATGACTCAGCTCTTTGTGAAGCATGTCATTGGTGGAGTTGACAACTTCCTGCTTTCAGTGATGGCCTATGACCACTACATGGCCATCTGCAGGCCCCTGTACTACATGATCACAATGAACGTGTGTGTGTGTGTGTGTGTGTGTGTACTCTTGGTTGCTGTATCAGGCTGGAGGACTTCTTCATGCTATAATTCAAGCCCTTTCTATTATGGGGTTACAATTCTGTGGCCCCAATGTCATTGACCTTTTTTTTCTGTGATTTTTACTCTCTGATGAAGCTCTCTTGCATTGACACTCACATCCTAGGATTATTTATTGCTGGCAACAGTGAGTTCATGTGTCTGCTCATTTTTTCTTATTTTTATTACATCCTATGTCCTCATCCTTTGCAACCTCAGAAATTACAACTCTGAAGGACGGCAAAAGGCTCTCTCCACCTATGCCTCAGTATTACTGTGGTCATCTTACTTTTCGTACCCTGTATATTTATATACCTTCGGCCCATGGGCACTTTTCCCATTGATAAAGGGGTGGCAGTGTTTTATATTATGATAACACCCATGTTAAACCCATTAATCTACACACTCAGAAATGCAGAGGTGAAAATGCAATGTAGAAGCTCTGGAGCCAATGAGTGATATAGTGTATCAATTCAGGGAAATAAATAAGAAAAAAATTCTATTCATATTTTAAGAACATTTCTATTTCAGAAGAAATGGTCTTATAGTCAGAATACATGAATTAAGTACATATTATCACCTTGTTATCGAAAATCTTGAATGGTTCCGCCATCTTAAATGGTGACTGAAGTCCTATCCAATTAGAAATTGGTTGCATATTCAAATTAATATTCAATGGGTTTTGGTTAATTGACATGAAATTTTAAGGATGTTTGGAAAATGCAGAGCATTATATATTATATATTAAAAAAATCTGCAAATCTTCAGCTATAGCTTATGTAGCCAATAGCCCAAGTATTAAAAATTCATTAAAAAGTTTTGTCACTAAAACTGTCAAAAAATGAGTTTTGTAATCCCAACTGCTGATGTAAGGGTAGAGAAATTTTTGTGGGAGATAATGATCATCCAGAAATCATTGGTTATGGATGAAAAAGAGAGGGTCATTAAAGCAGGAGTCATCCTAAAATTAATGTTCTTAAGTTGTACAAGCCAAGAAGCACCAATGACATAAGAATGCAGGCTTTGCTCAGACAAATTATTTTCTCTGCCTGTAGCAGTTTGATATTGTTTATGAATTCCAGAAATAGATATTGGATTATGTTTGTAAACGGGTTTGTTCCTCTGGGCCTATTTGATTATATTGGATTCAGAGGTTTTACTTTTACTTGATTAAATAAGGATTAGGACTTTAATTGGGCCTCATCAGTAGGACTTTGCAAGCCTTTTGCCTGATAATCTATAGCTGGCCTTGTGGAGAAAGTAGAACAGCTGATCCCAAAGAGAAACCTGATCCTGACAAGTGAGGGACCAGGAAGCCTGAACCCTTGAGATGTCAGAAGCCAATTTGCTCCAACATGTGGCAACAGGCTTTGGTGAGGGAGTTACTTATGCTTTATGGCCTGGTAACTGTAAGCTTCTACCCCAGATAAATACCCTTTATAGAATCCATCAGATTTCTGGTATTTTGTACCAGCACCCCTTTGGCTGACTAATACAATGCCTAAAGCCAAGAAGGGATATTAAATTATTTCAGGTATAGCCACAGATCAACCTTGCACTTGATATTTCCATATAGAAACATACATGGAGAATTTTTCCATCAAAAAAATCCACCAAGCACTTCAACTTCAAAATAGCTTTTATTGAATAGATTAGAACCTTAGATAATGGAAAAAAATATAGCTGGTACCAAACAGTGAGTTTATGACATCTGAGTATTCAAGGCAGAAAATATGCACATTCAAACTTAAATAGAAAAATACAGACAAATTTCATGCCAATGAAATTCGTAGTCATTTATAATATGGTCACTTACAGGGCAATTCTAAGAGAACAGTTCTGGAAAAAAGAAGACCCAGATGATCCAAGGCAGATATCCTTCCAAATTTCATGCATCATTTTTATCTTTGTAAGAGTGAATTAGCCCAAATTGCTCCATAGTGAGCCTATAGCTCATGATTTGTATATATATACACATACACACATATATATGGCTTATTTATTGATATGTAACAGTAAATAATTAATTTTGAATTAGAATTAGAGATCATGTTTCCTTATTTATGACAAAAAGATTTGCTTATACCCAAATATCCATATCCTCAAACCCTGTTATGTATATTTTCAGACTGCTTTTGTTTATGAAGGGATATGACAAATGTTATACGTGATCTACAGATCCTCTGTGGGTTTTGCCTGTACAGAAAATAAAATTGTACATGAAAAGGAGTTTTCAAGAACAGTTTCTCATTTTTACCTTAAGAAAACAAAATTTATCTTTACTAATATATTCACTACCTTCATTTTCACAAAGATTTATTAGTGCCAATAAGAGTACATATCAACATTACTTTTGCAATTATCTAGGTTCTCAAATAATGTTAAATGCAGAAATAACAATCCTTACAAATGAAGTCAAAGTAAGCCTTTTTCTACTTCAGTGTAACACATTTACTATACTGAGGTATTTAAACTATAAATTCATACACCTCTTTTTTTGGCTAAGGTGTAATGCAATAAAGAAGAAAATTATACAGTAGTATAATAGAGTATATCAACAACAATTATGAATTCCAGCCTAAGATGGCTGTTCAGTGCTTCTTGAGTAAATCTTTATGCTATCTCCTCTAGTACTCTTGTTTGGGTGAGCAAGTCTTTTTCATCTAGATAAGCCTCTTGGATTCTCATGTTGGATTTTCTTAGTGCCCCATGATTGTCAACTAAAATCTTTCCATAGTGTCTAGCAAAGTGGGATCTGTGCTGATTAAACCATGAGACTTTTTTGTAGTTGTATCTCCACCGTTTGTTCAATTGAGACAAAGTTTTCACTACAAAATATTGCAGGTCCTATGAGCATGATGATTGAGCATGTTGTATCCTACATATAGCTCCATCTGAGTATGCCATGAGGCTTCCCATAAATGCCTTTTGTATAGTTCCAGAGGGAAAATTTCAGTAATATTGGGAAAACAAATCCAATTTCATCTATCTCAAGGCTGTCTCTTTGTTCCATTTCTAATTTCCTTAATTGCATACTCTCTACTTTTACATGTGGCATATTCTACAGAGAAAATGAAGCTATGACATACCTGGCAGTTAGTAATCAAGTACTTCCCATTATACAGACAGTTTTGCAGCATATCATACTGATTTGTGGAAACACACACAGGCACTCTGCTTTTCAACATTCTATGACCTGTATGTTTTTTCTTGTAGTTACCACAGGTCATCTGAAAAAATAAATAGATTTTAAAATTGATTCATAGTCTATAAACTCCAAACCTAAATTACACGATAGCTGTATACCTATACATTGAATTATCACCTTTCTCCAAATAAGCCAGGTTGACATTTTAGGCAGAACTTGGAAATCATCAGGGATCCAGTTTCTTTTTTCTGAAGTAAATAAGTCTGTAGATTATTTTTAGGCTGAGCCTTTAATCAGCAACTTATCTGAGATAGAGGGATGAAAGTTATTATAAATTGGTAATGGAAATAGCATGATTATATACCTTCTTGGTATCATCACCTATATATGAGTGCCTTTCTTTTTGTTGCAATGTTCACTCTTTCAATTTATTACTACTTTTGACCTTAACTTTCTACCCATCATCATATTTTACATGTTAACATATATCTTTGGATGCATGTTCAGACAAATATCCTATGATTTGACAGGAAAAATCTCAATATTGTCCTAATCATTTGGTATGTAAACCACACTGATGGTTATGCTTAAATGGGCTACATGAGGTAAATTTATGGCCCATCTTAAAATGTCTTAGGAATATATATTGTTGAATTTAATTGCATGGATATTGTGTGTTGGGAATCAGTAACAACTTCCTTAAGTACATGTAAATTTAATTCCATTCTTGTGCTCACTGGATCAGGCAATGCAAAAGAAAAATTTTGTGAGTTGATAAAAATGTAAAGTTGTTTAATTCCATTCTCCTTCACCTAATCATTTTAATCCACTGGTCCTAAAAGCATTTTCAATGGAGTTCATCATTTGCAAAGAATTCAGGAGTTGGATATTTGAAAAGACTCACAAGGCTCTAAAGAGCATTCTCAGTTAGGGCTTTTATTTCAAGTCGAGAGATATTGTGAAAAAAGAGAAGTAGAATTCAGGCAAGCACTAGAGCTCTAAGAGACATCCAGGCCCAACTTCCATGGGGTTCCTGTTCACACACAGGCAAACTTGATCTTTAGTTGAACCACCAAAATCTGCATGATAACTCTTGATCTCAAGGAGGCTCAAGGCATATGTTCCCATTGGGGTATTTGTGTCCCTCTGGTCAAGCCACTTATGTCAAATGAAAACCAACATTAAAAATCTGGCACCATATTTTAAATCAGCACACACCACTCAGAACTGAGTGGGAGAGAGTGTGGTCTACAGTGTGAACTGTGGTCTGTGGTTGGTGGCAAGGCTCCAGGATGTGTAAGTTCATTGAGGGTGGTGGGCCACACTTGTGGGAGATGTTTGTGTGGGATATGGTGGGAGGTGTGGGAGGTGGGCAACATGGGAATCCCAGTGGGTTCCGTGTAATATTTTGGGTAATCTAAGCACCTCTTAAAATATATGTGTATATATATATATATAAATAACATTTTTGTAAGCAAAAAAAAAAAAAAAAAAAATCTGGCACCATGTTTTACCAAGAGAGATTTGGACTTTAAACAACACATTCAAACTCCTACTAATTTAATCCTGGCCTCGGATCAAAACCAAGTGTGCCCACAGATAAGGAGAGAGCTTTCCCTTAAGCTGTAAAATAACTCTATCCTGTATAGAACACCGTCCGACCATGGTCAAGCCTTTCCAATTTTAAATCACTAATGATCATCCTTTATTCTGCCTATTTTTATGATTTATATAACAAAAATTAAATAGATAACTGTAAAAATCCTAATACTTTCTACCATAAAATAAGGTGTGGATATTGCTTTAAAGTGGACTTTCAGTTTGCCAAATATTGTAGTACCACCTTGTTCCTAAACATACACAAGTTTGACAACTCTTTTGTCCCTTCTCACCACTGTAATTTTAACTTTATGAAAGATATGAATATATTGATTTATTGTAACAATTAATTGATAGATAACTAACACCTGTTTCTTCTCTGTCCATTCAGATTTCATTGGATGAGCATAATGTGGATGTTTAAATTCAATTTTCAAATACATTTGGCAATCAATATCAGTATTATATATTCTGCTTAAATCAGACAAATTAATTCTACAAATTATAACAATATTATATCAAATACATTATGACTAATATAAAATAAGTCATTTAGAATTGTGACCATATTTTCTAGTCCTTACAAACAAAACTGGCCTTTACTTATCTATCAAATAATGTCACAGATTGGATCATAGATCAAGGGCTGAGTACAGTTAATTTTGGATCTGAGTTTCTAAATCAGTTACTAAAAGGCTGTACTGACTTGAGTTCCCTAATTAGCTTTACTTTTAAATAAAGACCATCTTCCACCAACCAGTAAATTCCTAGTTAAATAGATTTCTAGTTCTGACCAATTGCACTATTGGGTACATATAATTTTAGTTGATGGTGGATCCTTGGCAGGTAGAGAGCACCTAAATAATTCACATCATGTTTTCATGCAATTCTCCGAACTATGGGGACCAAAAGATTACCATAATTTCATTCCTGTGTTTCTCCTGACAAGCTCAGAGGCTGTTGCCTTTAAGGGACCAAAGAATTCATTTAAGGAGCATACTTCACAGCTCCTCTTGGATTTATGTGCATTATCTTTCCCATCTTTGTTTTCTGGTATGATTTATAACTATTGTTGAGATTGTTTTACCCATTTTTCTACAACTATTATACCTGTCTAGGTTGCTTGCCATCTTTCACATCCTCCTGAAAAAAAAAATCAACATCCTTCATTGTGGCCACTATGGATCAATAACTTCTTTTCTTCACTATGCTTCTCCTCAGAAAAGCAAATTATCCTTGAACTTCTAGAAGTGTGCTAACATTATAGTGGCTTTTATAGGTTATTTTGGCTAGTGTTAATTCACCAATCGAACATACTTTCTCTGAAAATGTACTGCTCAAGTACAATGCAAGTATATATTTTTGATCCAAGTATGTTGAATTACCAGGATTATGTCATGTAGGTATTGTTTCTCAACACATGTACATATTTTGAGTGTGCTAAAGAATGTTCCACAGGTATACTTGGCAGACATTGGAGCTAAGTATATGAGCCCACCAAGTCAATCCAAAAGTGAGATTGGTTTCTCCTTCCATGCATTCTATATTTTTGATTGCCCTCAAAAGGAAAAAAAAGATTAATAGGCATAAATAATATAACAAGTCAGGTATGCATCAGATAGTTTATATCTACAGTATCTGTGTCCCTTTATCAACAGGCCATCCTCTAGGTTAATAATTGGACAGTCACTGGGGTCTGTGTTGTCAAATGAAAAATTTTTTTTGCATCCAGAAAGTACTATTTCCCACATCCTGTCTCCCAGAAAAGGTCTTCTATAATGGGGGTAGATGGTAAAAAGAAAACCAAAAGACAAATCAAAATTAGAATTAGTCAATCTCTTTACCTACAAGGTGTTTATAAATCATTAGACTACATCCTAATGATTCAAAACACTTGATGCCAAGAAATTGTCCAAATCAAGGCATGCTCAAGGTAACATTTTCATCCAGAATACCAGCTGCTGGTGATCCTTGACTCCTCTACCATATGGCAAAGCAATGACAGCATGTGCTCATCTCTCCCTTCTCTTTTAGGTTTTGTTGATTTCAGGTTCTTGCTTCTGTGGCTTTCTCGTTCCCTGTCTGTATTCATTCCGTTTACAAAGGAGTCCACTAAGAGGATTTAGATACATCCTGAATGAGGTGGGTCACACCTTAACTGATGTAGCCTCATCAAAAGTCCTACTTACCATGGGTCCCCACCCACAAGAATGGATTCAATTTAAGGGTATGTCTTTCTAGGGCATGCAGAGCTTCAAACCACTCTACCCTCTCATGTCGTACCAAAGTAATATTATATTTTTCTATTACATTATTCATTTATCAGCAGTTAAAGTTACTTCTCCTTCTTATGACTTGAATTAATATTAACCCAGACTCTTCACCAGATGCTTCACTAAGGATTCTTTTTATCTTTACATCATCTAAAGACCTTTTTCCCAAACCGTATTGGTTCTTGCTCAAGAATGGTGCTTTGGTTTGCCAAAGGGCTGCTGATGCAAAGTACCAGAAGTCTGTAGGCTTTCAGAAAGAGGATTTATTTGAGGTAAATAGTTACAGTTCCAAGCCCATGCAAAGCCCAAACTAAGGCACCATCAGAGATGCTTTTTCACCAAAGTCAGCTACTGTTGAATCTGGATGTTGTCACATGATGAAGCAAGATGACCACCAATCTTTGCCCAGGTTTCAGCCTTCCCCTTTAGGCTCACCATTTACTCTTGAGCTGCTACATGTGCCCAGCCTCTTGGGGTTTTGTGCTTAAGCAATGCTATAGTCCTTTCTCTCCTGGCATAGGGCTTATTTCTTCCTGGGCCTCTTATATCAGTCTTGGCTGTTTAGTGCTCTTCCCAAATTTAGATGTAAGCTATCAGGCAAATGGCTCATCTCTCCCCAGGGCCTCAGATATTGAGCCTTGTAATATGGCACAATAAAAAATGGCAGCGCTCTCATGTCCTGTGTCTGTCTGAGTGAGTGTCCATTTATATCAGTCACAGTAAGGGGTTGGGGACTCAAACTGAGTCAGGCATCACTGATGTACTCCAATAAAAAGCCCTACAGGAATCTTATCAATTATCTAATCAAAGGCCCCTCAACTGAATTTAATACAATCAAAGAGTATCACATCAGAGGAATACATTAGTTTACAAACATATTCTTTCTCTTTTGGGGATTCATAAAATAATCTCAAACTGCCACTGATGGGTACCATGTGGAGCACTTCTCTTAATTCTGCCCATTAAATGGATTATCGCGCCCCTCTTCAAACCACAGGTGTCTCTGCTTTTACTTTCCAAACTGAGTGCTGACCCTGTGCTCTTGAGCTACCATCTGTAAACTATGCTGCTGGTTAGGCATCCACAAAGTACTGCTCATATGGAGGTGCTCCTTTACCTAAGGGTTTGGAAACTCCTCAGGAAAATCTATAACTGGGCACAAATGAATTGTAGCCCCCTGTTTCACTGTGCAATATTTTCCCCCTTTCAAGTGTTCTTGATTTATCATGTCTATTTCATAAATTAATTCTTCTGTTCATTTCCTTACCTGCCAGGACAATTATGATATATACCAGATATATGTATATATCAGTTCTCATAATAACATCATGTCCTTCAGAAACAAAATAAGTTCCAAATAAAATCCAATAACAAGATAGCAAAACTCTTTTAAATGTTGTATACTTTATTAGCTGTGACAGGCCAAAAGTTCTCCATCCAAAAGCTCAATGGTCTGTGCTGGTGACAATGTCAGTATCCCTTGCAGAGGTCATTGTTTACAAAAGAGAAAGTATTCTTCATGACTCTTTTTAAATTTAATTTAATTTTATTATTTTATTTTATTAAAGGTTCTTAGATTACATAATGTTACATAAAAAATACAGCAGATTCCCACATGCCCCACTCCTTACACTTCCCACATTTTCAAACATTAAAAACTTCCTTTATTGGTGTGGTACATTTGTTACAATTGATGAACACATTTTAGAGCATTGTCACAGTGAAGGAAGCCAAGCACAGAAGGACTTATATTACATGACCTCACATATGAATTAAGTGAATTTATCAAACACACAGAACTAGAGTCTGAAAGATACATTTACAGGAGATGGAAACATGACTCTCTTTTTAAGAACAGAGAAGCATATTCAGGGACTTCCATCATATTTTCTCTCATTTGTAATTGGCTAGAATTGTGTCACTTGCCTATCCCTTTATCAATGGCTGTAAAGGAAAATAACATGAACATAATTAGTTTACACTAATCCATTCTCATCTCTATAGCCCGGGGTGAAACCAAATTTACTCAAATACATAGACCCCAGACACTGGAACACAATTGGAATCTATTGGGAAGAATGAAGATGAGAAATTAGTCTCATAAGATGTCCATATATATTATATGCCCTGCTCTCCTACAATTTTGTCTCTCCTCTCCTCTCCTCTCTCCTCCTTCCTTTCTTCTCCTCCCCTCTTCTCCCCTCTCCCCTCCCTTCCTGTTCCCTTCCTTTCATTCTCTTTCTCCTCCTCTTATTCATTCTTTTTCATTCTTCTCTCTCTTGCTCTCTTGCTCTCTCTCTCTCACACACACACTTTCATTCTTTCAATTTCTCTCACTCTATAGCTTTTAGATTCCTCCCACGGGCATTTAAATGTAATAATGTTATGTCCATCTTAAAAAATATTCACCTCTCCCCGATGTTCATTTTCAGTGACTAATTTTATCCTAACTACCCTAATAAAGTAATATCTCTATTTTTTTCAGAAAAGGAATTGAAGCACAGAAAATTTGACTAAATTGCTGAAGATAACACAAATTGATCAAGATTCAACTAATGTTAGCATATTATAGAAATGGAAATTTGTCATGCAAACATTCTTTCAATTTAAATCAGAAAAGATTTTCCAAGTACTTTCTAAGAATATTATACTAGCAAATGATTTCACATGCCAGCTTCTGTATTATTACTAAAAACCCCGTTTTACTTAAGGCTGCTTTGCAGAACCATGTAAATTAATTGACATGGATAGAATCATATAGTAAGTAGAAAATTATAAATCATATCTAAGGTCATATCTTTGCTGCATTCTTTCTCCAGGAACCTACCATTTCTCATTCATATAGAGATGCCCCTGGTCCTAATTCTTTACTGCTGCAGTCTTTCTTTCTACCCCAATGGAACCAGGATATGTCCAGAATCAAACCTGCCTAGATTGTCCTTCAGGTCCCCAGAAATGGGGTCAAATTTGGTAAAGGTAGATCAATGTTTTCTTTACTGTGTGCTTCTTTCCTGGCCACCTGCTGCTTGCTCCTTGTGGAAGAAATAAAGTTCCTAAACATAAGAGCTGATGTGAGTCAGCACTTACAAACTCATCACATCCAGTAGATTAGACACATCACAGCACCTAATCAGGGTGCCCCAAAATACACATCACAGCACCAGTGTACAATCTTAACCACCCTGAAAGACACGAAAGACTTGAACAAATGCAAAGACAATCCATTCTTGGATAGGATGGCTCAACATTATCAACATGTCAGTTCTCCCTCAGATAATTTACAAATGCAATTCAACCCCAATAAAAGCACCATAGGTGATTTTATGGAGTTAGACACATTATACTAAAGTTCATATGGAAAAGTCAGGAAGCCATTGAAAAAAGTACAATGGAGGATTAGACTTACCAGTATTAAAACATACTCTAAAACCACGATAATTAAAACAGTGTGGTGCTGGTGCACGAATAGACAAATAGTTCAATGGAATAGAATAGAAAACCCAGAAATAGAACCAAGTACAAGTGGCAATTTAGTGTATGGTAAAGGTAGCATCTCAAATCAGATGAAGATGGACTTATTTTTTTAAATTTTTATTTTATTTTTATTTTTTATTTTTATTTTAAAGATACTTAGATTATACAAATGTCACATAAAAAATATAGGAGATTCCCATATGCCACGCTCCCTACACATCCCACATTTTCCCACATTAACAATATCCTTCTTTAGTGAGGTAAATTCATTGCAATTGATAAACACATTTTGGAGCATTGCCACTAAGTGTGGATTGAAGTTTACATTGTAGTTTACACTCTCTCCCACACAATTCTGTACGTTATGACAAGATTTATAATGGCCTGTATCTGTCGTTGCAATGTCATTCAGGACAATTCCCAAGTCCCAAAAATGCCCCCGTATTACTTTTTTTTGGATGAAATGGGAAAGTATCTATGCTGTAATATGAAGTGATACAACGCCATGCATTCAGTATGAACTCGACTATTTAAAAACACATAAAAGAGGCCGGAAAAAAATATATCAAAATGGTGGCTTCTGGGAGATGGGATTATAAGTACATTTCCCACCTTCCCTTATATTTTTCTGTATTTTCCTAAATTTCTTAAACGCATATTTCATCTATGGCAGGAAAAATATACCCCTCTATATTTTAATTAAAAAAAAAAAAAAAAAAAAAACTGCTTGGAAGCAGCCCCAGTGGGTTTTGTGAGCATTCAGGTGAGGTACTCCCTGCCTCTTCTCACCCTGTTTTCAGGTGAGGTACCCCCACCACCTCTCACCTTGTTTTCAGGTATGCTACTCCCACCTGTTATGTTATTGTACAATGAGGTACAATAACATAGTGATAAGGGTTCAAGCTTATCAAGAAAGGATGCTGAATTTTGTCAAACACCTTTTTGATGTCAATTAAGATGATCATGTAGTTTCCCCCCTTCGATTTATTCATGTAGTGTATTACATTAATTGATTTTCTTGTGTTGAACAACTCTTGTATACCATGTATAAAATCCGCTTGATCATGGTGCATAATTCTTTAATATGCAGTTGGATTCAATTTGCAAGTACTTTGTTGAGAATGTTTGCTTCTATATTCATAAGAGCTTGTTCTGAAATTTTCTTTTTTGTGTGTGGTATCTTTATCTGGCTTTGGTATTACCATGGTGTTGGCTTCATAAAATGGGCAAGGTCATTTTTCCTCCTCTCCAATTTTTTGGAAGAGTGTGAGCAGGATTGGTATTAATTCTTCTGGAAATGATTGGTAGATTTCACTGTGAAGTCATCATTCCTGGGCTGTTCTTTGTTGGGAGGTTTATGATGACTGATTCAATCTCTTTACTTGTGATTGTTTTATTGAGATCTTGTATTTCTTCTAGAGGCAACTTAGATTGTATATTTCCAGGAATTTCTCCATTTCATCTAGGTTGTCTACTTTGTTGGCATACAGTTTTTCATAATATATTCTTATAATCCTTTTATTTCTGATTTATTTGCATCTTCTCTCTTTTTTCCTTTGTTAGTCTAACTAAGGGTCTGTTGATTTTATTGGTCTTCTCATATAAACAGCTTTTAGTTTTGTTGATTCTCTTTATTGTTATTTTTGTTCTCAATTTCATTTAGTTTTGCTCTAATCTTTTGATTTCTTTTATTCTGCTACCTGTGGGGTTAGTTTCTGTTCTGTTTCTAGTTCCTCCAAGTATGCAGTTATTTTTACCATTTTAGCTCTTTCTTCTTTTTTAATGTAAACATTGAGGGCTATAAATTTCCCTCTTTGCGCTTCCTTCATTATATCTCATACTTTTTGCTATATTCTGTTCTCGCTTTCATTTGTCTCGAGATATTTATTGATCTCATTTTGCAATGTCTTCTTTAGCCCATAGATTAAGAGTGTGTTGTTTCACTTTCATATATTTGCATATTTTCCCATTCTCTGCCTATTGTTGATTTTCAGCTTCATTCTACTATGATATATGAAAGTACTTTGTATAATTACAATCCTTATAAATTTACTGAAAGCTTTTTTTGTGACGTGACCCAATATATGATCTATCCTGGAGAAAAATCCATGAGCACTTGAAAAGAATGTATATCCTGCTCTTTTGATGGTGTGATGCTCTGTATATGTCTGTTATGTTAGTCTAGTTCATTTATCATATTGTTCAGTTTCTCTGCTCCTCATTGACCCTTTGTCTAGATGTTCTATCCATTGTTTAGAGGGCTGTAGTGAAGTCTCTGACTGTTACTGTAGAGAAATCTATTTCTCCCTTCAGTTTTGCCAGTGTGTGCCTTGTGCATTTTGGGGCACCCTGATTAAGTGCATATAAGTTTTTATGATTGTTATTTCTTCCTGGTGGATTGCCCCTTTTCTTAGTATATTATGGCCATTTTATCTCTTATAACAGGTTGTATTTAAAGTCTACTATGTCAAAAATTAGTATAGTTATCCTTGCACTTTTTGTTACTGTTTGCATGAAATATATTTTTCCAACCTTTCACTTTCAGCCTATTTGTATAATTTGGTCAAAGATAAGTCTCTTGTAGACAGCATATAGTTGGCTCATAACTATTTTTTTAATCCATTCTCTCAGTCTCTTTCTTTTGATTCGGGAGATTTATCCATTAACGTTGAATGTTTTCACTGTATAGACATTACTTACTTCAACCATTTTGTCCTTTGTCTTTCATATGTCATATCTTATTTTCTCTCTCGTTGTACTATTTTATTTACCCTTTCTGATAATCTTCATTTCCATACTCTCCAAGTCTTTGTCTTCTTTGTTATCCTTTCAGGCTTCAGGAATCCATTTTTAAAAATTTCTTGTGTATGGCTACCCTCTTTCTAATGAAATCTCTTAGTTTCTGTTTATCTGTGAATATTTAAACCTCATTCTCATTTTTGAAGGTCAATTTGCCAGATAAAGAATTCTGCCTTCCAGTCTTTCTCTTTCAGTATCTTCTTGCCTCACCTCCATGGTTTCTGATGAGAAATCCACACTAAATACTATTAAACTACCCTTGTCTGTGATGGATTGTTTTTTTTTTTTTTTTCTTGGTGTTCTCTAAATTCTCTCTTTTTGGCATTTTAAATTCTGATAAGTATGTGTCTCAGAGTAGATTTAGTATGATTTATTCTGTTTGGAGTACATTGCACCTTTTGGGCCTACATTTTCAAGTCCTTCATAACAGTTTTGAAATTTTAAAGACCATTATTTCTTTGAATATTCTTTCTCCTCTTTCCCCTTCTCTTCTCCTTTGGAAGACTCATGATGCATATGTTAGTGTACTTTATGCTATCATTCTTTTTTTTTTTATTTATTATTTTTATATTTTTTTTTACCAGGAGGTCCCGGAGATCGAACCCAGGTCCCTCCATATGGGAGACGGATACCCAACCAGTTGAGCCACATCCGCCCCCCTATGCTATCATTCTTTATCGTGAGCCTTCACTCAATTTTTTACATTC
>JAKSZT010000751.1:0-16340 GCA_026826555.1 Tolypeutes matacus
CAGGAGGAATATTCTGGCATAATAATCTCTAGGAATGAAACTTTTTTTTTTTAATACAATCTCCCTTAAGATATTCATACGTTCTAGGAAAAAATTCCTCTTTGGGAATCATGCTCTTCTCTTTGGCACAAATTCCCAGACATAACAAGATCACTAGGAAAAATGTCCAGAGACTCCCAGAACAATGGAATCCAAGATCTGAGGAAGAAATGAGAATTGAACTAGATGCTACTGTCATCTCAATGGAGGGCCAATATATTCAAATGTCATCAGATACATCCCATTTTAGTGCCAAAGACAACCATTTCAATTAACATGAAAAGGAAATTTTGGCCGTGGATTCCAAAACTATAATACTCACATTAGAATGATACACCCTCATATGCAAATTTGGCACATTTAAACCATAGAAAAAATTAAAGTCCTCGGTAAGAAAAAAATTTACAGAATTTTTAAATATCGAATATTGTGTATTAAGAAATCAGTACTATGGGTTTGGAAAGTCTCTTGTCACACAAGAGAGTAAAGGCTCTGGTAGGGTCCCTTAGTTGACAATGAGGAAGTCAACTATACGCAGCATTTCAGTGGGGAGAAGAAGGGATCAAAAAAATCAGGACTTATTCCAGCAAACACTACATAGTGCCAGGAGGAATATTCTGGCATAATCATCCCTAGGAATGAATTTTTTTTTTCATACAATCTCTCTTAAGGCATTCATACTTTCTAGGAAAAAAATTCCTCTTTGGGAATCACGCTCTGCCCTTTGGCACAAATTCCTACACATAACAAGATCACCAGGAAAAACGTAGTATTTCCGTCCAGAGACTTCCAGGACAATGGAATCCAAGTTCTGAGGAAGAAATGGGAATTGAACTAGAAGTTACTGTCATCTCAATGGAGGGCCAATATTTTCAAATGTCATCAGAAACATCCATTATATCGCAAAGGACAACCATTTCAGGTAACATGAAAAGAAACGTTTGGCCGTGGATTCCAAAAGGGCTGTGTCTGGTGTATTGTGAAATACTTGAATCACGGTTATCCTGTCATTGCTGACGCAGGAAAAATGGCCAAAACTCAGTTTCAAGCATCTGGATACGCAGTTTTTTTTTTCCTACTCCTTCCACTGAAGGCTCTTATTTGGGAGTTGACCAAACAATACGGCAGGCTAATTGCATGGAACTTAGGGGCAGGTGGGTAGTGATTTTTGCAGAAACCTGCATCAGAGGAGAAGGCACTGCTAAATAATATGCAAAGAGAGGAATGGAATCCTGGAGAATTAAACTGCCCTCTAATACTCAAACATAGAATTCAAAGGGAAAAAATCCTCTCCCCAACTCAGGAGTATGTGGACAAAATTAAAACACAAAAGTCTCGGAAACAGACACACCCAACACACACAAATTTACAAACATCTTGAGTTCAGGGATTGGAAGATAATTTTGAACCTAAGGGAGGGTGTGGGGCTCGGATAAATAAATTCATAATATTTTATCATGTTGTAAGAAATATTCAACCATGTGATGGGGATACATGGGATAAAGGTCACCTGGACATACATATAAGGTATATAAATAAGTTCAAATGTACTTGGGGCATTTTCACAGTGGGTGGAGATTCATACAACAACCAAGAGAACATTGAATCCCCTTCCTGAAGAGCTCTGCTACATTCTCTAATGCAGCAATAACTGTCCCCCAAGTCCAAGGGCACTGACTTGCAAAGGAGAATGGGACATTAATGGGCCCTTGATAGTGATGACTATGCTTGTGAGTGGTTCCTCTTGAAATTGAAACAGCCTAGTGTTGTGGGGTGCCTAAGAGTTGTCTCCTGATAGCCTCTTTTTTGCTCAAATGTTGTCTCTCTCTAAGCCAAACTCAGCATATAAATGTATTACCTTCTTCCCAGCATGGGATATGACTCCTAGGGATGAGCCTCCCTGGTACATTGGAATTACTACCAAGCACCAACTAGAAATGCAACTGAAAAAAGTCCTCCAATAAAAGGGGGGAAAGGGAAAGACAAATGAGTTTATATGGCTAAGAGACTTCAAAGTGAGTCAGGAGTCATCCCAGAAGTAATGCTTATACAAATCTCAGCAGGATCTCGTAGACTGTCGAAGTGGATACTACCTCAAATAGTGGGGCTCCAGAGAGCTCTGGAGACAACCCATGTCCTATAGTTAGGCCAGATAGCCCCAGTGTTTGGTGCCTTGCCAGTGGGCCCTACTTGGAGTTTGTTCTCCTGAGAGTGATAGAGTTGGACTAAGTACTGGCTTCCCTACACATGGCTCATCTGTCCTTTCTATTTGAACGTATTGGAGCTGGTGTACATCCAAGAGACTTGAATCTTTGGGCAGTCCATGTGCAAGCTGGGCCCTGAGCTTCAGTAGAGTTGCAACACCTACTCTCCAGTTCATTGGACTCCCCCAGGACAACTAACAAGGAGGTGAGGATTGACAATCACCATACCCAGGAAACAAGAGAACCTACAACTGCAAGCAAGAGAGTCCCATCCATCGGCTGTATGCAATTGAAGCCCCCGCTCAGTTAGTGGTGGAGTGAATATCACCATCCCAGAATCCTCAGGATTCTGGAATGAACTATGGACTACAGTGGACGTACTGGTATTCTACAATAGACTTGTTGTGATTCTAGCAGTGGAAGAAATTACACAATTGATGTGGACCAGTGGCCTGGATGCTCTGGGGACAGGGGGAGGGAAAAACAGGTGTAATGAGGGGTCTTTCTCAGGACTTGGGAATCATCCTGAATGGCATTGCAATGACAGATATATGCCATTATATATCTTACTGTAACTTGCAGTATGTGTGGGAAGGTGTAAAGTACAATGTGTACCAGGGTCCATTCTCAATGGCAATGCCCCACAATGTGCTTATCAATTGCAATAAATGTGCCACAATAATGAATGATGTTGTTTACATGGGAGGGTGTGGAAGGTGTGAGGAGTGGGGCATATGGGAATCCCTATTTTTTTGTGTAACACTTGTGTAATCTATTTTTTTAAAAAAATAAAAAGTATATATATTTTTAAAAAGGAGAGGTTTTTGACAGCATGAGGGATTTGTAATTTTTAAAAAAGATGAATTTGTCACTTATTTTCCCATTTTGTTGTTGCATTTTTTTCTTTCTTTTTACTTAATGCTCAATTTTGTCTTTAAATGTGGTTAGATATTGTTTTAGTTTGCCAAAGTGCTGTGAATGCAAAGTATCAGAAATGTGTTGGCTTTTATAAAAGGGATTTATTTACAGTAAAAGTTACAATTCCAATGTGCTCATGAAAAGTTCAGTTTGAGGCACCATAAGAGGTGCTTTCAACCCCTACCATGTGTTGAAGCAAGATGGCCACCAATTTCTGACAAGGTTTGAGTTCAGCTGTGGGCATCCAGGCTAGGATTGTCTCTTCTTGAGCTGCTCCAGGGGCCCAACTTCTGGGGCTTTTGTGCTTAAGCTATCTTCTAGTCCTCTTCTCACAAGGGCAGGATAAAAAATGGCAGCTTCCTTTTACTGTGTCTGTTTGTATCTCTCTTTGTGTCTCTGGGTATATATCAGACCCAGCAAGGGTACAGAGAATCAACCTGAGTCATGCCTCACTGACATAGCCCAATCAAAGGCCCTAAATTGACCTTATTGAATCTAATCAAAGTACCCTCAAGAGATTTTTAATACAATCAAGGGGATCACAGCCACAGGATTAGGTTAGTTTAAAAACATAGTTTTTCTCTCTTTGGGATTCATAAAATAATCTCAAACTGCCACAGATAACTTAGAATTTAATCTCCAATTTAGATGTAATAACTAATATTTCTTCAAATATACATTATTAAAATAATTGAGAACCTATAATATTCCAGATGTTATGCTATAAGCTAGGGATTACAATATTTAATAAAACAGAATTTTTAAAAATGATCCTGCCTGCATAGACCGTATATTCTTACAATAGGTAATAAATAAGGGAATGACTTTTAAAAGTAGTCACTGTCTGATAAGTTCTATAAAGAAAACAGAGTACTATGATGGAAAATAAGAGGAAGAAATTTACATTTCAATAAGGCAGGCAGAGAAAGCTGTTTATAAAGATATTAAGTGGAGATTCAAAGGATGAGATATCACTACCATGGGAAGTGTTGTTTCATGTGGAAGGACCAAATTTGAAAAAAGTTCAGCAAGTTTAAGACAGTGAAAAGTTAGTGTATTGGAGGGTAAATAGGAATGGGATAGAACAAAACAAACTGAAGTTTAAGAGACAAATAGGAAATATATGCTGAGGGCAGTATAGACCTTGGTAAGGGATTTGGATTGTATTTAAAATCCTTTTAAAGGGTCAGTAAATAAAATTAGAAAAACAATTTGTAATTGAGGAGGTTTACCTCTAAACAAACATCTCAATATCAAGGTGGAAGAACTACTTGAGAATTGCTAACAAATCATATGCTATACTATTCTAGCCCCAGAAGGTTAAAGACTATTCTATTCACATGTCTTTCTAATTCAGCAATAAGCAAAATACCTTGCACAGCAGGTATTCTGTAAAAATTACATGAGTATATGACTATTACTCCCTTTAGAATCAACTGAGATACTTTTCCTACTCTCCAACTTCCTTGGGGTCCTTTATTTCTGTCATTTTACCCTATGTGTAGGGCTAAAAACAGTATTATAGAAATAAAAAAAAACTATCTATGGAGTAAATTATATATTTTCTCATGACTGTACTGAACATTAGTGGTGTATGGTTACTAAAATTGGTTTGAAGGCATCCCACTAATTTTGTTAGTTTCCTAATGTGTGAATCTATAATCCATATTCCAAACATAAAGACCAAGAAACTACAATTCCCAGTCTGCTCTGCTGCTAAGGTGCAGACATAAGACTTGGGTTTTGCCAACCAGGTATATCTGTGCAAATCTTTGAGTTGCAAATTACTGATAAGAGGCTGGGTACTGATGAGGGCTCAACAGAAATCTGGGTCTTTCTGAAATCAAGGGAAAAGGTAGGAGCTTTCTTGTTTGGCCAGTGGCAGCACAGTTGTGGTGTCAGCAACAGCAGCTCACTTAGCAGGACAGTCATGTAAGGTGGGCTTCTGAAAGTGGTTCCCTATGTCTCAATCTCCATCCCCCACAGGGTTTTTGTTTTGAAAGAAGCTTTACATTACATAAACATTACATTGAAAATATAAGGGGATTCCTATGTAACCTAGCTCTTCCTCCTCCCCATGTTTCCCCATTAACAACATCTTTAATTAGTGTGTTTTATTTGTTACAACTGTTGAACACATTGCTAATAATAATGGTCTATAATATGCATTATAGTTTACACTTTGCACAACACAATTATATATTTTGACAACATTCATAACGGTCTGGTATCCATCATTTCAATGCCATGCAGGACTATTACAATGTCCAAAATGCACAATGTTAAAACCTATCCTTCCCTCTCCCTTCCCTCAGAACTTCTGGAGACCACTGCCTTTATATCAAGGATATTATTCTAGAATAATAATACCTACTTTAGTACATAGTTGCATTCCTCCCTTCTGTTTGTTCATTCCTTATTCTTGAGGACTTTGAGATGGTGATGCTCACTCTGTTTCTGACTGAGAGGGGACTTAGATCCCAAGGGGCAGATGGATGGATCTGTAGATATTCTGTTTTTTTTGGGATGGAGGTTGTCCATCATCATCTTTTTTTTTAGTTGTCTTGGGAGTGTCCAATGAAGTGGAGAGTAGGTGATACACCTCTGCTGACATTCAGGGTTCAATTGGTTCAATTGGCATATGAAGATTTAAGTCTCTGAAACAAACATTTAACAATTATAGGTTCAAATAAAAGGGGCTGAAGAACCACTTGTAAGGAAATTATAAATGAGTCTAACTCATAGAGGAGCATATATATCAAAATATGGTCCACTGACAGGATGTTGAATTCCTGAGATTGTCTGCCCCACCTATGGTATTTAGATGTCTCTAGAGACCTCAGGAGCCCTGCTGTTTGAGGCATTGTTTGCTGTGGTCATCTATGAGATCCTCCTGAAACTTACATAAGCATAACTTCTGGAAAGATCTCCAGACTGATTTTGAAATCTCTTAGCCATAAAAACTCATTTGTATTTAATATTTCCACATTTTTGTCAAGGTCTTTTTCCAAATGCATGTGTATTGGTGCTTGGTAATAATCCCTCCATGCCAGAGATCATCAATCCCGGGAGTCTTGTCCCAAATGAGGTGGGGGTGGGGGAGGTAGTGAGTTTATATGTTGAGTTTGGCTTAGAGAGAGACCACATTTGAACAACAAGGAGGCTTTCAGGAGTAACTCTTAGGCAACATATATTACTAGGTTACTTGTTAATTTCATAAGAACAATGTTCATAATTATAACCATCAACATCATCAGCCTGGTATAATGGATTGACTTCCTAGGCACTGCCCATGTGCTCGAGTGAATATTGACATTCTGTTAGAGAATTTAGCAGGGCTTCCCAAGAGAGGAATTCAGTATTCTTTCAGTTATTGTGTTGGTCTTCACCACTGAGACAACACCCCGTGACCACTTGAACATACTCATATGCCATATAAGCATGGCCCAGATATATCTTTCTCCACATCACTGAATCTTGACTCTGACTCCTGCCCTTTTAAAGCATCTTAAAAGTATTCAATTGTTTATAATAAAGCCATTCTAAATAAACTAATTAGAGATGATTCTGAGCCCTCTATAAGAACCCTGCTTTATATTCCAAAATAATTTAAGTTTTACATTTCAGTTAATACCAGGGTTGGAATGTCAACAATTTCAGAAGCATTCCAGTTAACAAGGGTCCTTTTTACAAATCAGTTATGCTTCAGATGGTTAAATGGATATGATGAACATTCAGGAAATACTTATTAAACATTTTTTTTCTGTGAACCATTGTTGTAGTTTCTGGTGATGGAGTAGTCACCTAAAAAAGACAATGTCTCTACATTCATGAAGTTGACAGTCCATTTGCTGGAGAGGGTCACAATAAACACATGAATTAGATTATAAAAATTATGTAGAGAAAATGTAATAGGATAATGTCATAGAAAGTAACTCAAAGAAAAAAAATATTTTTACAATAGATGGTCAAGGAAATCCTCTATAAAAAGAAAACTAAATTTTTGGCAGTTTTATACTCAGGACTTATCTCAATTATTTATATGTTTCCTTATTTTTCACCTATATCTCTCCACTTGAAAGTGTTTGAAAATTTGGGTTCTAAAGCCAAACTTCATGGCTTCAAACCCCACCTCAAACATTCATAAGTTGTGATCTTGGCTAATTTATTTGAAATGTAAACTGAGTAATGACACATCAGCAATGTGAAGATCTAGAGGAGAAGCATTTCAGTAAGGGGGAAGAAGCAGCACAAAAGTCCAAAAGCCAGAATGAGGACATTGTGAATGGAACACAGTGAACATGGAAGAGTGGGGAGAGATGAGATCATAGAGATATGTATTAGGATGGGGAGAAATTGTGCAGGAAATTGTAGATCATGGAAAGGCTAATTAGAATTTGGTGTAAATTTGGTTAAACAGATAACTTTTCTTCTACCAATCATCTTAGCTCAGTTGCTCTAAGTGAATACAGGGCATTTACATAGGGGAAAATTGTCATGATTGAAAGAAAAGTAGTCCATGAAGAGGGAAAGTGAAGATCTGTGTTGTGAAATGCACAACACAGCACAATCTCTCTACTAAAGAGAGAGATTACCACAAAGGATACACAAACTTTTCTGGAAAAGAATGTTGCTGGAGGAAATGTGTTATTTATCTTTATCCTGGTTTCAATGTAAAGCTGAATTTATAATAATATAGCTAAGGTTGTTGGTGAATTTAGAGTCAGAAAAGCAGAGTGTGGAGAATGATGCTCATGCAGGTCAAATAAAACTCACCTTCTCATGACTACAAATACCTCTAGTGGTTTTACTCCTGTCCTTTAAACTTGTTTGCTCTCATCCCTGGACATGATTAGATAAACACTGCAAATTCTCTCTTGGGTCTCTTTGAACAGCCAATATAAAGTGGCCCTTGCCTCTGAGTCACTGTCTATCACATCACTTGTTTCATTCATTTTTAGCACTTTTCACTGTAAGAATTTATCTTGATTATTTATGTTTATGTATTTACTGCCTAGATATCTCCACTAGAAATTGTTGAAAAAAAGTAGGGTCTGGAGCCAACAACATGGGTTCAAATTTTACCTCTGGTGTTCACTAGCTTGTGACCTTGGGAAACAGTTAAATTTCCAAGCTTCTGTTAATTATCTTGGAATCAGAAATAGCTTTACCTATTTCGTAAGATTCTTATAAAGTTTAAACAAGACACAGGTTGCCTAGTATCTGTGGCATTGTATTCAATAAATGATAGTTTTCTTTCCAATTATTATTCTATTGCTTTATTTGACACAAAAATGTCATTAAATTGTGTGGTCTTTCTTATTGGATTTTAACTTAAGAGACATTTAAACCTGTAAGGTGATTGCTTCAGAGAGTTAATCTCATTCATCCTGCATTAATTTTATTTGGTTTACTCTCAATATTCTGAATGTTCCTCATGGTTTCCTAAGATAATGTTCAGGATTGAATCATGTCACCCACAAAAGATATGTTCAAATTCTAAGACTGGGGCTATGGGTCTGAACCCATTTATAACTAGGATCTTTGAAGATGGCATTATTAGTTAAAATGTGACTAAATTGAATGAAGGCATGTTTTCATCTAAAATGTTGAGGTTCTTATAAAATGAGGAATTTGGACACCAAAGTAGAAGCCAGAATTTAGGAAAAGGAAGAGGAGGAAGAGATTCCCACATGAAAACAGAGGTAAGAAATTGGTGTGATGCATCTATAAACCAAGGGGAAATCTCCTCACACATGCTATTGGGTCCTGCAGCCATGGGAGAGAAAGCAGCAAGAATAGAAAGGGGGCAGGGAAAGATACCTAACAGCAGGAATTTATCCAACTGCAAGGAGTCAAACCTGCCCAAGGGAAAGCGACTGGATAGATTTCCAAAAGGCTAACTAACCCAACAAGAAATTTTAGCTCAGTGTAGGAGTTTCCACCTTGAATATACAAACTCCATAGTTCCATTCCCAGCTCTTCTTAAAGTAGTAATGCACTGGGGTATCAAACATCCAGCTGATACTTTAGGACAGGGAAAAAATAGACATTATTTTTGTATTGGCTTCTCTAGGGACAATTATTTTTCCTAAAAAAGCTTACTTAAAAAAAATAACTTACTTTACTGACTAGAACCCCCTTCCAAACTTGCAGAGGGAAGGTGGCAAGGTAATTGATTAATGAACACAGACAGCCTGAGATATCCCACAGCAGCCTAATAGGGAAGGCTGTTCTTAGTTTTTATTTGACTGCTTGTGTATGTGTTTGCTTTTTTGGTTTTCTTGTTTTTATTTTCTCTTTCTCCCCACACCCCTTTTTTTCTTTAATTAGGTGCTGTTGGTTTGTTTCTTGTTTACTGTGTTTCCTCTTCCTTTATTTCCCCTTTTCTGTGTATACAAATTTTATCTACCAACACTGCCTCTTTTCCTTCCTTCATCTTTCTATCTTTTGCTTTCTGTTGTTGTTCTTACATTCCACCTCTCTTTATTTAGTCCTCAATTTTTTGTGTGTTTTTATTTCTATCTCATCTATTCTTTCTTTTTTTAACTTTTTCTCTTTTTGTCTTTTCTTTCCTCTTTTCCTCTCTCCTCATCATTCTGCCCTTTTAATACATTCTATATATTGCTCTCTATTAGGTTTCCCATTTCATTGTAGGTAACCTACTTATTTATCCCCATTAGTCTACACTGCTTACATGAGTTAAATATTCATTTTCCTAGGTCTTATACAGTTCCTTTTATAACTTTTACTGTTATTATTACTATTATCATTTTTTTAATGTGCCCTTTTGCTTTCTCTGGCCCTAATCTTTTTCCTTCAAGGGGAGATGGAAAACAGCAAGGAAATAGAACAAGAAGAACAAAGTGTCAAAGAGAAATCTTAACACACACACAAAAACAGCCATTAAACAAAACCCTAGAATAGAGACACTAATCAACTGAATAAACCAAGCAAGATAAAAAAAAAAATGACCAGAGAGAAAAAAAAAATTATAAACCATACCAAGAAACAGGAAAACATGACCCAGTCCAATGAAAACCCAAAAATGAGGAAGAGATGCAGAACATTGAGCAATTAATCAAGCTGTCCAAACAAATATCATGGACCAAATTAATGAAGTGAAGTAAGTGATTAAGGAAATTAAGAAGACACTGGATTAACATCCTGAAGAAATTGTAAATACCCATAAAAAGATAATGGATATGATTGTGATGAACATCACAATCCAAGAAATCAGAAAGACACTGGAAGCACATAACAGCAGATTTGAATATGCAGAGGAAAGAATTAGCAATGTGGTAGACAGTACATCTGAAATCAAACACATAGTAGAGCAGATAGATAAAAATATAGGAAAAATCCAGCAGGGATGTCAAATGAATTATAAATGATGACCAAGAAGGTTTCATTCCAGGTAGGAAAGGATGGTTCAACATAAGAAAATCAATCAATGTAATACACCACATAAACAGTTTGAAAGAAATAAAAATCACATGATCATCTCTATAGATACAGAAAAAACATTTGAGGAAATACAGCACCCTTTCCTGATAAAAAACACTGCAAAAGATAAGGAATAGAAGAAACTTTCTGAACATGATAAAGGGCATATATGAAAAACCCATAGCTAACATCATATACAATGGTCAAATCCTAAAAGCTCTCTTTCTAAGATTGGGAACAAGACAAGGATGCCCACTATCACCACTCCAATTACCATTGCCTTAGAAGTACTTGCCTGAGCACTAAGGCAAGAAAAAGATATAAAAGCCATCCATTTGGGAAGGAAGAAGTAAAATTTCACTATTTGTACATGACATGATTCTATACATAGAAAGCCCTGAGAAATCTACAACAAAGCTTCTAGAGTTTATAAATGAGTTCAGTACAGTTGCAGATTATAGCATCAATGTCAAAAATCAGTAACATTACTGCATACCAATAATGAACAATCTGAGGAGGAAAACAAGAAAAAAATACCATTTACAATAGTAACTAAAAAAATAAAATATCTAGGAATAAATTTCAGTAAAGATATAAATGACTTATACACAGAAAACTACACAATACTTTTAAAGAAAATCAAAGAAGACTTAAATAAATAGAAGAATATTCCCTGTTCATGGATAAGAAGACTAAATATCATTAAGATACCTATCCTACCCAAAGTAATATACAGATTTAATACAATCCCAATAAAAATTAACACAACATTTTTTACTGAATTGGGAAAACTTACTATGAAATTTATTTGGAAGGGCAAGAGGCCCCAAATAGCCAAAGATATTTGAAAAAGAAAAATTAAATAGGAGGAATCACACTATCTGACATTAAAACATACTTCAAAGTTACAGTGGTCAAAACTGCATGGTATTGGTATAAGGTTAGACATACTGACCAGTGGAACTGAATTGAGGGTTTTGATATAGAACCTCACATATACAGTCATCTGATATTTGACAACACCACCAAGCCCACTCAACTGGACGGGAATGGCCTCATCAACAAATGGTGCTTGGAGAACTGGATATACATATCCAAAAGAATGAGAGAGGAACACCATCTCACATGTTATACAAAAATCAACTCAAGATGGATCAAAGATCTAAATATAAGAGGGAAGACCATAAATACATTGAAAGATAAAATAGGGAAGCATGTACAGGACCTTGTAATAGGAAATGGCTTCATGAAATTCACACCCAAAGCATGGGCAGCAAAAGAAAAAATATATGAATGGGACCTCCTAAAAATTAAATCAGTTTGCACCTCAAAGGAGTTTGTCAAGAAAGTGAAAAGACAGCCTACCCAATGGGAGAAATTATATCTGATAGGAGCCTGATATCCAGCATGTATAAAGAAATCCTATATCTTAAAAATAAAGAGACAAACAACCCATTTAAAAAATGGGAAAGTGATTTGAACAGACACTTCTGCAAAGAAGAAATGCAAATGGCTATAAAGCACATGAAAAGATGCTCAACATCACTAGCTATTAGGGAAATGCAAATCAAAACTAGAATGAGATACCATCTTACCCCCATTAGACTATTGGCCATTAAAAAAAAAACAGGACTACAAGTGTTGGAAAATACTATTGGAAAATATGAAATATTACAGAAACATTTTTAAAATATATTCAAGACCTGATTACAAAAATGTGAAAACACTTCTGAGAGAAATTTTAAGATGCATATAAATGGAGAGATATAGCATGTTGATGGATTAGTGACCCATTATTTTTACCATATAAATTTTATAGTTTCAATTACAATCAAATGCCATTAGAAATTTTTGGGAAAAATTACAGTGTTATTCTGACATTTTTGCAGAAATTTAAAATAGGTAGTGTGGTAAGTCCCTCCCAAAGAAGGAACATTGGAATTACTGTACCTAATTTCAAGACTTCCTATAAAGTTCCAGTAAAAAGACTTGACATTGGCATAGAGAGAAAAATATAGATTGGTGGAACAGAATACAAATGTCATAAATAGAGGCAAATATATGGTTATTTTTACAAAAATTTCAAAGTAATTCAGTAGGAAAAGAATAGACTTTACAACAAATTTGGCTTTGTCAATCATATATCCACAGAGGGAAAATGTACCTCAAACATTTCCTCTCATCATACACAAAAATTAAATGTTGGTCAGAGACTTTTATGTTAAGCTAAATCTATAAAAATTCTAGAAGAAGTTTTGTGATGTTAAGTACACCAATATTTCTTGGATATAAAACAATAAGCATGAACCAAAAGAAGAAGATGAAAAGTAAAATTTGTTAAAATTTATAAACTTCTCATCATCAGATGACACTATTTTAAAAATGAAAATGTAAAAATTTAGGCCACAGACTTCTAGAAAATTATATTTGCATCATCTGAATGACAAAGGAAATATAGAGAGTAATAAGGTACCAAGAACAATATTTTTAAATTGTGAAGAGGCCTTGAACAGCAACTTCACAAATGAAAATATACAAATGGCCAATATAAACATGAAAAACAGCACCTGGAAAGTACAAATTAAATCTACAATAATTTACCACTATATACCCCCTAGAATGACAAAAGGAAACAACTAAAAATGCCAAGTAACAAAGATGTAGACTTACTAGTACTCTATTCTTATAGTTTAGATATCTTTCTACATTTTTATTGCTGTATGATATTCTATAGCCAGCCCATAGACATCAGAGCTAATTTTAATCTGTAGCCTTCTGGGGTTTCTGGCTACTTACAAAGCCCTCTTGAATAATGTGAAAAACAATGTTAGGAATCAAGCACTTTAAAATATCTGCTGTTATGTTTAGGTCCTTATTGCTCTAGTAATCAATAGCAGGTTTCCAGAAAAATTTACATCTTGGTAAGAATCAGAATCTCCTTCTATGGCATGAGTCGATGGAGAAACTGTATCAAAGGTTCACACACTGGAATGATATCACCCTGCTATTCACATGACATTCAGCCTTCTCAACAAAAGGATCACACAGAGAATGAGGACTCCACTTGGTTAAGTTTCCAAGTACAGAGAACACAATTCCCACTAATGAATGGGTGTTTCTCAAATATAGCTCTTCAAAATACGTATTTCTAAGACAAAGTCTTTCCATCAAAGGAGAATATTTATTCCTGGGAAAAAAGGAGCAACTACAAAAGCATGTTCCTGAACCTTTAAATATCTATTCAGTGCAAGGTGAAAATGATTTGCTGTTGTGTTCACATCTCCAGAGCAAGATTCATCATGGGCAAAACAACACAAATAAGTGTTTCCACCACAATTTCCACTCTTGCCCTGTGGGAACAGAGCCATCCTTATAGATCTCCATACTATTTCATGTGAATCAATTTTAAATTCAAATCAGAGATTTTTTGGGAAAAAGTTTTTCAGGTTTTAGACCAAAAGGAAATATTTAGATTCTTATGAACACTTTTTTAACAACTGTTGATTTGAATTAACTGAATACTCTCTTCCAAGTGTGTGACATCTTACATATTAAAAGTTATTATTCCTAGAGGAGGTGAGTTTGAAGATGGCATTTTTTTGTGAATACCCCCAAACATCATTATGATCATCTATAAAGACTACTAAGGTGTTTTTTTCAATAGTGCTGACTCTTAGTAAATTTTGTTCTTTACCTATTTACAAATAATTTCTCAACATTTTCAAAAATAGAGTAATAAAGTGTGTCATCCCCATCCCAATAACTTAAATGATAATAAATATCATTAAGCTCATTCCAAAGATGAAAGCATTGAGGTTCATAGAAGGTAAGCAATTTCAAGCTTTGTAACCGAGATCACTGACATCTGCTACGATACTTTTATCATAAGATATTGTCCTTTAATAAAGGAGATTAATCATAAAGATGGAAACAATATTTAAATATATTTAGCAAAGAAAAGACAGAAACAAGAATAAAAATAACATAATCAGCTGATTAGTTTAGTATAAATGTGAACATGGAGAACCCTTATTGGCATTAGTTACCAAGATAAGTTAGATAATCTGTGTCCCTTTGGTTTATTTAACAATAAATTTAAGGATGCTTTTCTTGAAATTTTTACATGGTTACATGTTTCTCTGTATTATCGCTTAAATTTCAATTCTTTCTATCTCCGAGTTGCATATTCAGTCATAAATTTGAATGTATGAAAGCCCTATATGTGTCCCCAGCACTATCTGGATGAGTTCACACATGCTTTTTTTTAAATTTTTTTTTTATTAAGGGTAAAAATCAAAATTCTCACAATACATACAAACATTTGCAAAATGATATATAAATATATATGCATATATGTGTATTTGCTTACAAAAATGTTATATATATATATATATACATATATTTTAAGAGGTGCTTAAATTACCCAAAATATTACACGGAACCCACTGAGATTCCCATGTTGCCCACCTCCCACACCTCCCACCACATCCCACACAAACATCTCCCACAGTGTGGCCCACCACCCTCAATGAACTTACACATCCTGGAGCCTTGCCACCAACCATAGTCCACAGTTCACACTGTAGACCACACTCTCTCCCACTCAGTTCTGAGTGGTGAGGGCTGATTTAAAATGGCCTACATCCGTTGCCACAACAGTACTCAGGACAACCTCCAACTCCCAAAGAAGCCCCTGTATTTCAACTGCTCATCCCCTCCCTACCCCAAAAGTGTCAAGTGGCCACTGGCTCCACCTCATTGTTATAATAGAGTCTTCCGAGTGCACACATGCTTTTTCAATCAATTCTAATAAAAATCTGAGAGGCAGCTATTATCTTATTATACAGGAGTAAGATAGAAAGGCAGGTAGCTAAGTTAAAAGAAGTTGCAAAAGGAAGATCAGGATTATGTAGTCAATATAATTTTAGAACCTAACACTTAATGACTATGACATTTTGTAGAAGACTATGCCCACAGAGAGGGCAGATAGAAAAGCAGAGAGCAGTGGCTGAATGAGAAGCCAAGATGAAGGGGGCCTTCAATGAAAAAGTGTTACATTTTTTAATATTTGAGAGATTCAAGATGTCATTAAGCAATGAATATACTCAAATTGTCATTAAACATGTACACACACACACACATATACATACATATATATATATATATACATATAGAAACCTACCTACAAAATAGTATTAAAATACTAATTACAACAATATTTAAATGATAATATCAAAGAATATTATTTACCAGCATTGTAGTTATAACAATATAGTGCAAGGTTTAATAAATGGGATGAAAAAATGATAAACAGAACAATTTAATTCCTAGCCTTGGCTCTGCCCTTCATTGATTGCTTGATTTTGGAAAGGTGACTTCACATTTCTGTGATTTCAACTCCTGATTTAAAATAAGTATAAAAATAATAAAGGTAACCATCTCAAAGTTTTGTAGAGAGCATTATATAAGCCAAGTTAGCAAAACACTTAGAACACAAAGTGAACAGTAAGTTTAGGTCTTATTATCATTGTTATTATAACCATTGCTATTAATAACAGATGCTCTTTCCTCAAGTGCTACATGGAGGAGCAATAGCAACCACACTGGTTGTTAAAGGATTAAATGAAATCACACATGCAAAGCTCTTACTGCCATGCTATACACAGAGTAAGGAATCATTACCTATATATAATATATAATATATAATATATAATATATAATATATAATATATA
>JAKSZT010000751.1:16350-164605 GCA_026826555.1 Tolypeutes matacus
ATATAATATATAATATATAATATATAATATATAATATATAATATATATATATATCCAATGATAAAGTTAATTATATTCAGATAAGAAACACTATAAATGCTTTACAGTAGCTTTTTTATGCTTTCTTTAATTACCATCTGTTATTCTTTGTGTCAACTTTGTGTTATTCTCCCAAAAAGTTTCTTTGTCAATGGCTTACACTCCTTTCTGAAGCTCATCCCATTCTTCCTCCAGTATACACAAAGGACTTTATAATAGCAATATGCCAGTAATCCCCCATTCCCAGATTTCTCTATATTTTTTCACTCATATATTCTCAATATCTTCCATGGTTCTCAATTTCCTACAGATAAAGGGCAAATTCCTTAACTTTGCATTCATGACCTTTATATCCATCTTTTACCCACCTTTCCACAGTCATCTGCAAATATGTATACTAGCCACCACTTCTAAATTAAGTCATTAGTCATCAGTGAAAAAAGATTATCCCTTCCTCTGTTTGTTTAGAAGATTTCTTAATAATTATTCTCTTACTGGAATTTCTCCTGAAAGGCAGTTTCAGTAAATGATAAGAATTCATAATTTTTATTTACAACATAAGGAAACCTCATAAGAACTGCCAAATTGATAGAACAGTATATTAATTACATTGAGAAATTTAATAAATTCAAGGTTGCATTAATAAAAATTGTTATATTTTCAGATAATGTAATTAAAAGCCAAATGAAATTCATGGAGAATAAAACCAATGTGACAGATTCATTCTCCTGGGTCTTACAGAGAATCTAGACTTGCAGAAAATCATATTTGCTGTGTTTTTTTTGTCATATACATCATCACAGTTGTAGGAATTATGCTTATTGTGGTCACCATCACTTCCAGTCCATTGTTGGGTTCCCCCATGTACTACTTCCTGGCCTATCTCTCCTTTATAGATGCCTGCTACTCCTCTGTCAATACCCCAAAAACTGATCATAGATTCACTCCATGAAAGACAACCATACCATTCAATTAATCTATGACCCAAGTCTTTGGGGGAACATTTTCTTGAAGGTATTGAAGTCATCCTGCTTACTGTGATGGTCTATGACTGAAAAGTGGCCATTTGCAAGCCCATGCACTATACAACCAACATGACCTGGGCGGTATGTGGTCTGCTAGTGGGAGTGTCATGGGTGGGAGGTTTACTTCATGCAACCATACAGATGGTCTTCATGATCTGATTACCGTTCTGTGGCTCTAACATCATAGATCACTTCATGTGTGATCTGAACACTTTGCCCACTCTTACCTGCTCTGACACCCACATTCTAGGGCTTTTTGTAGCTGCTAACAGTAGTTTCATCTGCTAGTTAAACTTTCTCCTCTTGCTGGTCTCCTATGTGGTCATCCTGAACTCCCTAAACAAACAAAGGTTTCTTAGAGGCGAGATACAAAGCCCTCTGTCCACCTGTGTCTCCCACATCACAGTGGTCATTTTATTCTTTGTGTCTTGCATATTTGTGTACCTGAGACCTGCAGCTACATTACAGATAAAGCAGTCACTGTATTCTATACCGTCATAACCCTCTTGCTAAATCCCTTTATTTATACCTTGAGAAATGATGAGGTGAAAAGTGTTATAAGGAAACTGTGCAGTAGGAAAGTTATTTTGGCATACAAATAAATGTCTTTGGAGCCCAAAAATATTTCAACTGAGGAGAGGACCAAAACCATAATTTTTTGTCCTATATCTCAACAATAAATATTTATAAGAGAAGGAAACATCTAATCACTATAACTCATAGTTTCTGCATTGATGGAAGCAAAATTAAATACAAGAAATGGGGAAAATCCCAACTAACACCATTTATGCATTTTTGGAAAATTCCCCCAAATGTGGCTAACCTTTTTGGCTTCATCCATGTGGATGGATTCATAGATTTTTCCTGTAATAAAAAATAAAAGAATTTTAACAGTATACTTATATTTAGGAAAAAAGTCTTTACAATAATCCAAAGAGGTAGACACTGCAATCATACCCATTTTTACATGAGGCACCTGACAGAAAGGGGACTTTAACAAACAGAAGCATTTTCTTACTGATTTCACAGCCATGCTCTTAACTGCTCTGAGAAACTGCCAGGCAATGATGATACAAATGTCAAGCAATGATAATAGCAACAATTTATTAAGCCAGATACTGTGCCAGGCACAATGAACATTAATTTAATTCTCTGTAGATATAAATCTAACATTTTTCAGTAATAACTCCTTATTTTATATATCAGAATTCAATATCATTCATTGCCTGCAATATCATGGTAATGAACTGCAATTTTGGGCTATACAAACAATAGACTTCAAATCTCTATTTTTTAGGTAATCAAGATTATGACATCTGGGCTTCAGAAACATATTTTATTACTCATGTAAATAATTCAAAATTTATTTGAGGTAGACTCAAATAAAATAATATTTAGATGTCAAGAAAAATAGCTATTTGTGAAATATACAGTCATATTTTAATAATACTTGTCAACTAGATACAATTATTTTTGCAAGGTAGCACAATGGGTGGTACACAATAAATGCATAATGAGTATATAAAAGCATAAATCAGACATATAAACTAGATAAGTATAAGCAAAAAATACAATTGAATACTAGTGAATTGTTTCTTTCTTTGATTCAGATTCTAAGAAAAATTTTAGGCAGAATTTGTTGGGGAATCACAATATTACTTTCTCTTGTTTAAACTCATGAATGAGAATGAAATTGAAACAAATATTCCCAGTGAATAAGCACTGGTATTATCTTGGTATTTTCCCTGCCATCAGCGTAGTGTCATTATATTATAAATGTAGACTATTTATGTTATGTTTCTCTGTTAATCAGTTTGCTTTTTTGGTAATACGTTATTAAATATTATTTTGTAAAAATTATATGCCTGTCTACACCCAAATCCAGTTTAGGTAAGCATATTCCATTGTTTCCTAATTTTCTTTCTTCTTTTTTTTCCCCCCTTCATTGCATTTTTATTTGAATGTAATATTTAGGACAAAGTTCCAAAAGGACCAATATTTCCCAATTTATCTGAGGTCATAACAGAACATCAGCAAAATAGTATTTGGGATTTCAGTTTCTCACCTTTATCATTAAGATTCACTATTTCCCATCATCAATATTTATTGAGCAATACAGTGTAGTAGGCATAACAGAGCATGCAGAATACATTGTTCCTGCTCTTGAGGAGCTTACATTCTAAAAGAAAAAAAATATACCTCTTTTAAAATGGTGTTTTTGTTAGTGTTTTCTTCAAAGTACTGAGGAAATAAGATGTAGGGTGAACTTTGTGTATAACTTAGCCCCATCTTTATTTAGAAAATAGAGGAAAAGAAAGAATTTAAAGGCAGACAATAACAGACCATTCAAGATAGTAGGGCTTAACGGGAGATAGATAAACACAATCTCATGAACTAAGGAGAGATTTGCTGCAGCAAATAAGATGAGGGAAATATTTTGTGGAATGCAAGTAAAGAAGTGGGGTAGTATTTTAGACATTGAGTGGAGCCAGAAACATCATGTGGCCTTTTTCCAAATACATGGTATTCAAGTAGGAATGGTTGATGATGAGACAGAAGTCTAAAAAAAAGGAAGACAATCCTGTGCACCTGACAAATAGAAAGAATAAAGGATCAAAATCAAAGGCAGGCTACAAGAGTATCAAGAAATTCTTAAAAACCAAAAGTAGAAGCACAAGACTTACAATCAAATCTACCCAACATAATGATGGGCCAAGAGCACTGTGGCTTGTGGATTCCCAAGTAAAAAAATGCCATATACCAAAAATTTTAATGGAACACAATATTTTTACCCAATAGAGAGCCCCCCCTCCCAGTAGAGACTGAATTTTTGTGTGGGGGTGAAGGAGGGTGGGAGGGGGGAATGGAGATGGTTGGAAACAGTATTTACAGGAGTAATATTTTTGACATTATGACAAACTTTGTATTTTATGCAAAAATCTCCTTCACCACGTCAGGGCACCATGTCCCAGCTGTTTTGAATTGCTAACATTATATAACCCCACCTTTCTCTGTTCCAACTTGAGTGTCCTATTCCATTCAGTGATCTAAGCCAGAATCTGGATTTCATTCAAGGCTCTTTCTCTCCAGTCTTCATTCTTCCTTATGTTCTTTTCTTTAAAATTCTTAAATATTTCCTGAATTATTTATGTCTCTCCATGATACCTTGGGTTCTTTGGATGAAAAGTCTGACATAGGAAGGGTGTGGTCTCAGCAGCAATTTATCAAAAGTGATTTATTGAGGGAAGCATACAGTAGGAAAAAAATTTTCTTGTTTCTTGTTTGGGGGCTCCAGAAGGCCAGAAATCCATCCTGCAACAGTGTGTCAAGACCTCTTGCTGCATGTAACTATGAATCTTGTCATCCAATGAATCAAGACAGGGGAATGTCATGGGCCCCAATGGTGTGGAAGGAACAGAAAAGATCAAACAGAGGGTATTTAGTGGCCACAGGAAATGTTTTTCATTACCTTACAGTAATGGACACAGGACATGGTAAATATCATCAAAAATTATTAAACTGTACCGTCTAAATTGTAAACTATATTGTAAACCATTGACAATGTTTAGTAGCTAAGTTTCACTATCTGTATAACAGTTATAACAATGCGACCATCCACATAAAAAAGGTTTTAATATAGGATGAGGAAAGGGGAAGGAGGTTGGGTATATGAGAGTCTCTAGTATTCTGTGTGTGTGACTTTGCTGTGGCCTAAAACTTCTTTGAAAATTAAATAAAAACTTGGGAGACACTGGGGAGTGAGAGGGGGAAGGTGCCATGGTACAGACTGGACACCCGATAATGCAGTGATAAAAGGAAAAAAAAATAATAATTTTTTTAATTAAAATTTTTTCCCATTTTTTACAAGTTCCAATCCTTTAATTTTATTTTATTTTTAGATTTTTCCTGAGTTTCCATATATTTTATCACTTACATTTAAGCTTATCATTATTATTTCATTTTCCTATTAATTGTACTTGTCTATTATATGGGCTTCATCTTCAAGGAACGTTTAGATCATAGAAGGGTTACAATAGGGGCAGCAGAGGATCATTGGTGGGGGCTGTCTGGGATGGTGTTTCATGGGAGGAAGTTCACCTGAATATACACGGAAGATATATAAAATTGTTCAAATGTTCAAGGGGTGGGTCATGATCACAGTAGGTAGACAATCACCCAGTAAATGAGAGAATACTGAATTCCCAGCCTGGAGAGCTCTACCACATTCTCCAAGGGAGAAGCAACAGTCCCCTGAGTGCAGGGGAGGCGTCTGGCAAAGGAGGATTGTCCACTGCTGGGTTCTTGTTATTGATGACTACTAACCTTATGAGTCTTTGCTCCTGTAATTGAAACTTAGCCTACTGTTATGGGGCACCTAAGGGTTGCCAACTGAGACCCTGTTGCTCAATTGTGGCCTCTCTCTAAGCCAAACTCAGCATATGAATGCATTACCTTCCCTGCAGCATGGGACATGACTCCCAAGGATGAGCCTCCCTGGCAATGAGGGATTAATACCAAGTGCCAACTGGCAATATTACTGGAAAAAGATCTTGAATAAAAGGGGAAAAGGTAAAGACAAATGAGTTCATGTGGCTAAGAGACTTCATTTTTTTTTTTTAAGATTTTATTTATTTATTCATTCATCCCCCCCTTGCTGCTTGTGCCCACTGGGTCAGCCAACCATGCCATGTGGGCGGGCCCGCCTTCACCAGGAGGCCCCGGGAACCTAACCCGGGGCCTCCCATATGGTAAACGGGAGCCCCACTGATTGAGCCACAGCCGCTTCCCGCTAAGAGACTTCAAAGAGAGGTGGGAGGTCCTACCAAAGGTAACTCTTACACACACCTCAGTAGGATCTCATAGAACACCAAAGTGGATATCACCCCACACAGAGGGGCTCCTGAGGGCTCTGGAGACACACAGGTCCTAAATAAGAGGGGATAGCTCCAGAGATTGAGGCCTTATCAGTGGGCTTTACATTGGAATCTGTGCCCCTGAGAGTGACACAGTTGGACTCAAATAAGTCCTCCCTGCACATGGTCCATCAGTCCCTTCTATTCAAACCTATATGTGATGTGGAGTTTTTATGTGTACTTCCAGAGACTAGAGCCTCTGGCCTGCCCATGTGACAGCTGTGCCTGGAATCTCGGTGGAGCTGCAACTCCTACTCTACAGCTCAAATGACTCACCCAAGTCACCTGGTGAGGAGATGAAGATGGACAACAGCCATCCCAGGGAATGGAGAGAGTCTGCAGGTGCAGGCAGGATAATCTCATCCATCATATCCATGGGATATAAGCCCCCTCTCACTTGGAGGAGTGGACATCACCATCCCAAACTACTCAGGATTGGGAGAAGAGCTATGGACTAGAGTGGACTTAATGGGATTCTGTTGTAGATATATTGTGAGTCAAACAATGGAAGAAATTAGAACAGTGAGGTGGAGCCAGTGGCTACTGGATGCTTTCAGGGCAGGGAGGGGAAAGCAGTTGTAATACAGGGGCTTTTTCAGGATTTGGGAATTATCCTGAGTGACATTACAATGATAGATATAGGCCATTTTACATCAGCATATATCATGCAGAACTGTGTGTGAGATAGTGTGGTCTACAATGTGAACTATGGTCCATGCTGAGTGGCAAAGCCCCAGGATGTTTATATCCATTGCAGGTGATGTGCCACACCAATGAAAGATGTTTATGTGGGATGTTATGGGAGGTGAAGTAGGTGGGGAACACAAGAATCCCTGTAATTTTTCTGTCACACTTATGTAATCTAAGAATCTTTTAAAATATATATTTTAAAAAGATTATTTAAAAAAATAGAAGCCATTGGATGAGCACAAAGAAAAATTGGAAAGTATACACAGAAAAATAGCAGATCTTATGGAAATGATGGTGCAATAAATGAAATAAAAAATACACTGGAGTCATATAATAGCAGATTTGAGGAGACTGAAGAAAGGATTAGTAAGCTTGAAGAAATGGCTTCTGAAAGTGAACATACAAAAGAACAGATGATGAAAAGATTGGAAAAACTTGAACACGTTTCAGGGAACTAAAGTACAGCAAGAGACATCCAATCATATGTATCATTGGTGTCCTATAAGGAGAAGAGAAGGGAAAATGAGCAGAAGGAATATTTGAAGAAATAATGGTAGAAAACTTCCCAACCCTATTGAAGAACAAAGATATCCATATCTAAGAAGCAAGATATACTACCATCCAAAAAAATCTTAATAGACCAACTCCAAGACACATACTAATCAGAAAGTCAAATGCCAAAGACAAAAAGAGAATTCTGAGAGCAGAAAGAGAAAAACAATGCATCATGTGTAACAGATACCTGAGAAGATTAAGTGCTGATTTCTCACCAGAGAGGCAAGAAGACAGATATTTAAGATACTGCAAGAGAAAAACTTCCAGCTAATAATCTTATATCCTGGGAAGCGGCTGTGGCTCAATCAGTAGGGCTCCCATTTACCATATGGGAGGCCCCGGGTTCGGTTCCCGGGGCCTCCTGGTGAGGGCGGGCCCGCCCGCATGGCGTGGTTGGCTGACCCAGCGAGCACAAGCAGCAAGGGGGGGATAGATGAATAAATAAATAAAATCTTTAAAAAAAAAAAAAAAGAATCTTATATCCTGCAAGATTGTCTTTCAAAATGACGATGAGTTTAGAATATTCACAGATAAACAGAAAGTGAGAGAGTTTGTAACCAAGAGACCTGCTTTGCAGGAAATACTAAAAGGTGTGTTACAGCGTGAAAAGTGAAAACAGGAAAGAGAGGCCTGGAAGAGAATCTAGAAATGAAGATTATATCAATAAAAGTAACTAAAAGCATCAAAAGAGTAGTGAAAATAGAATATGACAGATAAATCCCAAATATTCAGGTATAAACTTAACCAATAAGTTAAAATACTTGTATTCAGAAAATTACAACTCATTGCTAAAAGAAATTTTTTTAAAAAGACCTAAATAATTGGAAGAATATTCCATGCTCATAGATTGAAAGACTAAGTATCATTAAGATGACAATTCTACTCAAACTGATATACAGATTCAATGCAATCCAAATAAAAATTCCACAGCATTTTTTAAATAAATGGAAAATATAATTATCAAATTTATTTGGAAGGGTAAGGGGTCCCAAATAGCCAGAAACATCTTAAAAAGGAAAAATGAATTTGGAGGACTCTCATTTCCAGACTTTAAGTTGTATTACCTAACCACAGTGGTAAAAATGGCATGGTACTGGCATAAAGATAAGCACATAGGCCAATGGAACAGAATTGCTGGTTTAAAAACAGACCTTCACTTCTATGGTCAAGTGATTTTTGACTAGCTTGTCAAATCCAACCAGCTCAGGCAGAACAGTCCATTCAACAAATGGTGCTGAGAAAATTGGATATCCATAACAAAAGAAGGAAAGAGGATCCCTAGCTCACATCCTATAAAAAATTAATTCAAAATGAATCAAATACCTAAATATAGAAGCAAGAACCATAAAAATTCTAGAAGAAAATGTAGGAAAATACCTTCAAGACCTGGTGGTAGGTGGTGGATTCTTAAAGAAGATAAGAGGAGTACTGAGATGAACTACTGATAATTATTGTATGTAGATGTTTTAATTAGGTTTATTGTAAAAGTGTGGAAATGTACAGAGTTAGTGGTAGCACATTTTAGTGAGTAACAGCTGGTTTATAAATGGGGATGTGGCTGAATGTGGTAATCTAGTAATGTAAATGCCAGTTGATAGAAAGCTAGACAATAATATAGGGACTGAATACCACAGTAAACCCAGAGGTGGATGAGAATAGTGGTTGATGATACAGATGCAAGAGTGTCCTTTGTAAGCCAGAGAAGATGTACATTAGTATTGCCGGGTGGTGGGAATGTGGAGAAGCATGGGAAAAATACAATTGGAGTGACCTATGGAGTGTGGTTAACAGTAATAATGTAATATTCTTGCATCTATGCCAAAGATGTACTGTGTTGATAAAGGGGAAGTATGGAAAAAGTGTGTCAAATATATGCTGTGGACCTGGTAATAATCAGATGATATTATCTCATCATCTGTAATAAATATTGCACCAGGGTGTGGTGTGTTGGTAGAGGGGTGTTGTTTGGGAATTTTGCACATGTGGATGATTGTTTTGTAAGTTTAAAAGGTTCTGTCATAATAAAAATATATTTAAAAAGTAATAATAGTGTGAGTTTGGGGGAAAATACACCACATGTAAGATAAGGACTATAATTAGCAGTAAGATTTTGACAATATTCTTTCATAATTTGTAACAAATGTCTCATGACAATGTAAGGTGTTGGTGGATGGTTGATGTATGTGACCCTTGTATGATGTTTTGAATATTTGCTTTTTAAGTTCACAACTTTTACTATACACTTATTGTTTATGTATGTTCATATATAAATGATATAAAAAATAATAATAGGGTGGGTTAGGGGGAAATAATTTGGTTAGTAGTAATATTTTGAGGATGATCTTTAATCATTATTTAAAAATGTTTCACAAAATGCAAGGTATTGTTGGTAGGGTGATGTATGAGAGCCCTGTATGGTGTTATGTATGTTTGTTTTTTAAGTTCACAACTATTACTATACACTTATTGTTTATGTATGTTCATTTATGAGTGATATACTTCAATAAATTTTTAAAAATTAAAAAAAAAAATGGAGGAACAGCAAAAAGCTGTTAGCCCTACTAAGAAACCAGAATATGTGGCCCAGCCACAGGATCACATGAAAAATCCTGATAAGACACAGGATTTAAAACAACTAATCAATTTTGTTCACACTAATTTCCTAAATCAATTCAAGTAGGTGAAGGAAAATAGGTCTAAATATATAAAGGATATAAAGAAGACACTGGGTGAGAATAAAGTACAATTTGAATGCCTGCAAAGTAAAGTAACAGAGTATATGAGAATGAAAGGCACAATGGATGATATTAAAAATATATTGGAGTCATATAACAGCAGATTTGAATTAGTAGAGAAAAGAATTAGTGAATTGGAAGGCAGAGCATCTGAACTTGAAAAGACAGGGAAACAGAAAGAGAAAATAATGGAAAAAAGGAGAAGAGAGTCTCAGGGAATTGAATGACAATGTTAAACACACAAGCATACATGTTATAATGTCCCAGAAGGTGAAGACAACAGAAAATGGGCAGAAAAAATATTTGAAGAAATAATGACCCAAAACTTCCCAACCTTTATGAAAGATATAAACATCAACATCCCAGAAGGAAAACATGCCCCCAGCAGAATAAATCTGAATACCCCTATTCTAAGCCATCTACTATTCAGAATTTCAAAAGTCAAGGATAGAGAGATAATTCTGAAAGGAAAAAGAGAAAAGCAATGCATCACCTAGAAAGAGAAATTCCATAAGACTAAGTGTTGATCTCTCATCAGAAATATTGGAGGCAAGAAGGCAGTAGTATAATATATTTAAAGTTCTGAAAGAGAAAAAAATGCCAGCTGAGAATTCTTTATCTGGCAAAGAAAATTTGAGTGGGTTTAAAGTCCATAGACAAACCAAAACTGAAGGAGATTACTACCGAAAGACAGGATTTACAAGCAATGCTACAGCCTCAAAGGAAAAGACAAGAGTGGAAGACTTGGAGAAGTGTAGAAATGAAAATGTTTAGTAAGGCTAACTATGAGGTTAAAAAGATGGACAATTTCAAGATATGACAATGGAAAACCAAAGGATAAAATACACAAAGCAAATTATATCTTTACAGTATTAACATTGCATATTAACAGATTGAACTCCCCAATCAAAAGGCATAGACTGAAAGAATGGGTAAAGTAATGTGAGCCATCTATATTTTGTCTACAAGAGACACACCTAACATACAATATATTCCATGAAAATAGTAATTGAAAAATATCTGGAAGAATGATACAAATATTGGACAAAATAGACTTTAAATTCCAACTGTTATAAAAGATGAAGAAGGTCACTATGTATTAATAATAGGAATAATTCTCCAAAAGGAAAGAACAATCATAAGTATTTATGAACCTAACCTGTGTGCCCCTAAATACATGAGACACAAACTTGCAATCCTGAAGGAAGAAATAGACATCTCAACAATAACAGTTGGAGACTTCAATACACCATTCTCCACATTGGATAGAATATCTGGACAGAGGTCCAAAAAAGAAAACAGAGAGCTTGAGTGATATACTAAATGAACTAGACCTAACAGATATCTATTGAGCATTATATCAAGAACGAGCACGATATACATTCTTCTCAAGGGTGCATGGATCCTTCTCCAGGATAGACCATATGTTGGGTCACAAGACATGTCTCAATAAATTGTAAAAGAATGAAATTATGCAAAGCACTTTTTGTGATCAAAAGGTAATAAAGATGGAAATCAATAAAAGTTGGAAAAAATGGAAAATTCAACATATGCAAAGATTAAAGAGCACATTGTTAAATAACCAGTGGGAAAAAGAAAAAAATGGTAGAGAAATCAGTAAATATCTCAAGATCAATGAATACAAGAACACAACATCTCAAAACCTATGGGATACCACAAAGGCAGAGCTGAGAAGAAAATCTGTTGCCCTCAATACTTGCATTAAAAGAAAAGAAAGAGCTAAAACAGAAAACCTAACTGCACACCTGGAAGATCTAGAAAAGGAACAGCAAACTAATCCCAAAGCAAGCAGAGGGAAATAAATAACAAAGATTTGAGCAGAAATAATGCAAATGAGAACCACCACTACAACAAAAAAATATTAGACAGAAATAAACAAAAGTAAAATTTCTTTGAGATCAACAAAATTGACAAACCCTTAGCTAGACTGACAAAGACAAAATGAGAGATGAAGATAAATAAAATCAGAAATGAGAGGTGTGACATCACCACTGTCTCTGCAGAAATAAAAGAGATCATAAGAAGATGTAACTATATGCCAACAAACTAGACAACAATAAGAAAATGGACAAATTCCTAAAAACATGTGAACTACTTACACTAACCTAGAAGAAATAGAAGACCTCAACAAGTCAATAACAAGTAATGAGATTAAAACAATATGGGAATTCTATACATGTTCATGTTTGTTTTGTAAGTTCACAATCTCTTTAATAAAAATATATTAAAAAACAAAATAAACAAAACAGAATAACCAGAAAGATGACAGCAGAGTAAGGATCTCCAAGAGTCAGCTCATTCTACAGGGCAGTTACTAATCACCCAGAGCTATCTAAAGCACCTGTTTGGGGGCTCCAGGAGACCAGACCATCCTGCACCATCTCTGAAAGAATTGAAAGAGGAGACTGACCATCTGCAGAGAAGATTTGGGAGTCGAGCACTCCACGCCTCAGATGCTGGTGCCCATACTCCACTGGTGGTACTAGCCACCTCAGGAGATATTCCATGGCTAGAATTAGAAGTTCCATTTCCCAAAAAGGGAGGAGGAAGAGATGGTTGGGAACCAACTTCAGTTACTGAATAGTAAATTCAGCTGGCTAAAGTATGATCCTAAGAACAGCTAAAGTTTAAACCTGTCCATGTCAGAAAGAGGCTGGTAGCCGCCATTTTAACTCCATCCCCAGAATGAGGGGATGTGGGGTGGATTGAAACTGAAAATCACAGTGCTAACAGGTGTTAGATTGTAACTTACTGAGCATGAGCTCAAGCTATGTGTTCAAATGCAGAATGTTCCCTTCCAGCCCCTGCTCTTTTCACATCCAGCCTGAACCACAGAACATTTTCTCCCCCAACAATAAGGCAGTCCTCAGAAAATCACTCGCTACCCTAAGAATAGCAAGCAAGGTACTTTCCCACCTCATATCTTCACGCCCCTCTCCAACATCGCCCAACTCTGCTGGTTCAAAAGGTACTCCCCAGCTCAGTCAGATGGGCTGAAGTTTCTCTTCAGATCCCTGCCATAGGGGTGACCTAATAAACTCCTGCTTGAATCTTGGTCTGTCTCCAAGCCTCTTTATCCTGGGATCAAACAGTAAGGACCAGCTTCTTTCTATCCAGATCATATTGCAGCTCTAGCAAAGCCCTAGCCACACCTCTGGCAGGGAGGAACCTGGGGAATCTGCACCAGCTTCTCCAGGAAACTACATGCCATGCTGCAGAGGCTGATGCTGATCCTACTCTAGTAGTGGAAGTGCCTCAGGTATTCTGTGGCTGGAGTTGGAAGGTTCGTTTCCCCAAAACTGGGGAGGAAGAAATGGGTGGCCACCAACTTCAGCTACTGATTAGTAAATTCAGCTGTCTAAAGTATAACTCTAAGAACAGCTAAAGTTTGAACCTTTCCAGATCAGAAAGAGGCCAATAGTAACCATTTTGACTCTGCCCCCAGCATGAGAAGAAGTGGAGCTGATTGCAAATCACACTGTTGGTAGGGGCTGGCTTCTTTCCACCCATATTAGACTGCAGCTCTTGTCTAGGTTTCAGCCCCACCTCTGGCAGGAAGGAAGCTGATGGGATCTACACCACCCTCTCCAAGTAACTGAAGGTTCTTCAGCCCACAAAAACTGGTTTGTTGAGCACCTTCAATTCCATCTCCACCCCTCCAACACCATAGGATAGGAGGGAGGTGGGGTTTCTTCAAAACTTTCTGGGAAACTGCAGGTGCTTTCAGTACTTGGGCACCTATAGCTCTATCACTGTCCCCCAATAGAATAAAACAGGAGCTGTGTTTCCTCAGTCTTTCTGTGTAACTGAAGGTGCTTTTGGCCCACACACACTGGATAGTCAGACACCTATAGCTCCAACACTGTCCCCAAGTAAGGTAGAAAGGGAACTGTGTTTCCTCAGCCTTTATGGGCAACAGCAGGCACTTCTTCCCTGCATGGCCTGGACTGGTGGGTTCTTGTGGATCCATGCCCATCCCCCAGTAGAATAGGAGGGGACTGGGATATCTTCAGACCCTCCAGACACTGGCAGGTACTTTTGATCTACAGGGACTGAACTGTTGGCTGCCTGTAGATCCATCCCCACCACCCAATAGCATAGGAGAGAGCTGCTGTTTCTTCAGCCTCTCTGAGAAATGGCAGGAACTTTCATCCTACACAGACTGGACTGTTTGGAATTGGTGGTTCCATTTCTACTCTTAAAGGCCATAAGGGGGAAGCGGCTGTGGCTCAATCAGTAGGGCTCCCGTTTACCATATGGGAGGCCCTGGGTTCGGTTCCCGGGACCTCCTGGTGAAGGCAAGCCCGCCCGCACGGCGTGGTTAGCTGACCCAGCGAGCACAAGCAGCAAGGGGGGGATAAATGAATAAATAAATAAATAAATCTTAAAAAAAAAAAATAAAGGCCATAAGAGACAGTATTCCCTCATTCTTTCAGAGCAACTGCAGAAGCATTCAGTCCACATGAACTAGATTGTTGGGCAGTCCAGAGGGTCTATTCCCAACTGTGGTAGGAATGGGAGGCCAGTGCTATGTCAGTCTTCCTGGGCAACTATGGTCATTTTGGACCCACATGGCATAGATTGGTGCCCACACCTGCAGCTCCATCCCCACTCCAGGCAAGGGAGAAAGGGATGTGAAGCTTCATCAGTCTCTCCAGACAACTACAGAAGGTCTTGGTCTAAATGACTTGGATTATTGCACATGTCTGTGGCTCTATCTCTACCCCTGGCAAAGGAGAAAGATGGGAGAAAAATTGTTGGTCCCTGGGGTAATGCAGGCAGCTTGAGCTTCCACAGTTTACAGCCCCAACTACATCCTGAACTTCTACTACACAACAAGCAAAGAAGAAATGGCAAGAAATCCCTAAACTAGTGAGAGAAACTGCACCCAAAATAAATACATCTAGTAAGCCAGATGCCAAGACACCAACAAAAAACCTACAATCCATACCAAGAAACAAGAAGATATGACCCAGTTAAAAGAATAAGAAAAACCTCTTGATGACATAAAGGAGTTTAGACAACTATTCATAGATGTTCAAACAAATCTCCTTAATAAATTCAATGAGATGGCTAAAGATATTAAGGATATTAAGAAAGCATTGGATGAGCACAAAGAAAGATTTGAAAGCATACATAGAAAAATAGCAGATCTTATGGGAATGAAAGGTGCAATAAATGAAATGAAACGTACACTGGAGTCACATAATAGCATATTTGAGGAGGCAGAAGAAAGGATTGGTGAGCTTGAAGACATGTTCTCTGAAAGTGAACATACAAAAGAACAGATGAAGAAAAGAATGGAAAGAATTGCACAAGCTCTCAGGGAAATAAAGGACAGCAAGAGACGTGCAAACATACGTCTCTTTCTGGGTGTCCCAGAAAGAGAAGATAAGGGAAAAGGACAGAAGTAATACTTGAAGAAATAATGGTAAAAAATTTCTGAAATGCATTGAAGGACACAAATATCTATATCCAAGAAGCTCAACATACTCCCATCCAAATACATTCAAATAGATAAACTTCAAGACACATACAAATCAGGATGTCAAATGCCAAAGATAAAGAGAGAATTCTGAGAGCAGCAAGAGAAAAGCAATGCATAATATATAAGGGGGACCCAAGAAGATTTATTGCTGATTTCTCATCAGAAACCATGGAGACAAGTAGGCAGTGGTACGATATATTTAAGATACTGCAAGATAAAAACTACCAGCCAAGAATTTTCTGTCCATCATGATTGTCTTTCAAAAATAAGGGTGTTTAGATTATTCACAGATAAACCAAACTAGGAGAGTTTATAACTAAGAGACTGGCTTTGCAGGAAATACTAAAGGGTGTGTTACAGTCTGAAAGGAAAAGACAAGAGAGAGGCTTGGAAGAGAGTCTAGAAATGAAGATTATGTCAGTAAAAGTAACTAAAAGTCTCACAAACATGGTGAAAATAAAATGTGGCAGTTAAACCCAAAGTCAAAATAGGTGAAATAAGAACTGCCTTTACAGTAATAACATTGAATGTTCATGAATTAAACTGCCCAGTCAAAAGACACAGACTGGCAGGATGGATAAGAAAATATGAGCCACTTAAATGCTGTCTGCAAGAGACTCAACTTTGAACCAAGGATACCAATAGATTGAAAGTGAAAGGCTGGAAAAAGATATTCTAAGCATGCAGTAACAACAACAACAACAACAGCAAAAACAAAAGCCAGAGTAGCGATACCTATACCTATATAAGATCAAATAAACTTTAAAAGACAATAGCTATGTTCAATCTGAGGAAGAAGTCAAGAAAAATTGCATTTACAATAGTGACTAAAAATATCAAAGATTTAGGAATAAATTTAACCAAGGATGTAAAACACATGTATTCAGATTGTAGTTAAAATGCATTGTTAAAAGAAATCATAAAAGACCTAACTAATTGGAAGAACATTCCATGCTTATGAATTGGAAGACTAAATATCACTTAGATGTCAATTCTACCCAAATTGATATACAGATTCAATGCAATCCCAATAAAATTTTCACCAGCTTTTTTTAAGCAAAGGAAAACACAATTATCAAATTTATTTGGAAGGGTAAGGGATCCCAAATAGAAACATCTTTAAAAGGAAAAGTAAAGTTGGAGGACTCTCACTTCTGGACATTAAATTGTATTACTTAGCTACAGTGGTAAAAACAGCATGGTATTCGAATAAAGATAGACACATAGACAAATGGACCCAAATTGATGGTTCAGAAACAGACCCTCACATCTATGGTCAAGTGATTTTTGACAAGCCTGTCAAACCCATCCAGCTCAGGTAGAACAGTACATTCAACAAATGGTCCTGGGAGAACTGGATACCCATAGCCAAAAGAAGGAAAGAAGACCCCTCTCTCACATCTTATGCAAAATTTAACTCAAAATGGATCAAAAACCTAAATGTAAAAGCAAGAACCATGAACCTTCTAGAAGAAAATGTAGGAAAACATCTTCAATACTTGTTGGTAAATGGTGGATTCTTAAAGGAGATAAAATGAGGGCTGAGAAGGCCTACTGATGCTTAAGCATGTAGAAGTTTTAATTAAATTTAGAGTAAAAGTGTGGAAATGTATAGAGCTGATGGTAACACATTATAGTGTTTTATAAATTGGAATGTGGCTGAAAAGGTAGTCTAGGGGTATAAATGTCATTTGAAAGAAAGCTAGAGAATAATCTAGGGAATGGATAATACAGTAAACCCAAAGATAGATGAGAAATGTGGTTGATGGTACAGATGCAAGAGTGTCCTTCTGTGAGCTAGAGCAGATATATGTCACTATTACAGGGTGGTAGGAATATGGAGAAACATGGGAAATATACAAAAGGAGTAATCGAATTGATGTTTCAGAAACAGACCCTCACATCTATGGACTGTGGTTAACAGCAATACTGTAATATTCATGCATCTGTGCCAAAGATATACTGTGTTGATAAAGGTGGGGTATAGAACAAGTATGCCAAACATATGTTATGGACCATGGTTGGTGGTAATAGTCTGATGATATTATCTCAAAATCTCTAACAAATGCTCCACCACAGTGTGGTGTGTTGATGAAGGGGAGTTGTATGGGAATTCTGCACATTTGCATGATTGTTTTGTAAGTCGTAATTTCTGTAAAAAATATATATTAAAAATATAATAATAGGGTGGGTTGGAGGAAAAATACACCAAATATAAGATTTGGACTATAGTTAGTAGTAAGATTTTGACAATATTTTTTCATAATTTGTAATATATGTCTTACAACAATGCAAGGGGAAGAAAGTGAGAAAGGGACAGAAGGAATATTCAAGAGAAATAATGAGAAATCTTCCAAAATTTAGCAAAAGACATGAAAAACACACATCAGAGAAGCCCAAATAGCACCAAACAGTATAAATTTGGAGAGAAAGATGCAGAATCACATACTGATCAAGCTATCAAATGCAAAGGGAACGGAGAGAATTCTGAAAGCTACAAGAGAAAAACAATGTATTGCAAGGCAGTCCCAATTAGACTGAATACAGATAACTCATCAGAAACCACAGTCAAGAAAGCAGTGGATTGAAACACTTAAAGAACTGAAAGAAAAGAATTGCTAACCAAGAATTTTATATTTGATGAAACTATTTTTCAAAAATGAAGAAGAGATTAAGACATTCCCAGATAAACAAAAACTGATGGAAGCACCACCACTAGACATTGCAACAAGCAATGCTAAAGAGAGTTCTTCAGCCTGAAAGTAAAAGACTCAAGAAAGTGGTTCAAGATGGAATAGGGAAATAAAAACCTCCAGTGAAGGTAAATATTTTGGCAAATATAAATGCCAGTCTTATCATATTGCATTTTTGGTATGTAACTCCACTTCTTACTTCCTACAAGTGCTAAACACAAATGCATAAAAAGTAAGGATAAATCAATGGTTTGGGACATATATATAGAAAGAAGAAATTTGTAACAAGTATTCAAAAATGGGAGAATGAAAAGGTAATGGAACAGTATAAGTGTATGGAAAGAATTAAAGTTGGTATCTAATCAAATATGTTGCTATATTTTCAGGGTGATGAATTTTAACCCCACAGTCATCTCAAGAAAAAATATATGAAAAACATAACCAGATAGAAATGAGAAGGGACTTAATATGGTACAAGACAAAAAAATCAAATAAATATGAAAGTAGGCATTAACAGAAGAATTGAGGGACAAAACGGGTATAAGACTTAGAAGGACTAAATAGCAAAATGTCAAAAGAAAGTCCTGTAGTATCAGTAGTGATTTTAAATGTAATTGGTTAAAATCTCCACTCAAAAGACAGATATTGGTAGAATTGATAAAAAAATATGACCCAACTATATGCTGTTTACAAGAGAATCACTATAGATTAAAAAATATAAGTAGGTTAAAAGGGGAAGGAAGGAAAAATATATACCATACAAGTAATTGTGAAAAGAGAGTTTTGGTAGCTACACTAATTATCAGATAAAAGAGGCTTTAAGTCAAAAACAGTAAGGAGGGACCAAGATGGTTATTAAATAGTGATAGGACAATTCAACAAGAAGACCTAACAATTATAAATATATATGCACCTAACATCAGAAGCCCAAAATATATGAAGCTAATACTAAAGATATGAAAGAAGAAATAAATGAATCCACATTAATAGTGGGAGAATTTCATATAGCACTTTCAATAATGGATAAAATATCTAAACAAAAAATAAGTAAGAAAATAAAATATTTGAATGATACTCTACACTGACTAGGCCTAACAGATATATAAAGAACACTTCACCGAAGAAAAGCAGAATGCTTTTTGAGAATTCTTCTCAAATGAACATGGATCATTCTGCAGGATAGAACATATGGTAGGTTAGGGAACATCTCAATAAATTGAAAGATACTAAATCATACAATGTATCTACTCCAATCACAACAGAAGGAAGCTCAGAAGCAATAACAGTGGGAAACAGAAAATTCACAAAATGTGGAAAGTAAACACTGTACTCTTAAAGAAAAAAATCACAAGGGAAACTAGGAAATATCTTGAGATGAATGAAAGTGAAAATACAACACAGCAAAACTTATAGGATGCAGCAAAAGCAGTGCTGAGAGAGAAATATATAATTCTAAATGCTTACATATAAAAAGGAGGATTTCAAATGAGAGACCTAACCTCATAATTGGAAGAACAAGAAAAAGTAGAGCAAACTGAAACTAAAGCAAGCAGAAGGAAGGGGAAAAAAAAAGATTAGAACAAGGATAAATGAAATAGAGGATTAAAAACAATAGAGAATCAGCAAAACCATAAGTTAGTTCTTTGAAGAGATCAGTAAAATGACAAACTTTAGCTAGACAAACAAAGAAAAAAGGGCACAAATGACTAAAATAAAAAATGAAAAGGGGTTTTTATTATCAACACCACTGGGGTAAAAAAGGACTATAAGAAGATACTATGAACTGTATGCCCACAAAAGTTACATGATCTAGATGAAATGGACAAATTCCTAAAAACACATAACCTACCTACACTGACCCAAGAAGAATAAAAATCTCAACAAACCAATTGCTAGTAAAGAGATTAAATCAATAATCAAAACCTCTCAACCAACAAAAGACCAGGACAAGATGGTTTGACAGAGAGTTTTGTCAAACATTCCAAGAAGAATTAGTACCAATCCTGATCAAAATCTTCCAAAAAATTGAAGAGAAGGGAACATTCACTAATTCATTCCAAAGGCCAACATTTCCCTCATACCAAAGCCAGATGGAAATAACACAAGAACACAAAATTACAGACCAGTATCTTTATAAATATAGATGCAAAAAGACTCAACAAAATACTAGCAAACTATGTTAGTCAGCCAAAGGGGTGCTGATGCAAAATACCAGAAATATTTTCACTTTTATAAAGGGTATTTATTTGGGGTAAAATCTTAAGGTTAACAAGCCATAAAACATAAGTTAATTCCCTCTCCAAAGTCTGTTGCCACGTGTTGTAGCAAGTTGACTCCTGACATCTGGAAGGGTCCAGGCTTCCTGGGTTCTTCTCTTCCTGGGGCTCATTTCTCTCCAGGCTCAGCTGCTTTGCTCTCTCCATAAGCCCACATGTAAACTCTCAGGTGACTGGCTTGTCTTTCTTCCTGGGACCACTGCAGTGTCTAATGGAGTTTTCTCTCCTTCCTCACATATCTGCTTCTCTTTGTGTTTACTTACCAGGCTCCAGGATCAAAACTCCAACCTGCCTTCACTGAGTGTGGTTTCTCTGTGAGTCCCTGCCCACCAAGGGGGTGGGGACTCAACATGCTACTGATGTGGCCCAATCAAAGCCTTAATTATTATTTAATCAAGTAAAAGTGAAACCTCTGAATCCAATATAATCTAATATGTCCAGAGGAACAGACCACTTCACAAACATAATCCAATATCTATTTTTGGAATTCATAAACAGTATCAAACTGCTAAACAGACCAAATCCAACAACACTTTAAAAGAATTATACACAATGATAACTGGGATTTAAGCAAGGAATGCAAGCATAGTTCAATATAAGAAAACCGATTAATGCAGGGGGTTCTTAACAAGGGGTCCATGAGCTTGAATTGAAATTCAAAAAAAACCATTATTCTTGTGGTGATGTGTTGGTGTGGGTGTGATATAATTATTAAATAATACACACAATAGTGTGGACTTAGTAAGGGGTTAGTGGTCTTTACATGACTGGCAAAGGGGTCCCTGGAACAAAAAAGGTTAAGAACTCCTCAGTTAATGCAACATTCCACAATAAAAAAAAAAAAAAAAAGGAAAAAAAAAAAAAAAAAAAACACTTGATCATCTCAATTGATGCAGAGAAGGCATTTCATAAAATCCAGCACTACTTCTTGATTAAAACATTTAGAAAACTAGGAATAGATGGAAACATCCTCAACGTGAAAGGGGTCATATCTATGAAAGACCTACAGATAGCATCCTACTTAACAGTGAAAAGACTCAATGATTTCCTTTTAACATCATGAACAAATGAGTGAAGCGGACCACTTCATGCGAATAACGACTCCCAGGAGAAAATTTAATGGAACCTTTATTACTGGCTGAGGCGCACTCCCTAGTGAGAGTCGCAACTAACGTCTGGAGACTGCAGTTTTCTATAGATTCCTTTCCCGCGCGCACCACTCCTTCCCGCGCATGCACCAAAGGCAGGATTGGGTTAAACACATACATTTTTTTTTTTCTTTTTTTTTTTTTTTTAAACACATACATTTCTATACAAGGTTATGAGCAAAGCAAGCAGACACAGTTCCAGAAGCTGATGTTTGCCATTAACATTCCAGCAGGGAGAGGGAGTGGTTGATACTTGTAGCATGACATGCTGATTCTTATCAGACCCGGATGGGCACCTGGGTTTTTCCCAACTGCAATTGTTAGAGGATTTTTCTACTGGGAATTTCCTGTTACTGTTTTACTTCCTTCTCATTCCCTACTCCTGTAATAGCATTAGTCAAACCATTGACTCTGATCAGTGGCTAAGGGATTGTAATAAGTGCACAATAACATTAACTTTACTCCTTGTATTCTTTTTCAGATGTAGGAAGTGAGGCAGTTAATGAAAATACTGTGATTCAAGCAATGGAAGAAATTATAACAGTGAGGTGGAGCCAGTGGCCACTGAACGCTTTTGGGGCAGGGAGGAGAAGGGCAGTTGAAAAACAGGGGCTTTTTTGGGACTTGGTGTTTGTCCTGTGTGGCATTGTGGTGACAGATGTAGACCATTTTACATCAGCATATACCATGCAAAACTGTGTGGGAGAGAGTGTGACCTACGATGTGAACTGTGGTCTATGCTTGTTGGCAAGGCCCCAGGATGTGTATATCCATTGCGGGTGATGTGCCACATTGATGAAGGATGTTTGTGTGGGATGTTGCGGGAGGTGTGGGAGGTGGGGAACATAGGAATCCCTGTAATTTCTGTGTAATATCTAAGTAATCTAAGCACCTTTAAATATATATATACATAAAGATAACATTTATGTAAGCAAATGCACATATATGCATATGTATTTATATATCATTTTACATATATTGGTATGTATTATGAAAATTTTGATTTTTACCCACAATAAAAAAAATAAAGAAAGAAAATAGAGTCTACTAGGAATCCTAGTAGAATGAGGACAAGTGGGCCTGCAACGGTAGTGACTAAGGTAGTTAGCCATGGAGACCATGAATACAGGCTTTCATACCAATTTACATTTTTGGTCCTGAGTTCTTCTTGTTCCTTTAGCTTATTTCTAACTAGTGAAAGGCTTTCTTTAATTATTCCTCAGTGGTTAGTGTAGAAACAGCAGGTTTTGCCTAAGGCTACACACAGTCCTCCTTGTTTTAAGTATAACAGATCTAACCCACACCTACTTTGTAAAACCATTTTGGCCAGAGAGGATAAGGATGCTTCAAGGTGACTAACTGACTTTTCTAACTCCTTTAGGTGTGAGTCAGTTTGAGTAGATAAGATTTTAAAGTTTTCTTTACTGGTGACCCTTCCCAAGGCTGCTGAGCCCCAATCCCAAGACCAACCATAATGGCAACGAGAATGGGAACTCAGTTAAATCGGCTTATGGTTCTAAAATTTTCATGGCCTCCTTCACCTGAATACCAATATACCTGTGGGATGATATGCACCAGGATGTAGACAACAGGGTTTTCTTCTGTTTCAGATTGTGACAGGGTTTGAGGAGAGAGACAAGGGGTGATTCCTTGAGTACAGGTGAACCAAGTGCTGCTAGGAGCCATCCAATAATAAGATTCATCAGTTTCATTAGAGAAAATAACTAATGAGCAGTGGGGGCCTAGGAAAGTTGAGTTAATTCTGGCTTAGAAAGGGGCAAAACAGGTGCTGTTCCCTTGTAGGTGCCCCAGAGTTAGAATCAGCTTATGACCCCACTTACACAGTTTTTGGCTTTTGTTCACTGATATTTTCTGAACATATAGTGATGCATTAGGAACAATACTCCCATTTGATCCTATTCCAATGTAATAGGGAGGTTGGGGGCTTAGGCAGACCCAACAATCTTTGGTGGTATTTGGTTGGCTATTGTTTAGAAAGGTGAAGACAGAAAACAACATTGACAACAAAGGAGCCATGGTGGGTTTTTGGTTGGAGAAGGTTAGGTTTTCTGGTTTATTTTGGGGTGGAGTTTCTGATTCTGAATTAAGGAAAATATCCCATTTGGGGCCAACTGGATTAGGTGGAGGGGGTTTAAGAATATCTCGCTGGATGTTGAACTCAGTTCTGGGGTCTCAATCAGTTACATATTGCCTGAGGCCCCATGATTTACCCCCCTCCCAGACATCATCAAACCCATTAGTAATATGGATGTGGATGGGGTTACTGGACCCTATAGTTGGGTTCTGGGGCTGTGCTTCCCTATTAAGGTTGATAGCAGCATCTTTGGAAGTCCATGGTGCTAAGATTTCACAACCCCATTGGGCACAGTGATACTGCCCTTGAGTACTGCATTCTGGGGCCCGTCTGCAGGGCAGACATAGAAGGGAACCTGAACTAGTCCTTTTTCTAATTTCTGTTTTCCACATCCCCAACTTGTAAAAGAGCTTCTAAAGGGATGTGAGCTGTTTGGCTTTACGGGATATTCTTCTCTGAGGAGGGAACATAAATCAAAAGATAGGGTAGGATTTTTCTTGGTAGTTTGAGTAGCATTTAGAACCTTTCCGTCTTCAGTTCTGGTAATGCTCCAGTAATAGGAGGTTAACCGAAAGCCACTACTAGCACAAATGCTAGTAACCAGGAGGGACAGCAAACTCATTTGCCAGGGCATTGTTATATTCCCTCCTCCTTCCCCACCCTTAGTCTGAACTTATCTGGTGAATCTTGATTTTTAAAGGGTTTTCTGTCCTGATGAATGTCCACTTTCCTCATTTTGAGTCCTCCATTCCGGACCTGACAGCTTTTAGCTGGGATGCAAGTATCCAGTGCCTTTTCCCCGCGACTTTTACTGCCATGGGTGTTGTGAGGATCACCACATATGGGCCAGTCCACCGTGGCTCCAGTGCTCCAGCCTGGAGCTTCCGAATCCAGAACAGATCTCTGGGCTGTGCCTGAAATATAAGAGGGTTAGTACTTGGACAAGGGAGATAGGCTTCCTGGACCGTCCGATTGACCATTTTTCTAATCTGGTCCAGCACCTTTAGAGTAGAGAAAAGATATTGGTTGTCATATTCAGATATTTTTTCTAACCCCAACTTGGGCAACAGGGGCGGGGGTCTGCCAAATATTTCATAGTGCATAATGCCCTGCACATAGGGGGCCAAAATGCACAGTGCAGTTTCCAATTTAAACCCAGGGCTTTAGCCAATTGTGAGTCACCTGTGCTATGAAGGCTGGGCCATTATCTGACCTTATTCTAAGAGGAATCCCAAATCTAGGAATGATTTCTGCTATCCACTTCTTAACTATTACCATGGCTGTTTCATTTTTAGTCAGATAGGCTTCCATCCATCCTGAAAACGTATCCACCAGCACCAGAATATACTTCTATCCATATTTTCCCAACTTTATCTTGGTAAAGTCTATTTCCCAGTGCTCTCCTGGTTCCACCCTGCGGACCCTAGCTCCCACTGGAATTTGGACATCTCCACTTTGATTTACTTTGGTGCAGACTTCGCACCTTGAAGTGATACTTTTGCTGATTTTAGACAAGCTTGAGAAATAAAAGTTTCTTTTTATTAATTCTATTAATTTGGTGCTGCCCATATGTGTGGTGTCGTGCAGCCTTTTGACCAATTGTCTCCCCATGGCTTCAGGTAGATATGTTTTGCCATCAGACAGGACTAACCAACCTTCTGGGGAATTTTTAGCTCCTAGATTTTTCCCTGGTTTGACGTCCTCTGGAGAATAGTGCATTATCAGGGGTTCCCAGCCAGGGACTCTTGGGAACATTTGGACAGGGGCGACCAGTAGGAAAGTGGCAGTTTGTGTGACTTCATCTGCTAGTCAGTTGCTTTCAGCCTTCGGGGAGTTTCCCTTCTGGTGTCCCTTGCAGTGAACAATGGCTAGTTGGTCAGGGAACCAAATTGCTTCTAATAGTGCTAAGACTTCAGCCCCATTTTTTATTTCTTTTACTCCAGATGTTAGGAATCCTCACTCCTGGTACAGTGCACCATGTACATGGGCTGTAGCAAAAGCATAATGTCTGTCCATATAAATATTGACAGTTCAGCCTTTTGCCCATCTTAGCACTTGGGTAAGGGCTATTAGTTCAGCCCATTGGGCCGAGGTGCCATGGTTTAAGGATTGAGCCCAGATAGTTTTGGGTGGCTCTACTACTACTGGTGCTCCCGTGTAACAGACTCCATCTTTAACAAAGCTGCTGCCATCTATGTAGAGATTATGGGAAGCCTCCAGCAAAGGCACATTGGTGAGGTCTGGGTGTAGCCCCATCAGGGTTTCCAGTAAGTGCAAGCAGTCATGGCCACCGGGGGGGCACTAGAGTCAGGGAGCACAGCACGGGTTTAGTGCTTCTGTTTTTGACAATACCACAGAGGGTGGGTCCAACAATAAAATTTGATATTGTATGATTCTGGCATTAGATATCCAGCGGTCTGGTGTACTGTGGAGGAGGGATTCCACCAAATGTGGGGCCATTACTACTAGATTTTGGCCAAAGTTTAACTTAGAGTCTTCCTTAACTAATAGGTCAGTGGCCACGATGGCTCTTAGACAGTTGGGCCATCCGGCAGCTACACAGTCCAGCTTTTTTGAGAGGTATGTTACTGGTCGGTGCCAAGGCCCAATGGACTGGGTTAAGACACCTTTGCTAACCCCACGACTTTCATCAATGAATGGATGAAAGGGTTTGTACAGATCAGGTAGCCCGAGGGTGGGGTCACTCACCAGAGCTGTCTTAGATGTTCAAAAGCTTCCTGCTGTTCTTTGGCCCACAACAAGTCATTTCTCTTGCCTGCTGTGGTGGCATAAAGGGGCTTAACAATTTCCACGAATCCAGGGATCCACAGTCTGCAATATCCCACTGTACCAAGAAATTCACATACTTGTCATTTTGAGATCGATGCCGGGATGCCCAATACGGCTTGTATCCTGTCATGTGAAAGTTGCCTCTCCCCTTTTTCCAAGTTGTATCCCAGATATGTTACAGAGTGGAAGCAGAGCTGAACCTTTTTGGTGGACACACGATACCCCATTTCCGCCAATGCTTTGAGTAAGCTAAGGGTTGCCACTTTGTAAGAGCCCAAGTCCAGTGTGGCTAGAAGGAGGTCATTGACATACTGAAGTAGGGTAATACCTAGATGCTGCTCCCAGAAGAGGGACAAGTCCTGCCCCAGAGCCTCCCCAAACAAGGTGGGGGAGTTTTTGAATCCTTGGGTAAGTCTGGTCCAGGTTAGATGCCCGCTTCCCCCAGGCCGAGGGTCCTCAAAAGCAAAGATGTGTTGGCTAACCAGTGCCAATGTTACAGAAAAGAATGCATCTTTTAGATCTAGGACAAAGTAGTGTTATAATCTGGAGGGAGCTGGCTTAGAAGTGTATAAGGGTTAGGAACAGTGGAGTGTATTGTTTCAACCCTTTTGTTAACTTCCCTGAGGTCCAGTACCAGCTGATAGTCCATACTCCCTGGTTTTTGCACAGGAAATAAAGGGGTGTTCCATGGGGACTGGCAAGGAAAAAGAATACCTTCATTGAGTAGACGGTTGATGTGTTTTTCAATTCCAGTCTGGGCCTTGTGTCTAATTGCATACTGCTGTACCCAGATGGGGAGAGATGTGCTGAGTAGTTGCACCACCATGGGGGCCTGATGCTGAGCCACCTGGGGGGGGGTTGTTTTGGCCCAAACTCCCAGAACCAGGTGCTGGAACTCTTGCAGCAACTGATTAGCCATTGGCGGTCTCCCGAGCCTGTTAGGAGATATTCTTCCGAGATGGGGCAGGTTACTAGGATAGTCTGGGGCTGAATGATGAATTTTAGTTTCGTTTCACCATCCCGGAAGGAGATGGTAGCTTTCAATTTTTGTAGCAAGTCTCACCTGAGCAAGGGATAGGAACAGATGGGCATAACAAGGAAAGAGTGGGTAATGGTCCTGGCTCCAAGATTAATAGTCCGGGAGGTGGTCCAGAGATAAGAGTGTATTTTCCCAGTGGCTCCTTGAACCAAAGTATATTCAGCTGCAAACGGACCAGGGTCCAATTTCAGGGCCCCCGTATCAACCAGGAAGTGAACCAGGCTAACCCCGACTGTTAGTTTCACCATGGGCTCCCGGGGGCCCGGTGAGCCCTGGCCCTGTCAGTCTGGCAACAGCAGGCCTGGGCTGGGGTCTGCCTGGCATCGGGGGCATTCATTTTTCCAGTGTCCCTTTTCTTTGCAGTAGTTACACTGGTCTTTTTGTACTCCTGGTCTACCCTGCCTTGGCTTTTTCTGGTTCCCAGAGAATCCACAGGAGGAAGAAGCCCTAGCACTTTCTGTCACCATTGTGCTCAGCAGGACCTTTGCCACCTTTTTGGTTTTTAGAGTGTCGGCATCCTCTCTATTGTTATACACCTTTTGTGCTACCTCCATTTGTTCAAATAATAGCTTCCCTTCAAACCCCTCTAGCCTTTGCAATTTCTTCCCTATGTCAGGAGCAGACTGTGATACAAATGCTATATTTATAGCCCTACAATTTTCAGGTGCCTCAGGGTTTATAGGGGTTTAATTTCTATAGACCTCCTTTAGTCATTCTTAAAAGGCAGAGGGTGACTCATTAGGCCCTTGAGTGGTCTCACTCACCTTAGAAAGATTTGTTGGCTTTCTGGTGGTGGCTCGAAGGCCATGTAGGAGAGTCTGGCAAAACGGCTTGAGGGCCTCCTTACCTTGATCCTGATTGTAATTCCAGTCTGGTCTGGTTGAGGGGAACACAGTTTCTATTCAGATAGGGCCAGTAGTAGGTTGGCCATCTCGACCCATGATGGTTTTTACAGCCTCCCTCTGGATATGATCTCTCTTCTCTGAAGTGAATAGGACCTGTAACAGTTGCTGGCAGTCATCCCAGGTGGGGTTATGTTTGAAGAAGATAGTTTCTAGGAGAAAAATTAAGCCTTGGGGTTTTTCTGAGAATGGCAGATTTTGATTCTTCCAGTTATACAGGTCTGTAGATGAAAAGGGGGCATACTTCATAAATGGGAGACCATCATCACCTAGGCCTAGACCTGGACACCTGGTTTTACCCAACCACAATTGTTAGAGGATTTTTCTACTGGGAATTTCCTGGTACTGTTTTACTTCCTTCTCATGAGAATATCCACTGTCACCACTGTTATTCATCATTATACTGGAAATTCTAGCCAGAGAAATTAGGGGTAAAAGGAAAGAAAAGAAATAAAGGAAAAAAATAAAAGGCAACCAAATTGAAAAAAAAAGAAGTAAAATTTTCCTTATTTGCAGAAGTTATGATTATCCTATATAAAGTCCTGAAAAACTACAACAAAGGACCTACAACTAATAAATGTATTTAGCAAAGTGGTGGGTACAAGCATCATAAGCCATTAATTTAATGCATAGCAAAACTATAATGAGATGCTGTTTCACACACTACAATGGCTACTACTTTAAAACCAGGAAAGTACAAGTGTTAGAGAGGATCTGGAGAAATTTCCTTCCTAGTGGCAACATAAAAATGGTGCAGTTACTGTGGAAGACAGTTCAGCAGTTTCTTGGAAAATAAAGTATAGAATTACCATATGACTAAGTATTCCCATTACTAGATATATGCCCAAAAGAATGGAAAGCAGGGACTCCAACAGGTATTTTGGGCACAGATGTTCATAGCACCATTACTCACATTTGCCAAAAGATGGAAGCAACCCAAGTGTCTATTACATGATAGAGAAATAAAATGTAGTACAGACAGACATTGCACTATTTCAGAAAAATATATCAGTGGCCTTCATTTTATATCAAATTTCTGTTTTAAGAATAAAAGATCATCTATACAATTTTTAACCATACACATTTTTTCAAAAGCCCTGTTAAACTTAAAATGCTTTAAATAAGAATTTTATTATAGATATATTGTCATAATCACTGTTGTGACTTAAATTCAGTTTTCCTTATACTCCAAATCTAAATTTCACAACTTATTTCTCAATCCAGGTAAAAAAATTAGTTCATGTAATACTACTGATTAATAACCTGGCATCCTTATTCTTATCAAAATTTTGATGAAATCTCCTTAGAACCAAATGCAAGTATATTAAGGTGATTTAACTCCATCTGTTTTATCTAATTCATTTATATCATATTACCTTATAATTATAGATTTAATTGAAATGACAATCATATAGCAAAAGAAATCAATACCTAAACTATCTTTTCTTAAAACACCATTTCTTCTTTATCACAGATTTCTCCTCATTGTTCATGTACATGATTCCTCCTACTATCAATTCAGTTACCTTTCCTTCAAGTCCTCTCCTCTGAGAGGAGGAAAGCTGAGTCCATTGCTGTGAGATTGATGAAGGAGGTAAAGAGCAAGGCAGGAGAAAAAATATTCCATGTAGAAGAGGTTAGAAAACAGGTCTCCTCTAACACCATCCTTCTTAAGCAGCCACCAAAATGTAAATGACAAACTATGAAACAAGTGTACACATTGCCACTGCAGCAGCTCATCTAGAAGGTAAACCTACCACCATTTCATGTACTTTCAGAATTCCACTTTCTATCCATTACAGTGTGTTTGGTTGCAAATAATAGAAAAAAAAAAAAACCAACTCAAACACACTTAACAATAATGGTGAATTATTGACTCATGTAAGTGCAAAGTTAAGAGCCTCAGTGCACAACTTTCTGGGACCCCCGCTTGTCCCCACAGCACCCACCGCAAGCTCTGCACAGGAAGGCCCTCCAAAACGCAGCAAGGGGGAAGGTCTCTAGCCCCGCGTTTCCACCCTTATGGGGGTTCCAGCAGGCCCACGGCCCGCCCCCACCAGGTTTTGTCCTCAAACTTACCACAGCTGCAGCCAAGTTTCCAGAGACAAGGAGTCCAGCGTGTTCACTCCCATAAGACGCCGCCCCTGGGTCTCAGCGGCCTGGCCAAGCCCTTGCCCGGAAGCATCATCCCCCCCCCCGCCATGGCTTCAGGGGGACCCCATGCCCCTGTACTCACTGGACTTCATCAGAGAGTGGGGGGACCCCCAGATTCCAGGACCCCTCACAGCTCCTCAGAGATGGAGGCCATGGGCTTTCTCTGTGTCTGCATCCCAGCTGAGAGAGGGAGGCCCCTCAGAGTTGGGGGTCCCCTCTAAGAGTGGGAGCCCCTCAGAGTTGACATCCCCCTAGAGTCCCTCAGGGTCCCTCTGAGAGTGGGGGTCCCCCAGAGTCCAGGTCCCCCCACAGAGGAGCGAGGGTCCCCTCGGGATTTATCAGAGTCTGAATTCCCCTCAGAGTGGGGGGCCCCTTGGGGTTCCTCAGAGTCTAGGTTCCCCTTAGAGAGTGGGGGGCCCCTAGAGAGCCCAAGGCCCAGAAGCGGCTACCCCAGAGGCCACACTCACCGAAGTTACTGGGTACCTCGTGGGAGGTGTTCAGGTCCCAGTGGATGCTGTGCTCTGGCCCAGTCCCATTGCATCCAGGTTGCGGCCCCTCCACTTCTACACTGTGGAAGAGTTTAAGCAGGATTGGTGGTAGTTCTTTCCAAATGATTGGTAGAATTCAACTGTGAAGCCATCGGGTACTGGGATTTTCTGACATGGAAGGTTTTTGATGACAAATTCAATCTCATTAATTGTGATTATTGTGTTCAGTTAATCAATTTCTTCTTTCTTCAGTGTAGTTGCTGGTGTGCTTATACAAATTTGTCCATTTCATTGAAGTTATCCATCTTCTTGCAATGCAATTTTTAATATATCCTCTTATGATACTCTATTTCTTTGAGATCAGTGGTGATATCCCATCTCATTTTTTATTTTATTTATTTGCATCTTTTCTCTTTTTATTTGTTAGTCAAGCTAAGGATTTGCCAATTTTATTCTTCTCAAAGAACCAGCTATTGGTTTTGTTAATATTTTCTAGTATTTTGTAATTCTCAATTTCATGTAGTTCTGTTTAATCTTTGTTATTTCCTTCCTTCTTCTTGTTTTGGGATTAGTTTGTTGCTCTTTTTTTAGTTCCTCCAGGTGTACAGTTAGATCTTTGATTTTAGCTCTTTATTCTTTTAAATATATAGACATTTAATGCTATAAATTTCCTTCTTATTACTGCTCTGGCTGCATCCTATAGGTTTTGACATTGATGTGTACTCATTTTCATTCGTTCCAAGGTTGTTACTGTTTTCCTCTGCAATTTCTTCCTTGACCAATTGATAGTCTAAAAGTGTATTGCTTAACTTCTATATCTTTGTGCCTATTCTGGTTCTCTACTGCTTAATAATTTCCACCTTCATTCTGTTGTAACTAGGAAAAGTACTTTGTATCATTTCAATCTTTCTGAATTCATTGAGTGCTTTTCTGTCACCTAGCATGTGGTCTATTCTGGAGAATGATCCATATGCACTTGGGAGGAATATATATTCTGCTGTGTTTTTGTGTAATATTCTGTAAATGTATGTCTATTTTGTCTAGATCCTCTAATATATTTTTCCAAGTCTCTATTACTATTTAATCCTCTGTCAAGATGTTCTATATAATGGTGATAATGATAAATTAACTCCCCCACTATAATTTTAGAAGCACCTATTCTTTCACTTAGATTTTTTAAGGTTTTGACAGACTGTATAATGGCCTGTATCTGTCAGTGCATTATCCTGCAGAATATTCCCAATGTATCAAAAATGTCCCATGTTACACCTATTTTTCCCATTCTCTCCTCAGAACTTCTTATGACCAATACCTTTATATCAGTGTTATAAGTTTGTCCATTACTAGAAAAATAATAAATCTATGTTAGTCCATGGTTGCAGTCTACCCTTAACTTTGTTCATTCCTCAATCTAGAGGATTTTGGGATGGTGTCCCTTACTCTGCTTCTGATTGAGAGGGGGCTTAGATCCCACTGGGGCAGATGGATGGAACAGTCCTGCTGGCAGTTGTGGATACTCTTTGTTTTTAGGAATGTGAGTTGTCCATCATCATCCTTTTGTTACTTGTCCTGGGTGAGTCCAATGAAGTGGAGAGTAGGTGTTGCCTGCAACTCTGCTGAGATTTAGATCTTCTACATAGATGATATTGAACAGTTCACCTCAAAGTTACTAGAACAAAGAGACAAGTTCATCAATTAGGAGAAAAGATTAATACACAAAAATCAGAAGTGTTTCAATACATAAAAATGAACAATGTGAGGAAGAATCAGGAAAAAATAATTTTATTTACAATAGTGGCTAAAAGACTCAAATATTTAGAAATAAGCTTAATCAAAGACATAAAGGATATACATTTAGGAAACAACAAAATATTGCTGAAATAAATAAAAGAAGACCTAAATAACTGGAAGGACATTCCTTCTTCATTGGTTGGAAGACTATATATCATTAAGATGTCTAATCCACCCAAATGCATTTACAGATTCAAATGAAATTCCAATAAAAATCCCAAAGATCCATTTTTTGTAGAAATGATAAATCCAGTTATCAAATTTATTTGGAAAAATAAGGGGACAGGAATGAGAAGAAATACCTTTAAAAAAGAATGAAGTTGGAGGACTCTTACTTCCTGACTTAGCTACACTGGTAAAAAACAGCAGGGTACTGGCATAAAGGTAGACATATTGACCAGTGGAATCTAATTCAGTATTACCAAATAGACCCCTTCTACTGCTCGGTGATATTGTCAGAGTCTCACTGAGCTGGGACGGAGTAGTCTATTCAATAAATGGAAGTGGGAGAACTGTGTATCCATAGATAAAACAAAGAAAGAGAACCCTTGTCTCAAAACTTATACACAAATTAACATAAAATGTATCAAGGACCTTAATATAAAAACTAGTACCAGAAATCTCCTAGAAGAAATTATAGGGAAACAACCTCAAGAACTTGTGTTGAACCTCAATGGATAATCAAAGAAAGAAAAAAAGAGATAAGCAGGAATTCATCAAAATTAAACACTCTTGTGCTTCAAATAAATTTAGTAAGAAAGTGAAAAGGGAGCCTATTTAATCCAAGAAAATTTTTGGAATCCACATATAAGAAAATTGTTTGATCTCAATGTTATATAAACATATCACACAACTCACTGATAAAGAGATAAGGGAGGGAGAGAAGATGCAGCTCAAACAGCTGAGCTCTTGCTTCCCACATGGGAGGTGCTGGGTTTGGTTCCCAGTGCCTCCTGAAAAAAAAAAAAAAAAAGCAGCAACAAGCAAAGAAATGAAAAAACCAAATCAGGGAAGCTGATGTGGCTAAATTGTTGAGTGCTGGCTTCCCACATACGAGGTCCCAGGTTCAATCCCAAGCTCTGGTACCTCAAAAGAAAAAAATGGGGCAAGGGAGATATCATATATCATTATATTTCCACTGGACCTTTTCTGCAATCTAAAATATATCTAAAATAAAGATTAATATATATATAAATGAAAATAGACAAGCAACCCAGTTTAAAAATGGGCAAATAATTGAACAGACATTTTTCCAAAGAAGAACTAAAAATGGCCAAAAAGTAAATAAACAATTCTCACATCACTATTAGGGAAATACAGATTAAAGCTACAACGATATACCATTTCACTCATTACAGACTAGCCGTGAATAAAAAGACAGAAACCTACAAGTTCTGGAGAGGATGTGGAGAAATAGGAATATAAAATTGTGAAGCCTCTGTGGAAGTCAGTTTGGCAGTTCCTCAAGAAGCTAAATACAAAACTGCCATATGATCCAGCAATCACATTTCTAGGAATATATTCAGAAGAAATGAAATAAAGGGCATGAACAGACATTTGTACACCAATATTCATAGTGGCATTATTCACAATTGCTAAAAGATGGGATCAATCCATGTTTGTCAACCAATGAACTGATAACAAAGTGTGGTATATACATATGATGGTATATAAATTCAGTTGTAAAAAGCAGTGTAGACAGAATGCATAGGACAACATGGATTAACTTTGAGGACATTATGTTCAGTGAAGTAAGCCAGACACAAAAGGATATATACTGTGTCTTACTAATATGAAGTATATATATGACTTCATGGAGTTAAACTATGAAGTATAGGTACTAGAAGAGAGAATAAGGATTGAGAAGAGGGAGCTGACTCTGAATGTTTGTAGAATGTAATTAATAAAGGGGACTGTAATTGTGTAGAAATGGATAGAATTGATGGTAACAAATTATAGTGAGTATAATTAACACTGCTAATTTTTAAATGTAAATATGGGTGAAAGGGGTAGCCTAAAAATGCTACAGTATAATCTAGGGATTGTATAACATAGTGATTTCAGTGATGCATGATGGATGATGGATGATGATTGTGATTAATATTACAAATATAAGAATGTTCCTCTATTACAAGTTGTTAAGAATATTGAAATACACGGGAAAATACAACTAATATAACATAGAGACAACAGGTAACAGTAATTTTGTAATATTTTTACAACAATGGCCAAGAAGATATTATAACATTGCTAAGGGTTAAAAATGGGAGCATATAAGGGGTATGGGACTTTTTCTTTTGGAGTAATTCTGAAATGGATTGAGCCATTGACAGCACAACTCTGGATTAAACTGAAAGCTATTGATTGTTCACTTTGGATGGATTGTACAAAGGAGAGTACCATATAACCCAGTGAACCTTATGGTGAATGATGGACTGTGGTGAACAGTACAAATGAGATCATTGTTTCATGAACTATAACAAATATGCAATACTAATACATGGTGCTAATAATAGGATGGTTTTTGGGAAAATACAACAAATATAAGCTATGGACTATAGATCACAGTAATATTGTGATGACATTCTTTCATAATTTGTAATAAATGTCACAACAATGTAAGGTGTTGTGGTGGCAAAGTGTGTGAAAATCTTGTATGATATGCCTGATTTTCTTTAAAAATAGTCAAATGCAAGGCAAAAAAATAAGTCAATGAGAAGCACATTTACAAGGTGTGTTTCTAGGTTTTATACACACCTTAATAGTAAGATGCTTGAGAGCAGGAATGCTTTATAATTCAGTGGGCCCAGAGTATTGGGAGATGTACTGACCACCTGATAATTGCAACATTTCTCTTTAGAATCCTAGATTCCTGTTTTGCAAAGTTTTTAATTATACTCCCCATTACCCTCATACAACGGGATTTAACTTTTGTAAGTTCACATTCAATAGTTAGTTAACACATTCTACATTTTACATTGAAAATAAAACTCAGCCATGCAATGAACCTCCCCATTGCCTCAAATGGAACTCAACCAACATATTTTACTTCTCACTCTGGCCATGGCGTTTTCATCACTAGCAACCTTCAAAAGCATGCCACTTAAATATTTACTTCTTTTTTCTTTCCATTACAAATTATTCCTTTCAGTTTGTTCTTCACATTAGCATTTTAAAAATTTACTGTTTGTGTCCAGCACTATTTAGTGTTGGTGTCCAGCTAAATTTACAAAAAGCTAATTTTTACATGGAGACATATATATTCCCCTTTGGGGTAAGCAGACCATAACAACTCATCCTAACACTAGTTCACTAGCACCATGATTTATTAACTTCACCACACTGGCAATTATTTGCAAAAAGGTTTTCTTCCCCATTAGACTGTGAATTTCATGTAGTTAAGAAACTTGCCTGCTGTTCATTGCTGTACCCTAGGTTCCTGGATCAGAGGAGGCACTCAACAAATATGTATTAAATTCATTTATGAATTTATCAAAAGAAAAATGGAAAAAGGTAAGGCAGGGGACGTCTAGCAATTTTTTTTGTCTGACTCTTCATTCACACACAAGAAAAATAGCAAAACTGAGGCAGCACACTGGAACTGGCGTAGACAAGGAAAAGTAAAACAGATAATGCCCAAAGCAGAACATAAAGAAAAAAGTTTATCTTGTTACAATAATGTACAAAAGTACTATTCTTAATGCATAAATATGGTTTCTAGGTACCCTCGGCTTGCAACATCCTCTTCTGCTCAAAAGCAGGATTTGATTCCCCAAACCCATTATCCACCAGCAATTTAGCACCTAAAATATTTCTCTGCAATAAACACTTTTCATCATTAGTCTAAATATCAATTGCTATGAACAGTCTCAAAGTAAAAGAAACATGAAAAAGAAATTATAGCTTATGCTGTCAGAACAAGGAAATGAGATACTTTGTTCTCCACCCTCAACCTTACTTGTTGAGAACATGCTGTTTTTTAACTACACACTAAATGAATGGTTTATATAATTTTTTCATATTAAAGTTGTTTTTAATTTAAAATAGTACATTGATTAAACTTTTTAAAAAAAATCTCATGTTTCTAGAATATAGACACACATAAATATTGTCATATATATTTTCATACATATTAAATTTGATACATATCAATAAAACATAAATCATCCAAACTGTACAATCAATGGTATTTTGTATAATCACATAGTTGTGTATTCATCACTTCAGTCATTATTAGTGCATTTTCATTATTCCAATAATAAAAAAAAACCTAATCACCTCTTAATTTCTCTACTCTTCTCCTGCCATCTAATTTATTTGCATTTATATTTTGTAAAAAATATGTGCAATATTATCCATATTCATATTTCACATGAGGTTTTCAGTCCCATGTTACATTTTTTAGCTTTCCTTCTAGTAATATACATGTCCTTAGACTTTTCCTTTCAACCACTGGCAAACCAATGTAGTGGTTCTACTAGTTAAAAAATTATGATGTGCTTTCACCATTTTCTATTAATTTTCAAAGACTAACAGCCTTTTTACCAATTATGCACTGATCACCCTCAGATTTCCACTCTCTACTTTCATTCTATTTTCCTGGTGACCTATATTCCAGTTTTTAACTCCATGAGTTTATGCAATATATAAACTCATAATAGTGCAATCATACAATATTGATGGACATCTGGGTTGTTTCCATCTTTTCAGAATTATGAATAACACCACTGTAAACATTAGTGTGCTGATGTCTATTTCTATCACTGCTCTCAGGTCTTCTGTGGATATACCTAGTAGTGGTTTTGCCAGGTCACATGGCAAGTCTATATTCAAATTTCTTTGGAACTGCCAAACAGTCCTCCACATTGGCTGTTTCATTCCAGATTCCCACCAATAGAGTATAAGGGTTCCTATCTCTCCACATCTTCTCTAATACTTACAGTTTCTCTGACTTTTTAATAATGACCATTCTAAAAGGTGTGAAATATCTCATCGTAGTTTTGATTTGCATTTCCCTAGTCTCTAGTGATGCTGAACATTTTTCCATGAGTTTTTCCACCATTTTTAATTTCTTCTTTGGACAGCTGTCTATTCAAGTCTTTTGCCCATTTTTAATAGGGAAGTTTCTCTTATTATTGCTAAGTTGTAGTATCTCTTTACATATCATGGAAATCAAACCCTTATCAGATAAGTGATTTCCAAATATTTTCTCCTATTGAGCTGGCTGTCTTTTTCACCCTTTTGAAAAAGTTCTCTGAGGTGCAAAAGCATTTAATTTTAAGGGGGTCCCATTTATCTGTTTTTTCTTTTCTAGCTCTTGCTTTGGGTGTAAGGTCCAAGAAACCACTACCTACCACAAGTTCTTGAAGATATTTTCCTACATTTTCTTCTAGAAGTTTATGGTTGACGCTTTTTTATTTAGGTCTTTGATCCATTTTGAGGTAATTTTTGTATAAGGTATGAGACAGGGGTCTTCTTTCTTTCCTTTCAATATGGCTATCCAGTTCTTCCAGCACCATTTGTTGAATAGTCTGTTCTGGCTCAGCTGAGTGAGCTTGATGCCTCATCAAAAATCAATTGACTGTAGATGTGAGGATTTATTTCTGAGTTTGTGATTCAGTTCCATTGGTCAATCTGTCTGTCTGTATTCCACTACGATGCTTTTTTTTTTTTTTTACCTCTGTAGCTAAGTAAGATGCTTTAAAGAAGGAAGTGAAAGTCCTCCAACTTCATTTTTCTTTTATAAGAAATTGTCAGGTATTTGGGGCCCCTTACCATTCCAAATAAATTTGATAACTGGATTTTCCATTTAGCAAAAAAGACTATTGGTATATTTATTGGAATTTTCTTGAATTTGTAAACCAGTTTGGGTAGAATTGACATCTTAACCATATTTAGTCTTCCAGCCAACGAACTAAGAATGTCCTTCCATTCTTTGTTTCCAGGAAACTGTCTTCTTCAGTTTCCTTTGACAATGCTTTGTAGTTTTCTGAATACACGTCCTTTATGTCCTTGGTTAAACTTATTCCTAAATATTTTATTCTTTTGATTGCTATTATAAATGGAATTTTACTCCTGATTTACTCCTCAGGTTGGTTGGTCATCAGTAGTGCATAGAAATGCTATTGATTATTGTATATTAATCTTGTATCCCACCACTTTGCTGAACTTCATCTATTACCTCTAGAAGCTTTGTTGTGGATTTTTCAGGATTTTCTAGATATAGGATCATATCATTAGGGAATAAAATTTTACTTCTTCCTTTCCTATTTGGGTGTCTTTTATTTCTTTATCTAGCCTAATTCCTCTAGCTAGAACTTCTAGCACAATATTGAATAACAGTGGGGGCAATAGGCATCCTTGTCTTATTCCTGACCTCAGTAGGAAATCTTTCAGTCATTCACCATTGAATACAAAGCTAGCTATAAGTTTTTCATATATGCACTTTACCATACTGAGAAAGCTTTCTTCTATTCCTGTATTTTAAGTGTTTTTATCAAGAAAGGATGCTGTATTTTGACAAATTCCTTTTCTGGACCAATTGAGAGGATCATATGATTTTTCTTCTTCAATTTATCAATGTAGTTTATGAAACAAATCGATTTTCTTGTGTTGAACCACACTTGCATACCTGGGATAAAACCCACTTGATCATGGTGTATAATTTTTTTTTAATGTGCTTTTGGATTTGGTTTGCAATTATTTTGCTGAGGATTTTTGCATCTATATTCATTAGAGAAACTGATCTGTAGTTTTCTTTTTTTTTTTTTTTTTTTCATAATATCTTTATCTGGTTTTGATACTAAGGTGATTTTGGCTTCATAGAATGTGTTTAGTAGCATTCTTTCCGGTTCAATATTTTGGAAGAGCTTGAAAAACACTGGTATTAGATTATCTTTCAATGGTTGGTAGAATTCACCTGAGAAGGCATCTGGTCATGGGTTCTTCATCTTGGTGAGGTTTCTGATGATTGTTTCAACCTCTTGTGATTGGTTTCTTGAGGTCTTCTATTTCTTCCAGGGTCTGTGTAGGTTTTTCATGTGTTTCCATGAATTTGTCCATCTCATCTACATTTTCTAGTTTTTTGATGTACAGTTGTTTATATTATTCTCTTAGGATCTGTCTTATTTCTGCAGGGTAAGTGATCTCTTCCCCTGATTTTATTTCTTTGTGTCTTCTCTTTTTTTCTTTGTTAGTCTAGCTAAGGGCTTAGCAATTTAGTTGATCTTCTCAAATAACTGACTTGGTTTTGTTGATTTTCTCTATTGTTTATATGTTCTTGATTTCATTTATTTCTGCTCTTATCTTTAATATTTCTTTCTTTTGGCTTGATTTCAGATTAGCTTGTTGTTTTTCTAGTTCTTCAAGGTGTGCAGTTAGATCTTCAATTTAGCTCTTTCTTCTTTTTTAATGTAAGCATTGATGACTGTAAGCTTCCCTCTCAGCACTGTCTTTGCAGTGTCCCATAGATTGATATGTTGTGTTCTCATCTTCATTCATTGCAAGATATTTACTGAATTCTTTTGCAATTTCTTCTTTGACTCACTGATATCCAGTGTATTAAAGGATAAGAAACTCAGCAGAAAGGCCTGTTCCCTCTTCACGCGCAGGACTAACCCCTCCCACAAACATCCCCAGGGCACACAGAGCTTAAGGCGGCTTAGCACCTGAGAAGCCCCAGCCATCGCCAAAAGCCTGGCTGCTGAGGCAAGGACACCACCTACTGCCAAGGCCTGAAGCCTGGAGTTGAGCATCATGGGAGGAAGAGGTGGGACAGCTTCCAGCACCACCCACATACTGGTCCCACCCCCAGATCTCTGTGCCCAGCCAGGGCCTTGGGACTGGGGATGGCCCTGTCCACATTCTGGCTCAGGCACTCCAGGGTTCAGCTATTGGACCATCTGTACCATTCCTCATCTTTTATAGCTTTTTTTCCAAATCTTTAATATTCTCCATTTAATTTCTTTTCAGCCCTTTAGGCTTTGCACCTTCTCTTTCTTACTTAAGTATTATCTTGTCACCCTATTTCTTAGAGATTCCATTTCAATTTTGAACTATTTTTTTCATTTTTCTTATTTTCTTATTACTTATCACTCGTTTTTTGGGTTTTTTAAAAATTTATGATATCTAATGTATTGTTTCATTTTCTTAATGCCTTTTATCTACTTTTCAGAAAGTATATTTCCGTTCATAATGTAGATCACAATGAAAAGCTTTCATTCATTTTTTGTAGATTACTCTGCACTTACTCCTTTTCTCCCTCTCTTACCTTTGTACTTGAAAATAACATGATTATTTTTCTGTTGGTATTCATACAATTTTAAAATTTTTATACACATTAGTGAGATTGAAAGTAGCTTTCCCAACAAGACATATCTGTTCCTCTTTCTACATTTTTAATGAAATGTTTTAAAGTATGAAAGTTTTCTTACTGACATTTCCGGATTTAACACTTCTACCAATTCTATCACTGCTACATCTTTTGGGATGGACACGATCTATGTGAGGAAGGACTGAAACAGGAAGGTGCACACTCCAGGCTGCTCTGAGTGTTGTTCAGGTCTTAAGTCAGGGAGACAGCTGTTGTTGGTCACATTTAGAGAAGTTCTCATATCATTGATTGTCCTTTTCAACTCCAGAATTTCTATATCAGTTGATTTTATACTTTCCAGCTCTTTATTGATATTCTCCATTTGGTGAGACATCATTCTCATGTTTTCCTTTTACTCACTGAGTAGATTAAAAATTGGTAATGTAAATACACTAATACAGGAAAATGGTGTCAATATAGGTGGTCACTGTTCAGCTGTTTTGCAGAGAACAGCAGAGAGGGGCAGTGCCTTAGCCAAGTGATCTGTTTTGGGAATCCACAGAGCAGGAGGTTGCAGGCATCATTAAGGAGGGAGCTGGATAGAGAGACAAAGAGCTCAAGGGAAAACCATGAGTTGCTCCCCCCTTTGGCTGGAAAAGGTGGTGGGTAAGTGCTGCCTTCAAGGCAAATAGTCTCTGTGGAATCCCTGGTTCTCAATGGCCAACTGAGTGGGAAGGGGCATTCCTTGGAAGGAGGGGGTGGTCTGGTGAAGGGTGGAGAGTCATTTACTTTCTGTGGTTTGGGGCACCTGAGCCCCCTTTGAATCTTGGGGAGGATACCAGCCAGAACTGAAGTGGCCCTAGGAAGAGGGGAGGGGGAATCTCCTCAGGCAGTCTGTCACACCCAGCTGCCCTGGGAGAGAGGAACTTGGTCAAGGAAGGGGCGAGACAGCACCTGCCCCTGAAAACTGTTAGAAGTCCAACTCCCTAAGGGAAATGGGGGCAGGAAGAACCAGATAAGCTTTCAATTGCCTATTTAGCTTATAGAGCTGCTCTAGCACAGTGGGGGGATTCCTGCCTTGCCTGTATGACCCTGGTTCAAGCCCTGGTACCTCTTAAGAGAAGGAATCCAGGGAGAGATATGGCACACAGCTAGCACCTTATGATAGGGAAATTATAGACTCAGTTTTTATTGTTTTGTTTTATGATTTTTTTGGATTTTTTTTCTTTTTCCTTAATTTTACTCACTAAAACTGTATACAGGGCAGGCTGCAATTGATGAGCACCAGCAGCCTGAGAAGGTCTCTAGGGGCCTAAGAGGGAAGGCTGTTTTTCCTGGGTTGCTTTTTTGTTACTCTTTTTTTCTTGTTTGTTCTTTTCCCTTTCTTTCACTTACTTTTTTCAAACTACTTTACTTCTCTTTTTTCCTCCATTTTTCTGTCTTCTGTTGCTTTATTTTCATTCCATGACTTCTTGTTTGGTCTTCATTTTTTATTTTTCCCTTTCTCCTTTTCTTTCCCTTCTATTCTTTTCTCATCTGTTTGAGCTTTTAATTCATTCTATTTCTTTTCTCTCTATTTGTTTCTTATTTTATTTTTTCCTACTCATCTTTCTGGAATTTAATTCATTCTATTTTTTTCCATATTGTTTCTTGTTTAATTTTTTTTTCCTATTCCAACCATTTTTATTCTTATTCCTTTGTATTTTTTATGATTTTTTTCCCTCATTTATTACTTAGTTTCCAAGCTCTATTATGATTCTTCTTCTACCTTTTTTGTATTATTATTACTATTCTTCTTCTTCTCTTACCTCTTTCCTTTCCTCTGGTCTTAATATTTTTTTCCCAAGGGTACACAGACAATTGCAAGGATATAGAATAAGAGGAACAAAGTATCAAAAAATAACCTTGAGGATTTCCAGGAAAATGGTGATGGAGTAGGTAGGTAGAGACTGACCCTCTCACAAAAAAAAGTGGAGAGAAGGCAGGTACCTATCTAAAGGAGGTGATTTGGATATATATAGAACAGGAAGGTGCTCTGAGTAATCTAAGAAGGTACTGGAAAGATAAAGAAAATCATGAGTTGCTTTCCCCTGTGGCTGGAAACAGCACATATACCCCACAATCATGGCAAGTAACCGCATGGCCCCTGGCTTACTGCTGCTGAGGGACTGGGAGGGGCAAGCCCTGGGAGGAAGAAGAGTCTTGCAGAGGCCAGAGAGTGGCCTCTTTGTTGTGAGTGTAGCTAGCTAAGACCCCTTTGGAACTTGGGATGAACTCTGACCTGACTGGGAAAGGGGAGGGGGCTACATTCAGGTAGGCTGTCACACACAGCTGCCCTCCTGGGCAGAGAAAGCATTTGGATTAGAGAGGAGTAAGGGACAGGTTTCTAATCAGCAGGACTCTAGCAAGCTACAGAAGTCTAAAAACACCTGGGAGGAAGATGGCAGATAGCTCTCTAAAGACCTATTAACCTAAGGAGACAATTTAGCTCAGTGCAGGAATTCCTGCCTGTTGCCGGTCAGGCTCTGGGTCCGTGAAAGTGGTGCCGCAGATGAGAAAGAAAGAATAAGACAAAGAAAAGAAAAACTGGGATCAGGGGACTCTCCGTCAGATATGCAGAGAAGAGCCCTGCCACCTCATAAGGTGTGGCTTTTATTTTGGCTTTAGAACAAAGAAAATATGTATGTACATATACAAAGTCAATAGATACTTGACAGTTTACATTTTACTAAAATGAGCAAGTCTTAAAAGTTGATGGCTCAGTTCCTCTTTTACTTCCTGAAATTCACAGACATTGTAAATCTTACAAGTTCAGGATGTTTCCCCACCCAGCTCCTATTAGCATGAGACCACAGAGCTTGTTTCCTACATTCCAGGGTGACCTTCTATTCTTTCAGTTGTCATGGCCTTTAATTGAAACTCCATCATTTCCCCCTTTTTTATTAATTAAAGCTCATAGGAACCATTATATAAGCTCATACAAGGTGACCTCCTGTCACACTTGTCTTCTTCCATAGGCTCTTGTGACTGTGCCTGTCTTAGGTTGTTCTCTGAGAATCTTACCCGTCATTGACTACCAGTCAAGCTTTTGAGCTCTTACATGGAAGGCGATTTCATTAATATTTATGCTTCTTCAGGTTCCTTAAATGAATATTTTTTGTGCAGATATTTAGTATTAAGATCAAGGGGTTATTAGTAGAATCTTTCTACTAAGTAATGCAAAATTAGTTTTTCATGGCCATGTTTCTTAACATAAATGCATTTATCAGGTCTAATTACTCTAGCCTTGACAATACAAACAGTTAAAACACATATAACAATAATTCCAAATCCAATCCAAAATGATATTTGAACTGTTTTTTGTTTCTACCAATGAAACGGCTGCACCAGTGGTTTCTTTCAATTCGTTTGATACATGCTCAATGCCTTCTTTTTCAATTCTAAAAGATTTATAGAAACATTATGCTTATATCCAATCAAGTGATTTTTCACTTCCTCCCAATCATGTTTCTATTATTATAAGCCAAAATCATGTTTCTATTATTATAAGCCAAACTTTCATTCCAATCATATTCAAGAGCTCTTAACAAGTTTAAATTATAAATTTGATTACCCAAATGTATAATAGTTGTTTCAAGATCATTCATAAGATTATTCAGTTCCATATCAATGTGAGACTGGCAATGACACATATCTCACTTGCATTTTTATGCCAGTCCTTAACATCTTGTTGATTCTGGACTCCTTGATGCAGGGCTGTGCCAGTGACAGCTGCAGCAGTTATGTGAATCAGTCACAAAATTCCTGCTATTAAAAGTCCAATCAGTCTTTTAGTTCTTTTTAAATAATGGTTGAGGAAACGCCACAGTAACTGGGATTCTTGAGACTGCTGCCAATGTCTGGTCATCTGAACCGGTAACCATAGTCCTTTTTCTTCTTCTTGCTATAAAAAAGAGTTTGATTTTCCTGGAAATATTAATTCTTAAGACATATAAATAAGGAGAAATTAATGTTCCTTTCACCAAAAGTTACTGTTCCAATGATATAACTATAGGATCTCGCACACATACTGTAAGAGATTGAGTTGATTTTCTTTTTCAAATAGTAATATCAGTTTTGCTGCCTTGCCTTACAAAAATTGGACCAGTTCACCAAAATAATTTCCACAAATAACTTTGAGTTTTGTTAAGTTTAGTGTCCCATGGTTGTGGGATATATCTTCCTTGATTTTTCCAAATTATTGAGCTGTTAGTAAATGCTGTATTACCAAAATTCCAGAAATAAGGATTACTGTCATTAGTGATTATGGTTAAATTATTAATGAACCAAGATATGGTTGTGTTTTTAATAGGTTTCAGCATCCCTATAAGGGCCTGATCCTTTACAATTCCATAGGAATCATTATACAGCACAACCTCTGTAAGCCCATGACAAATATGCCATTTGTCATTAAGTAGTCTGTTGTGAGATTAATTAAGATAAATTGGGTAAGACTCATCACTTTAAGTCAACAGCTCTAGAAAGGTGAGTTGGTTATGTATGCCCAATAAGTGTAATTATGATGTGGTATCTTACCTTGACCTAATACTTTACCTATAATTAATCCAATGTAAAACCACCATGTCCATAGTTTAAGTCTTGGCAGCATCTTCAACTCTAGGCTTGATTCTTCTGGAGGGGATCCACTGCTCTTCTCCTGTTTCTGTAATGATAAGAGCAAAACCTCGGCCCCAAAATTTTACCTCTCCTTTTTCCCATTTATTGGTTGTTTCATTTTTCCGGTATATTGGTTGTCCACATTTTTCATTTACATTCACTTTTTTCTTAACCTCCCAATGTCTTTCTGCTGCTGTGGTATTAGAAATTTGTTGTCTATTAAGAAAATTTAAGGTAAGCAATGCTTTAGATAGTTTGTCTTTAGCAGATTCTCCTCCATCTCCCCCTTTTTGTTTTTGCAACATCAATTTTAATAAGTGATTACTCTTTTCTACTATCGCTTGTCCCTGAGGGTTATATGAAATTCCTGTAACATGTTTAATATTCCAGTCACTGCAAAATATTTTGAAAGATTGACTAAGATAGGCAGGCCCATTATCAGTTTTTAGCTGTGCTGGCAGGCCCATTACTGCAAAACAGTGTAATAAATGAGAATGTACATGTGAGGCCTTTTCACCAGCTTGAGCAGTTGCCCAAATAAAATTAGAATATGTATCCACTGTCACATGCACATACTGAAGGCGGCCAAAAGAGGGCACATGCGTGACATCCATTTGCCAAATTTCATTAGGATGTTCTCCATGGGGATTAGTTCTTGGAGAAAAAGTGGGGGCATTTATGGGCCCACAAGTAGGACATTGTCTAACAATCCTCTTACTTTCTTTTACTGTTAAGTGGGGATATTTATGACGTAAGCCAGAAGCATTAGTATGTGTAAGTTTATGATAATCAGCAGCAGATTCTGTATGAGCAATAAGTTTATCTACTAAATCATTTGTGAAGCCATAGGGCCAGGAAGTTGAGAATGGGAACGAATATGAGTAATATAGATTGGATTAGATCGTTCACGAACAGTCTTTTGTAATTGTAGGAAAAGAACTTCTAATTCAGAAGCTGGAGTTATTTGAGCTGTTTCTATATGACAAACAACATGACAAACATAAGCAGAATCAGACACAATATTTAAAGGCTCAGAAACATCAGCTAGTAATTGAATAACAGCCATAAGTTCTACCTTTTGGGCAGATAAATAAGGTATTTTCCAAGATTTTGTAGTTGGGCCTAAATAGCCTGCATTTCCATTACTGCTGCCATCAGTGTAGTAAGTTGGAGCAGCAGAGAGTGGTTGTTGTTTCACAACCTTAGGAAGAATCCATGAAGTACATTTTAAAAACTGTAAAAATTTTGAATTTGGAAAGTGATTGTCAATTGTTCCAATAAAATCTGCTAAGGCCACTTGCCAAGAGTTACTGAACTGCCTGAGCTGAGAAAGCTCCTGCTTTGTAAGGTCTAATATGATTTTATCAGGATCTCTAGCCATAAGCTGTCTCAGGTGAATACGGCCTTTTGATATTATTGCTGAGATTTTTTCAGGATAAGTATGAAGTTTTTTTGTATCTTTGTTGGGTAGGTATATCCATTCTATTATGTCCTCCTCTTGCCAAAGTATCCCAGTAGGGTAATGGCAAGATGGAAATATTAAAAGAGAAATTGGAAGATTAACATTTATCCTTGTTAGTTGGCTGTTTTGCACTCTTTTTTCCAACCATTTTAACTCCTCTTTTGCTTCTGGGCTTAAAATGCGAGGGCTATTTAAGTCAGGGTCTCCTGTTAGGGTATTGAAAAGATTAGTTAAAGCATAAGTTGGAATTCCTAAAGTAGGCCGTACCCAATTAATATCACCCAGTAATTTCTGAAAATCATTTAAAGTACGTAAATTATCAGTTCGAAACTGGACCTTTTGTGGAGTTATAATATTTCTATTAATAGTATGACCTAAATATTGAAAAGGAACCTGTTTTTGAATTTTTTCTTCTGCTATTTGCAACCCATGTTGAGGAAGAATTTCTTTAGCCAGCTGAAATAATTGTTTCAGCTCTGAAGATTGCTCAGTGGCAAAAAGAATATCATCCATATAATGAATAATCATAGCCTTAGGAAATTGTTTTCGTAAAATTTGTAATGGAATGTGAACAAAGGATTGACATAATGTAGGACTGTTCATCATTCCCTGAGGTAAAACTTTCCACTGATATCGTTCAGTAGGAGCTAAATGATTAATGGAAGGAATAGTAAATGCAATTTTTTCTCTATCATTTGGATTAAGAGGAATATTAAAGAAACAATCTTTTAAATCAATAATAATAATATGCCAATTTTGTGGGATCATAGCTGGGGATGGCAAACCAGGCTGTAAAGATCCCATAGGTTGAATAACTTTGTTAATTTCACGCAAATCTGTTAACATGCGCCATTTGCCAGATTTCTTTTTAATTACAAAAACTGGAGAATTCCACGGACTAGTAGAGGGCTCAATATGCCCTGCCATTAACTGCTCCTGCACTAATTCTTTCAGGGCTTCCAATTTTTCTTTCAGAAGGGGCCACTGTTCTACCCAGATAGGTTTGTTTGTTAGCCATTTTAAAGGCAATGCGAAGCCCTTTGTAACAGTAGCCCCTACTCTAAATTTGAATATCCTTGGCCACGGTAGTCTCCAATATGTCGCATTTCAGGTCAGGAAGGGGGAGCATATTGCATGTGAGTAATAAGATGTTTAGCTGTATCAGAAACATGAGGAATATTCAAATAAGCTCCCCATTGGTATAATAAGTCTCTTCCCCATAAATTAAGTCCTACATCTGCAACATAAGGTTGCAGAGCGGCCTCTTGTCCTTCTGGACCTTCTACCTTAAATATCTGAGTATTCTGGTAAACATCCATCATTGTGCCAACGCCAGTGAAAACTATAGTCACCTTCTGTAAAGTCCAAGCTTGTGGCCAATATCGTTTAGCAATAATAGAAACATCAGCCCCAGTATCCACCAATCCTAAAAATATCTTTCCGTTTATTTTTATGGTAATTTCAGGCCTTTCATCTCCAATTGCTGTTTGCCAAAAAACTTTATGCCCAGTGGAACCAAATTCCTTTGCACATTTTAAAGGAGGTTTACGATACGGTAACAAAAGATGTTGAGCTATGTTATCTCCTGATTCAATCTGATAGGGAGTTAAAGTTTGTACCAATAAACAAATTTCTCCATCAAAATTGGAGTTAATGATCCCGGTTTGCACCAAAACACCTTGGGTCATAAGACTGTTGTGGCCAATGATGAAACCTACATTGTTTTCTGGGATAGGCCCTTTAATTCCTGTTCTTACTTTTTGTATACCAAGTGAAGGCGTAATGAACTTGGTTTCAGCTAAGGGAAGATCTACAGCTGCACTGCCTTTGGTAACCGCCTTAAGCTCTGTTATAGGCCGGAGTGAGCTGCTCCGTTGCTGACTGGGTAGGTTTGAGCAAGGCTGGGAAATGTGCTCATATTGTTTGTCTGAGGGCCTTGAGCGAGGCCCGCTTGGAAGTTTCCTGACTTATTAATGAAAGTGCTATTTTTATGATATTTAGAATGGCATTCCTTGGCCCAGTGCAACCCTTTCTGACATATAGGACATACGCGAGTCGGTATTGATCTATTATTGCCACTAGGTGGTGATCTTACACCAGTTTTGGCTCGGCAATCTTTTTTCATATGACCTGGTTTCCCACATTTAAAGCAATTTAAATTATTAATCATAGGACTATGTCCCTTTATAGCAGCTGCAAGAAGGGTCATGTTATATGTATTAGACCCAATGTCTTGGCATGCCCTTATATAATCCTGTAAAGTACCTCCATTTGCCTTTATTGGATGCAAAGCCTTTTTACACTCACTATTAGCATTATCAAAAGCCAACATCAGAATAAGCATCTCTTTAAGGTCAGGCTGAGTTACTGTCTTGTTGACTACATCTGCCAGCCTAGCTACAAATTCAACGTAAGGTTCAATATTTCCTTGAACAATTTTTGAAAATGATTGTACAGCCTGTCCAGGAGTAGAGATTCATCTCCAGGCAGCTAGGCAGCACAATCGCACTTGTACAATGGCAATATCATCATATTGAGCTTGGCAAGGAACTCCAGCCCATTGACCTATTCCTAATATTTGTTCAGCAGTAATAGGCACTGGTGGATTTTGCTGTTGATTTCGTCGTGCTACAATATTAGCTTCATCAGCCCACCAAGTTTTAAATTGTAAAAATTCTGCTGGACTAAGAACAGCTCGAGCTAACAAATCCCAGTCCCAGGGTATTAATCTGTCTGCTTGTGCCAAACCTTGCACCAATCCTTGAGTATAAGGAGAATTTACACCATATTGAGTGCATGCTTGTTTTAATTCTTTGATAGTTTTAAAAGGAATAGGAGCATGCTCATACTGTACACCCCCTTGGGGATTGTCAGCATCTGCTGGAACTTGAGTTACTGTTACTGGAAAAGTAGAAAGGAGTTGCATAGCCTCTGAATCTCCCTCTCTACTTCCCTGTGCTATACTTTTCATAATTGAGGAGGATGGTGCTGGCACAAAAACAGAAACTTTAGGAGGGTCATCAAATGTTGTAAAAAATGGATCAGCAGATGCCTTAGGCGGCGCAGATGCTGGCTCAAAAGACAACAAATCATAATTTGGAGCAGATGGCATAGTGACCGCTGAAAAAGCTCCATAAGCTTCCTCTTTCCTTTTCTTCTTTCTATTAGACCTGAGTCTATCTGTTCCTGCCTGCTCACTAACCCCCGCAAGTACATTTTCATCAAAATCACCATTAGCTTGTTCTGCCATCGGTCCAGCAATAGCAGTATCCTGTTCAAAATCTTCATCCTCATCTGATTGCAAAGGTTCAAGAGCAACAGAAATAAGACTACACAAAGACCATACATGAAGGGGAATTACTTCTCCCTCTTGATGAGCTCTTTTTAAAGCTTTCATCACTAACTTCCATTGTTCCAGGTTTAAAATATCCCGCCCTTGCGGCTGAAACCAATAACAATGTTTCTGTACAAGAGAAAAAAGTTCCTCAAAAGCCGAGGATTTAATAGTTACACCGGTGCATTTTAATAAACTTTTTAACACTCTAGAGAACTCTTCAAAGTTCGACTGCTGATTACCCATTACCCTGATGATTCCAAGGATGAAGCTTACCTTTTCTGTTTCTTTTTCTTTTAAAACTGCTCTCAGGAGCTCCTTGGTCCACGCACTGACTGAAAGAAAAGTTTCGTTTTCAGTGCCCCACGTTGGGTGCCATATGTTGCCGGTCAGGCTCTGGGTCCGTGAAAGCGGTGCCGCAGATGAGAAAGAAAGAATAAGACAAAGAAAAGAAAAACTGGGATCAGGGGACTCTCCGTCAGGTATGCAGAGAAGAGCCCTGCCACCTCATAAGGTGTGGCTTTTATTTTGGCTTTAGAACAAAGAAAATATGTCAATAGATACTTGACAGTTTACATTTTACTAAAATGAGCAAGTCTTAAAAGTTGATGGCTCAGTTCCTCTTTTTCTTCCTGAAATTCACAGACATTGTAAATCTTACAAGCTCAGGATGTTTCCCCACCCAGCTCCTATTAGCATGATACCGCAGGGCTTGTTTCCTACATTCCAGGGTGACCTTCTATTCTTTCAGTTGTCATGGCCTTTAATTGAAACTCCATCACCTGCCTTATATATATGAGGCCCCTGCTTTGATTTCCTGGTTGATCAAGACCATGATACACCTGGTTATCAGGCACCCAGCTTATAGGTGTTGATAATTTATGACAAGGACCATATATACATTCTTTTGGTTTTAGGATTTCTTGGATCTATTATGTCTTTCCATTTGTGTAGGTCTTTTTAAAATTTTTTCAGTATTGTTTTGTAGTTTTCGGCATATAGGTCCTGTACTTCTTTGGTTAAATTAACTCCTAGGTATTTGAGTCTTTTTCTTGCTATTGAAAATGAAATTTTCCTCCTGATTTCCTCCTCAGATTGTTCAGTACTAGTGTACAAAAACATTACTTATTTTTGCATGTTGATCTTAATGGACGTCCTCTGTACATGATCATTTCCTTCTCTCTTGCTGCTCTGAGAATTTTCTCTTTATCTTTTACATTTGACATTCTGAATAATATGTGTCTTGGTGTAGTTCTATTTGGATTTATTCCCATTGGGGTACAGTGTGCTTCTTGGACATGTCAGCTCATTTCTTTCATGAGAGTTGGGAAATTTTCGGCTATTATTTCCTCAAATACTCTTTCTGCCCTTTTCCTTTCTCTTCCCCTTCTGGAACTCCCATGACATGTATGTTGTTGTGTTTTGTGTTGTCATTCAACTCTCTGAGCCCCTGCTCATTTTTTTCCATTCTGTTTTCTCTCTGTTCTTTTCTCTCTTCAATTTTAGTTGCTCTGTCTTTGGTATCACTTATTCTTTCTTCTATCATTTCAAGTCTGCTGTTGTATGCCTCAAATGTATTTTTTACTTCACCTATTGTGTCTTTAATTCCCATGAACTCCGTTACTTTTCTGTTCAGGATTTCAAATTCTTCTTTGCATTCACTCAATGACTTCTTGATGTCATTTATCTCTTTAACTATATTCTCTTTCATCTCATTAATTTGATTTTGGAAATTTGTGCTCATCTCACTGATTAGTTCTCTCAAATTCTGCATCTCTTCTGGGACTTTGCTGCATTCCTTTCCTTGGGCCATGTCTTCTATTTTCTTAGTATGGCTTGTAATTTTTTGCTGGTACTTAGGCATCTGGTTAGTTTGTATTTTATTTAGATGTTCTATCTCTTTCTCTTTTACGGGGTTTTAGTGGCAGGAGGCTCTGAGTTACCACAGCTCTTTGATTTTTGGCTCAACCTTGATTGTTAGGATTGTTCTGCTGGTTGCTCAAAACTGGGCACTGGACCCAGTAATTGGTTGTAGAGTCATTTCCTAGGGCCTTGGGCAAGGAGGCTATAGAGGCCAGGAAAAGCCTCTCTTACTTATTAATTTTCTTATGTGCACTTCCTTGGTCTGCCAGGAGATGATGCTTGGTGGCAGCTCTCACTTCAATGCCTGGTCGGAGCATATTTGTTTTGACACAGACCAGATCAATGTGATAGAGCTTCCTGTTTGGGGGCTAAGAGACTTGTGGTTCAAACTTTCTGAAACAGTTCTCCAGACTTCACTCATAGCACCCCCCTTTTTCCAGCTAGGAAATATTTCCACTCCCTTCTGAATCCTCAACAATCAGTCCCTGTTAGTAGAGGAGGCTCCAAGGCAAACAATGGCACAGCCCCACCCATCCTGGGAGGGCTCTCGGGACAGGGCAGACCAAACCTGGGAGTCAAAAGCAGGGTCAGCCCCAGGCTCTCTCTCCCCTCTCCCATGGAGTCCTCAACAATTAGTCCTGGCTAGAAGAGAGGAAGGTTGCGAGGGTTGGATTTCTCCAGTCCTTCCTAGGCCCCCAGTGCAAACCACCTTGTGGAAGGGTCTGTGGGGCTCCACAGCCCAAATTTACAGGTCAGAACCTGAGTCAGGCTAAGGCTGTGTTCCTCTCTTTCCCCTTTCTGGGAGTGGTAGATCCCTGGAGCCCCCTTTGCCTGTGGCCGCAGGCCCAGAGGTCTGAGAATTCTGAAGAGTGTGGGGGAGGGTGCCAGCAGCAGCAGAAGCTGCTGTTTTCCAACTCAGGGTTCCATTGTCACGATTTCCCTCTTCTGTCCCTTTCTCCTCTGGGTGGTGTGCAGCCTTCATTTGCTGTCCTAAACCCTAGAAGATCAATTTTGTGGCTGTTTCAGCTTGTCCTCTAGCTTTTTTTTTCTGAAGAAGAGATTCCCATGTCTTACTAGTCTGCCACCTTCTTTCCTTAGTTTTTAACATTTTATTCTTTTCTTTTTTCTTTTCCTCTCTTCTCATCATTCTGGGCTTTTAATACATTCAATATATTTTTTCTCTATTTTGTTTCTTATTTCATTTTTTTATTCCACTTTTTAAATCTTATTCCTCTGTACTTCTTATGATTTTTTACTAGTGTTAATTATGTATTTTCCTAGGTCTTGTATGGTTCCTCTTCTACTTTTGATTATTACTACTACTACTATTATTCTCTTCTTATTCTTATATCTTTCCTTTTCTCTGGTCATATTTTATTTTTAAGGTAACACAGACAACAGCTGTGAAACCTGACAGCACACACAAAAAAACAACAACATAAAACCCTAAGGCTTAAAGAGAAGCAAACCAAATTAATAAACCCATCATGATAAACAAATGCATACACATCAACCAAAAATTACAAGCCATACTAAGAAACAGGAAGATATGGCCTAGACTAAGGACAAACTAAAAAACAGGAGGAGATGCAGAACATGAAACTAATAAAAAATGTGTAAACATGAATCAACTTAATGAAGTGAAGGAAGAGATTAAGACACTAGGTAAATATACCAAGAAATTGTAAACACACATAAAAAGATCATGGATATAATGGTGATGAATAGCACAATCCAAGAAATCAAAAATACACTGGAAGCATGTAACAGCAGATTTGAACAGGCAGAGGAAAGAATCAAGAATGTGGAAGACAGTATAACTGAAATCCGATAGTAAAACAGATAGATTAAAAGAGAAAAAAAATGCAGCAGGGACTTAAGGATTTGAATGACAATGCAAAATGCATAAACACACACACTATAGGTATCCCACAGGGAAAGGGGATAGAAGGAGTGTTTGAGGAAATAATGGCAAAAAACTTCCCAACCCTATTGAGGGAGATGGATGTACATGTCCAGGAAGTGCCATGCATCCCAAACAGTATAAATCCTAGTAAGCCTACCCCAAGATAGATACCATTGGCTCTTGAATGTATAAATCTTGATGACTTTAATTTTCTTATCTGTACAATGGAGGTATTCATATCTTCTTATTCATTCAGAGTATCTAAGTCCTTCTTATTCTTAACCCTGGGAGGGGACAGTCCTCACCCTATTCCTCATGTAGCACATTTCATGTTCCTGTTGATAGGCCTGGAGATACTTCCAGGTGAAGTGTTGGGATTCATGACTGGTGGGTCTGGAATTGGGGACAAGACCACAGTCTCATAGCTTCTTTCTCCATTCTCAACTTTGCTCACCTAGGGCTTATCTCCTTGTGAGTGAAACCCCAAAGGGAGACAGTTGTCAGTTGCACTATTGACAATGCAACCACTGATTAGTAGGGAATTCTTTCTACTGGAATTGCTCATATATTGTCAGCAGATGGGCAGATTTGTCCTATTGGCATGGATAATCTAAGCACATTTAGGAGATATTCAAGGATCTGAGCAGTTCAGTTTATCCAGTCCTCTTGAATGGTGATGGATATGTAAGGAGTTGGTCAATAAATAATCTCCTCTCCAACATTATCCAGATTTGTTCCAGACTCCATTAAGGCTCTGTATTTACTAGAGAGATAAGGTTTTTTTGTCAACCAGCCAACTTCCTCAGTGGAAAAATAAAGCACTCATTAATCATGTTAATACCTGCAATTATCTTTGGTATGCAGTGAACATTGGTGATAGAGATGAGTAAGAGCAGAAGTTTACAGTTGGTAGGGAGGCTGGCATTTCAACAGATGACTTCAATCAATGAAGTGTTACAGATGCTAGCATGCAGGGCTGTGCATTTCTGAGAGGAGCAAAAGTGAGGGTTAGCTATTAGAAATAGAGTAATCATTTATTTCCCCCAATTTCTAATTTCTCACAGTATTGATATATATTTGCACATTTTGAAAACTTTTCAAAAAAGATAACTAAAATTCTCCTCACCCACTTGACCCCAATAGTGCAAATTATAATTTTGTAGATAAGCTTTATTCAAACAAGATAAATGGAAGCAATTATAAAAAGTATCATTTCTTTAATTTTGGAGTGCATTCAGGAAAAGGATTATAGGGTATAGAGTAAAATTCATAGAGATGTGAAATAAAATTGGAGAGACCAGAATGGATCAAGAGGTGGTGAAAGTACAAGAGATACAATGAACATGGGTATTTGGAGGTCCCAAGAATAGATTGGAAGGTCTCATATCACTGGAAAATGTCAGGCTAGAACTATCCTAGAGTACAGGAGTCTCAGGGGTCTGTGTGGTTTGTCCTGCTGAACTGTCTGTACATTTTGATGAACACCCGACTTATATAGCAGTGAATGAGGCAGCACATATTGATCCCAGGATGTGCCCATCTTTTGGCAATTGTGAATAATGTTGCCATAAACACCAGTGTGCAGATGTCTTTTCATGTACTTGCTCTCAAACCTTCTAGGTATGCATCTAGTAGTGGTATTGCTGGTTCACATGGCAGATCTACACCTTACTTCCTTTGGAACAAGCAAACAGTTTCCAGATTTCATGTACCATTCTATATTCCCACGAAGTTTGAATAAGTGTTCCTATCTCTCTACGTCCTCTCCAAAACTTGAAGTTTTCTTTTTTTTTTTTTTAATAGTGGCCATTCTGGTAGATGTGAAAAGATATATCCTGTACATTGATTTGCATTTCCCTAATAATCAATGATGTTGAACATTTTTTCATGTGTTTTGCATCATTTGTATTTCTTCCTTAGAAAAATGTTTATTCAGATCTTTACCCATTCTTTTTAACAAATCAATTTTATCGGTACATATAAATAAAACATAAATCCATTCAAAGTTTACAATCAATGGTATTTGGTGTAATCACATATTTGTACACTCATCACAGAGTGCCCTTCCATTTGTTTAGGTTTCCTTTGATTTCTTTTAGCAGTGTTTTATAGTTTTCTGAATACAGATACTTTACATACCTGGTTAAAGTAATTCTTAGATATTTGACTATTTTGTTGCTATTGTAAATGGATTACTTTTTTATTCCCTCCTCAAATTGCTCTTTACTATTGTATAGAAACACTACCAATTTTTACGTGTTCATCTTGTATCCTACCATTTTGATGAATTCATTTATTAGTTCCAATACCTTTTTTGTGACTATTTCAGAATTTCTTGAGTGTAGGACGATGTCATCTATGAATAGTGAGAGTTTTGCATTCTCTTTTCAACTTTGGATGCTTTTCATTACTTCTTCTGCTTAATTATTCTAGCTAGAACTTCTAGCACAATGTTGAATAACAGTGGTGACAGTGAGCACACTTGTCTTGTTTCTGATTCTAGAAGGAAGGTTTTCAACCTCTCCCAATGGAGTAACATGTTGACAGTGGGATTTTCAAATATGCTCTTTATTATGTTGAAAAACTTTCCTCCTATGCATACCTCTTAAAGTATTTTTATTAGGAAATGTCCTGGATTTGTCTAATACTTTTTCTGCATCAATCAAGATGATCATGTAATTTTTGCCTTTGATCTTTTAATTTGGTGTATAATGTTAACTGATTTTCTTATATTGAACTACCTTGTATATCAGGAATAATGCCTACTTACTCATGATATATACTTCTTTTAATATTCTCTTGATTTTGATTGGCAAGAATTTTGTTGAGAATTTTTGAATCTACATTAGAGAGATTGGTCAGTAATTTTCTTTACTTGTAGTATCATTTTTAAACAAATATATTTTATTGGTATATCGTAATAAAGCATACAATTTGTCCAAAAAGTACAATCAATGCTATTTGGTATAATTACATAGTTGTGAATTAGTCATTTCAATCATTATTAAATTATTTTCAATATTTCAATAATAATAAGAAACAAATACATACAAACATTCTTTCTGCCCCTTTTCCATTTTCTACTCTTTCTGGGACACCAATAATGTGAATGTTTGAATGTTTTACATTTTTATTCAATCCCCTGGGACTCTGTTCCATTTTTTCCATTCTCTTCTCTTTCTGTTCTTCTATGTTTTTCAATACAGAAGTTCTGTCTTAGAAGACACTAATTCTGTCTTCAAGCAATTTAAATCTACACTTATGTATCTCTAATGTATTTTTTTATTTTATTTTATTTTTATTGTGGGTAAAAATCAGATTTTTCACAATACATACCAATATTTGTAAAATGATATATAAATATATATGCATATATGTGCATTTGCTTACATAAATGTTTATATATATATATACATATATATATATATTTTTAAGGTGCTTAGATTACCTAGATATTACACAGAAATTACAGGGATTCCCATGTTCCCTAACTCCGACACCTCCCACAACATCCCACACAAACATCCTTCATCAATGTGGCACTTCACCCAAAATGGATATACACATCCTGGGGCTGTGCCACCATGCATAGACCACAGTTCACATCGTAGACCACACTCTCTCCCACACAGTTTTGCATGGTATATGCTGATGTAAAATGGCCTACATCTGTCACTGCAACGCCAGTCAGAACAACCCCCAAGTCCCGAAAAAGCCCCTGTATTTCAACTGCCCTTCCCTTCCCTGCCCCAAAAGTGTCCAGTGGCCACCGGCTCCACCTCACTGTTATAATTTCTTCCATTGCTTGAATCACCATATGTGTACAACAGAATACCATCAAGTCCACTCTAGTCCATAGTTCTTCCCCCAATCCTGAGGGAACTAGTATGGTGACATCCACTCCACCTCCAAGTGAGAGAGGGCTTATATCCCATGGATATGGTGGATGGGATTATCCTGCCTGCAGCTGCAGGCCCTCTCCATTCCCTGGAATGGACGTTGCCCCGTCATTGTCACCTCACCAGGTGACTTGGATGAGTCCATTGAGCTGTAGGGTAGGACTTGCAGCTCCACTGAGATTCCAGGCACAGCTGACACATAGGTAGGCCAGAGTCTCCAGTCTCTGGGAGTACACCTAAAATGTCCAGCATCACATATAGGTTTGAATAGAAGGGACTGTTGGACCATGTGCAGGGAGGAATTATTTGAGTTCAACTCTGTCACTCTCAAGAGCACAGATTCCAAAGTAGAGCCCATTAAGAAGGCATCAATGTATTTTTAATCTCATCCATCATGTCTTTCATTCCTATAAGGTCCATTATTTTATTTTGCAGGCTTTCAAATTGTTCTTTATGCTCTCCCAGTGACTCATTAATATCCTTTTTTTTCTTTATTCATATTTTCTTTAAATTCTTTGAAGTGATTTAGGAGAGTTGTGTGGTTATCACTGATTAATTGTCTTAAATATTGTATTTCTTCAGGATATTTGGTTTGTTCTTTTGGCTAGGCCCTCTCTTCTTTCCTACTTTGGCTTGTAATTTTTTGCTGATGTCTAGGCATCTGAGTATGTTGGTGAATTTACTCTGATGGCCAATTTCTCTCTATTGCCTGTTATTTTTATTCACAGCTCATCCTTGATATTTGATTCAAGTTATTCTCATTCTTTAAAATTGCCCAGCTTCAGTTTTCAAAATCAGGCTAGTGACTCACTACTGGGGCACAGATTTTCTCCCTGGGGCCGGAATCAGAGAGCATGAATAGTTTTTGTTCAAACAATTTCCAGAACCACCAGCATATGGCTCCAGTCAGTGTACCTTTCCATGAAGGTGTTTCAGTCTTGGATTTCCTGTGTTCCTCTGTTGAATATTCAGATTGGGACATCAAAGCAGTCACTGCTGGCCAAATCCACTGAAGAAAATCCCCCGGACCTCCCCTCCAATTTCCCTTGAAAGAGCCGAGAGGATGGAAGATGTCTTGTTCCCTCTCAGTGGGTTGTAGTGAGTCAGGTGTTTTACTCTAGCTTAATATCTTGGGGGTGAGGAGGGGAGAATGTCCTGGCAACCACAGGGGCTTGGTAACTCACATTTGTCATTGTTGCTTCTTCAACTCTTTGTTCCCCACTCTTCAGGGAGTTGTGTATCACAGTTCTGGTCTGCTGATCCCCAAAGCAGGTCATTCAGACAGATTTTGACTCTTTCTCCATTGCTTTTGTAAAAGAATTCAGCTCTGAATATTAATTCATTCTGTTCTTCTCACAATCCCCCCTATAATAGAATTTTAAATATTCAGTATGTGTATGTGTTTCTGTGTGTGAAATTCAGATGACCATTCAGCACTGAGAATGATCTGACTTGAAACTCAAACTCAGTTTGAGCTTTCTGTAAACAGTCTCAATTTCCTCAGTGCATTCCTCAAAATTCTACTCCGGATATTTGTAGAGATGGCCCTGAATTCTAAAACTGAATGCCCATGATAATTTTAAGAGTTAGTAAACTTGAAAGATCTAATTATTGAATTCATCCAGGGAGAGTGGGCTTAGCTGGGCTCATCCCAGAGAAAACTGTTCAGAGATGTCATGCCAGGGAATACCTTTCATTTGGTCTCAGTGGGTGATTTTCTAAAATTTACCTATCTATGAATTCCTCTATTTTCTTAAGATCCAAAAAGAATTGCTTGTCAATATTGTTTTATATTTACTTTATTTTATTTTACTTTTTATGTATATTTTATAATATGTATAACTACCTATAAGAAACCTTTTTCTTTACTTACTATTTTTTTTGCTTTCATTTTATTTATTTATTTTTTAATTAATTAATTTTTTATTGTGGGTAAAAATAAAAATTTTCACAATACATACCAATATTTGTAAAATGATATATAAATATATATGCATATATGTGCATTTGCTTACAAAAATGTTATTTATATATATATATATAAATATTTTAAGAGGTGCTTAAATTACCTAAAATATTACACGGAACCCACTGGGATTCCCATGTTGCCCACCTCCCACACCTCCCACCATATCGCACAAAAACATCTCCCACAAGTGTGGCCCACCACCCTCAATGGACTTACACATCCTGGGGCCTTGCCACCAACCATAGACCACAGTTCACATCGTAGACCACAATCTCTCCAACACAGTTCTGAGTGGTGTATGCTGATTTAAAATGGCCTCCATCCATTGCCATAATGGTGCTCAGGACAACCTCCAAATCCCAAAGAAGCCCCTGTATTTCAACTGCTCATCCCCTCCCTGCCCCAAAAGTGTCCAGTGGCCACTGGTTCCACCTCACTGTTATAATTTCTTCCATTGTTAGAATCACCATATGTGTACAACAGAATACCATCAAGTCCACTCTAGTCCATAGTTCTTCCCCCAATCCTGAGGGGACTGGGATGGTGATGTCCACTACACCCCCAAATGAGAGAGGGCTTATATCCCATGGATATGGTGGGTGGGATGATCCTGCCTGCAGATGCAGGCCCTCTCCATTCCCTGGGATGGCCGTTGCCCATCATTGTCTCCTTGCCAGGTGACTTGGATGAGTCCATTGAGCTGTAGGGTAGGAGTTGCAGCTCCACCGAGATTCCACGCACACCTAGCACATAGGTAGGCCAGAGGCTCCAGTCTCTGGAAGTATACCTAAAAACTTCAGCATCACATATAGGTTTGAATAGAAAGGGCTGATGAACCATGTGCAGGGAGGACTTCTTTGAGTCCAATTCTGTCACTCTCAGGAGCACAGATACCAAAATAGAGCCCACTGATAAGGCATCAGTCTCTGGAGCTATCCTCCCTTATATAGGACCTGGGTGTCTCCAGAGCTCTCAGGAGCCCTTCTGTGTGGGGTGATAGGCACTTAGATGTTCTATGAGCTCCTGCTGAGGTGTGCATAAGAGTTACCTCTGGGATGAACTCCCGACTCTCTTTGAAGTCTCTTAGCCACTTGAACTCATTTGTCTTTACCTTTTCCCCCTTTTATTCAAGGACTTTTTCCAGTTGTGTTGCCAGTTGGCACTTGGTATTAATCCCTCGTTGCCAGGGAGGCTCGTCCCCAGGAGTCATGTCCCACATTGGGGGGAAGGTAATATAATCATATGCTGAATTTGGCTTAGAGAGAGGCCACATTCAAGCAACAAGGAGGCTCTCAGGTGGCAATGCTTAGGCACCCCACAACTGCAGGCTAAGTCTCAGATACAAGAGCAAAGACTCGCAAGGGTAGTCATCAATAAAAAGAACACATCAGTGGGTCATCCTCTTTTGACAGACACTGTTCCTGCACTCAGAGGACTATTGCTGCTCCCTTGGAGACTGTGGCCGAGCTCTCCAGGCTAGGAATTCAGATTCTCTCATTTATTGTGTGATTGTCCACCCATCATGACCATGCCCCATCATTTGTTCTTTAGAACGATTTTGTATATCTTCATGTATATTCGGATGAACTAATTCCCATGAATCCCCCCTCCCAGACACCCCCCATGTGTTATTACATGTTTTAGCACTTTATTCCATGTGTTAGCACTTTGTTACTTCTTACAGCTGAGTAATATTCAATTGTATGTATGTACTACATTTTGCTTATCCATTCGTCTGTTGATGGGCACCGGGGCTGATTCCAACTTTTGGCAATGGTGAACAATGCCGCTATGAACATTGGTGTGCACATATCTGTTTGTGTCTTTGCTTTCAGTTATTCTGCATATATATCCAGCAGTGGAATTGCTGGATCATAGGAAAGATCTATTGTTGCTTTTCTGAGGAACCACCAAACTGTCCTCCACAGTGGCTGGACCATATTGCAGTCCCACAAGCAGTGGATGAGGGTTCCTATTCCTCCACATCCTCTCCAACATTTAGTGTCTGCTGTTTTTTTAATAGCTGCCATTCTGATGGGTGTAAGATGGTATCTTATTGTAGTTTTGATTTGCATTTCCCTGATAGCAAGCGATGTTGAGCATTTTTTCATGTGCTTTTTAGTCATTTGTATTTGTTCCTTGGAGAAGTGCATTTTCACGTCACTTGCCCATTTTTTAAATGGGTTGTTTGTCCTTTTATTTTCAAGGTGTAGGATTTCTTTATATATGCAGGTTATTAGGCTCCTATCAGATATATGGTTGCCAAATATTTTTTCCCATTGGGTAGGCTGCCTTTTTATGTTCTTAATAAAATCTTTGGAGGTGCAGAAGTTTTTAATTTTGAGGAGATCCCATTTATCTATTTTTTCTCTTGCTGCTCGTACTTTGGCTGTGAATTTCATGAAACTATTTCCTATTACAAGGTCCTGTAGATGCTTCCCTACATTATCTTCCAAGTCTTTATGGTTTTGGCTCTTATATTTAGATCTTTGATCCATCTTGAGTTGATTTTTGTATAAGGTGTGAGATGGTATTCTCTCATTCTTTTGGATATGGATATCCAGTTCTCCAAGCACCACTTGTTAAAGAGGCCATTCTCTCCCAACTGAGTGCGCTTCATGGCCTTGTCAAATATCAGATGACTGTAAATGCAAGGATCTATATCAGAACTCTCAAGTCGGTTCCATTGGTCAGTAAGTCTATTCTTGTGCCAATACCATGCAGTTTTGATTACTGTAGCTTTGTAGTATGTTTTAAAGTCATGTAGTGTGATACCTCCAACTTCATTTTTCTTTTTCAATATGTCTTTGGCAATTCGGGGCCTCTTGCTTCTCCAAATATATTTGTGGTTAGTTTTTCCAGTTCCTTAAAAAATATATTGATGACTTTTATTGGGATTGCACTAAATCTGTAGATTACTTTGGGTAGGATAGACATCTTGATGATGTTTAGTCTTCATATCCATGAACAGGGAATATTTTTCCATTTATTTAAGTCTTCTTTGATTTCCTTTAACAGTGTTGTGTAGTTTTCTGTATATAAGTCCTTTACATCTTTAGTAAACTTTATTCCTAGGTATTTGATTCTTGTAGTTACTATTGCAAATGGTATTTTTTTCCTGTTTTCCTCCTCAGTTTGCTCATTATTGGTGTACAGAAATGCTACTGATTTTTGAGCATTGATCTTATAGCCTGCAACATTACTGAACTCCTTTATAAGTTCTATAAGCCTTGTTGTAGATTTCTCAGGGCTTTCTATGTATAGGATCATGTCATCTGCAAATAATGAAATTTTTACTTCTTCTTTTCCAATATGGATGCCTTTTATGTCCTTTTCTTGTCTCAGTGCTCATGCAAGTACTTCTAAGACAATGTTAAATAGGAATGGTGAGAGTGGGCATTCTTGTCTTGTTCCCGATCTCAGAGGGAAGGCTTTTAGGATTTCACCGTTAAAAATGATGTTAACTTTGGGTTTTTCTTATTTACCCTTTATCATTTTCAGAAAGTTTCCAACTATTCCTATCTTTTGTAGTGTTTTTACGAAGAAAGAGTGCTGTATTTTGTCAAATGTTTTTCTGCATCTATAGAGATGATCCTGTGATTTTTCTCTTTCAATCTGTTTATGTGGTGTATTACATTGATTGATTTTCTTATATTGAACCATCCTTGCATACCCAGGATGAAACCCACTTGGTCATGGTGTATAATCCTTTTGATATGTTGTTGAATGCGATTAGCAAGTATTTTGTTAAGGATTTTAGCATCTAGGTTCTTTACAGAAATTGGTCTGCAATTTTCCTTTCTTGTGGTAACTTTATTTCTTTTTGGTATTAGGGTAATGTTGGCATCATAGAATGAGTTAGGCAATATTCCTTCTACTTCTATTTCTTGGAATACCTTAAGAAGAATTGGTGTTAGCTCTTTCTGGAATGTTTGGTAGAATTCAGTTGTGAAGCAATCTGGTCCTGGACTCTTCTTAGTTGGGAGGTTTTTGTTGACTGAGTCTATCTCTTTACTTGTAATTGGACTGTTGAGTTCATCTATTTCTTCTTTCATCAATGTAAGCTGTTTGTGGGTTTCTAGAAACTTGTCCATTTCCTCTAAATTGTCATTCTTGTTGGCATATAATTTTTCAAAGTATCCTCTTATGATACTCTTTATTTCTGTGGGGTCAGTAGTGATATCCCCTTGCTCATTCCTTATTTTATGTATTTGCATCTGTTCTCTCTTTTTCTTAGTTAGTCTGGCTAAGGGTTTGTCAATTTTGTTGATATTCTCCAAGAACCAACTTTTGGTTTTGTTTATTGTTTCCAGTGCTTTCTTACTCTATTTCAATTAGTTCTGCTCTAATCTTTGTTATTTCCTTCTTTCTACTTAATTTGGGTTTAGTTTGCTGTTGTTTTTCCAATTCCTCCAAGTGTGCAGTTAGGTCTTCTATTTTAGCTCTTTCTTCTTTATTAATATATGCATTTATGGCTATGAACTTCCCTCTCATGACTGCTTTCGCTGCATCCCTTAGGTTTTGATATGTTGTGTTGTCATTTTCATTAGTTTCAAGGTAGTTACTGATTTCTTTTGAGATTTCCTCTTTGACCCACTGTTTGTCTAGGAGTGTGTTGTTTAACTTCCATATCCTTGTGCCTAACCGGTTTCTCTGGTCCTTAGTGATTTCCAACTTCATTCCGTTGTGGTCAGAGAAATTACTTTGTATAATCTCAATCTTTCTGAATTCATTGAGTGTTTTTCTGTGGCCTAGCATGTGGTCTATTTTGGAGTATGTTCCATGTGCACTTGAGAAGAATGTAAATCCCGCTGTATTTGGACGTAGTGTTCTGTATATGTCTATTAAGTCCAGGTCTTCTAATGTGTTGTTGAGTGTCTTAGTTTCTTTATTGATTCTCTGTCCAGATGTTCTGTCTAATGATGATAGTGGTGTGTAGAAGTCCCCTGGTATAATTGTAGAAGCATTTATTTCTCCTCTTCGTTTTTCCAGAGTTTGTCGCACGTATTTTGAGGCACCCCGATTAGGTACGTAAATGTTGATGATTGTTCTCTCTTCTTGAGAGATTACTCCTTTTACTAATATTTAGTGTCCATCTTTGTCTCTTACAATAGTTTTGCCTTTAAAGTCTATTTTGTCTGATATTAGAATAGCTACTCCTGCCATTTTTTGGCTATTTTTAGCTTGTAAAATGATTTTCCAGCCATTCACTTTCAGCCTCCTTGAATCCCTGGGCTGAAGGTGGGTTTCTTGTAGACAGCATAAAGATGGATTATATTTTCTTATCCATTCTGCCTGTGTCTTTCAATTGGTGAATTTATCCATTAACATTCAGTGTTATTACTCAAAACGAATTTCTTACTTCAGCCATTTTTTCTTTGTGTTAATATATGTCATATGTTGTTTTTTTTCTCTTTTTGTGTTTTCACTTGTTTTTAAACTCTCCTCCAACTCTCTCTCCCTTGTTTTTTCTTTTCAACTTGTAGAGATTCCTTTAGTATTTCTTGAAATGCTGGTTTCTTCTTGACATACTCTCTTAATTTCTGTTTATCTGTGAATATTTTGAACTCTCCATCATTTTTGAATGCCAGTTTTGCTGGATAGAGAATTTGCGGCTGGAAGTTTTTTTCTTTTAGTGTTTTGACTATGTCATACCACTGTTTTCTTGCTTCCATGGTTTCTGCTGAGAAATCAGCACTTAATCTTATTGTGCCTCCCTTGTATGTGATGGTTCTCTTTTCTCTTGCTGCCTTGAGTATTTTCTCTTTGTCTTGAGCATTGGACATTTAGACAAGTATATGTCTTGGAGTTGGCCTGTTGGGATTTATACTATTTGGGGTGTGCTGTGCTTCCTGGATCTGCACATCCATCTCTCTATATAGGGTTGGGAGGTTTTCAGCCATTATTTCCTTCAGCACTCCTTCTGTTCCCTTTCCCTTCTCTTCTCCTTCTGGGATGCCCATAATGTGTATGTTTGTGCATTTTGTTTTATCAGTTAATTCCCTGAGTCCATGCTGGATTTTTTCTATCTTTTTGTCTATGTGTTCTACAATCTCTTTGATTTCAGCTGTATTGTCTTCCATATCACTAATTCTTTCCTCTGCCTGTTCAAATCTGCTGTTATGTGAGTCCAGCGTCTTTTTCATTTCTTGGCTTGTGCCACTGTTCACCATCATATCCATTACCTTTTTAGGCATGTTTGCTATTTCTTCAGTATGTTCTCCCATTGTCTTCTTTATTTCCTTAATCTCTTCCTTCAGTTCTTTAAGTTGGTCCATGATATTTGTTTGGGTAGCTTTGATTAGTTGTTCAATGTTCTGCACTGCTTCCTGGTTTTTATTTTGTGCATTGGACTGGTCCATGTTTTCCAGTTTCCCAGAGTCATTTGTATTTTCTTGTTGCTCTCTGGTCATCATATTATCTTGATGGGTTTGTTCAGTTGATTAGCTTTTCTCTATGCTCTAGAATTTTATTTAGCTGTTGGTTCTGTGTGGGAGTTAAGTTTTCTCTTTGGCAGTTTATCTTCTTATTTTATTTCCTTACTTTTTTCTATGTTCCCTTGAAGGCAAAATGTTAGGGCCAGAGGAATCAAAAGATATAAGGAAAGCAAAAGGATAATAGTAATATTGATAAATGTTAGAAGAGGGGCTAAATGAGACTTAATGAGATGAATATTTAACCTGTGTATACAGTGTAGAGTACTAGGAAAAAAATGGAGTTCCTACAATGGACTAGGAAAACAAATGGAAGAATATATATATATATATATAGTGATTTAGAAGGCTAGAATTGTGAGGAGGGAGAGAAATAGTAGAGAAAGTTCTGAAAGGAAAAAGTTAATACTAATTTAAAAAAAAGAAGAAAACAAAATAGATGGAATAGAAATTGATACCCTTAAGTTGTGGGCCTATGAAAAACTGTTGTCTCTAAAAGCCACAACAGAGAACAGAAGGCAGAAAGATGCAGGAAGGATAAGCAATAGTTTGTAATACAGAATCAATATATACACTGAGTGGGAAATTACTGAAAAAGAAGCCCAGCAAAGAAGCGATAAGATGGCAGTACCTAATTAAAAAAAAATAATAATAGAAGAAAAAAGAAAGGGGGGAGGAAAGAGGAAAGAAAAACTAGAGACCAGAAAGAAACAGAGAGAAACCAAAGATCCACACAGGCAAGCAGTCAAACAGAGCTAAGGGGAGTCAATGATTCCCCTGGGGTCCATGTGGATCCTTCTTGCCTACTTGTGTTTATCAATCAATTTCCCCGCAGGGTTCTATATGCAGGTGCTGAAGCACCTTTTAGCTATTAAACTAAACTAAGAATTTATTTTTTATTTATTGAAGTGACCCTCTCACTTTTTTCTTTCAATTTTTATTTTTTTAGCGAAATGCATGACCCAAAATCATTCCTCCTCTAGACCAACTCCCTTACGGAAGGACCCTAACTGGGCCCGTGGAAATTAATCAAGCACTTTCCATTTTCTGGATTCCCCAGGTTAGCTGTAGCTCTGATGTTAGTCAGTGCGGAATGCTAAAGATGGCCGATTCCTCCCCTTCTGGAGCCGAGCTCGAGCATCACCGGGTTGCTAAGTAAATCAGTTTGAGTGCAGATTCGCATCTGCTCTCAGCCTGATGTTGCTTCAGGTCGGCTTATCTGCTCCCCAAAGCTGTGGGGTGGTGTAGGCAGCCAGATCGATGTCTAAAAATAAAAAATACCCTTCCCTGTCCTCCAACAGAACACTCCCTCTTTTGGGAAGTGTCACTTCTTCCTGGCTCCGCAGCAGCCCAGGTCTTATCCCTGGGTTGCTAGGGAAATCAGCTCCATCCTCAGACCAGAATCCCCCCTCTGGTTCACCGGGTGCCAATTAGCTCAGTTGTTCTGTTCACACAAGGTCCAAGGGGCACCAGGCATCCAGATCCCCAGAAAATAAAACTTTCTTGCTCTGCTCATGGCTCCAAATGGCCGTTTTATTTTATTTTATTTTTTTTCTCCTTAACCGCAGGGCTCAGCCATCTTTGCCAACCACCACTGGCAGCCTTAAAACTCATGAATCTCTACCATTCCATCCACGTGCAGATAGATGTCCCAAGCTTCTCACTCCACGCATGCACAGCACAGACCCCCAGGCAGGACCCTGTCCACAATCTGCCTTGCTCTGGGAGCTTGCAGTGTGTGCCCTCCTACACTAATGCTATCTTGGCCTTTACTTACTATTTATATCTAATTCCCACTAGATTGTAATCTTCTTGAAAACAAATTTTCTTTTTTTCTTTTTTTTCAATGTGCAACACTTATAGCAGTGTTGGAAATTCAGTGCATATTTTCTGAAAGAATAATTAAGTAGACTATATATGTCCTTAATAATTGTTATGCTCCAGGGAATTCATGTGAAATCAGACTATAGTAATAAAAACAACAGGCATATCCTTTTCCACATAATATGGTTTGGAGATATTTATGTTGGATTCTTTTTAAAGATAATGAAATTTAGTGGAAACAGAATTTCTCCTTGTTTGAAAATACAGAGGGTTCTGCAGTTTCTTTTTGAACTAGGGCATCAATAACTAGAGGTCCTCACTGTATTTGGGGAGAAGGTCAAGTTAACCCTTTGATGAAGAAGAATTGTCAATATTCCTTGTTTGACCTTCAATGTTTAACTTATTCTTTAGTCATTACAGTGGTTTAAAGCTGTATGTACCTCAGAAAAACATGTTCTCAAATCTAATCCATTCCTGTGCATGTGAAACCATTGTATGTAGGACCATTTGATGAGGTTACTTTGATTAAGGTGTGTCCTACCACAGTCAGGATGAGTCTTAATGCTATTACTGGAGTCCTTTATAAGAGAATAAAATTAAGACAGACAGAGAGTAAGCCATATGAAGTAAGAAATGGAAACCAATGAAATTCTAAAGAGAAGAGACCAGGAACTGCCACCATGTACTTTGTCATGTGACAAGCTAAGAACCAAGGGTTGCCAGCAGCCAGTCTCAAAACACCACAGTCCTGTGGAGAAAGTGTTGCCTTGATGATGCTTGGATTTGAATATTTTCATAGCCTCAAAACTATAAGTTAATAAATTTCCATTGTTTCCTTCAACCCAATCATGGTATTTGTGGAGCAGCCTAAGAAACTAAAATGAATTTTGGAACCAGGAAACAGGGGTTCTGCTATTGCAAATATGAAAAATATGGAAAAGGATTTGGAATTGGGTAATGGGTAGAGGCTGGAATTATTGTGGGTTGCTAGAAAGAAAAGACCTAGATTGCATTGAAGGGACCATTGGTATAAATATGAATTCTAAAGGTGTATCTGAGAGGTCTTTGGAGGGAATGATGACTGTATTATCAGAAACTGGTGGAATGGTGATCCTTGTTTGAAACTGGCAGAGAACTTGACATAATTGAGTTATGATGATATTGGCTAGAAAGTGAACTTAGAGAATGATGCACTTATTTACCTAAGGTGATTTCTAAACAGTGTGGAAAGTGCAGCTTGGTTTCCCTGTAAGCTCATAGTAATATTTGACAGAAATGGGATAAGATGAAAACTGAACTCCTGGGGGTAAAGAAACCAGAAATTGATAGTTTGGAAAATTCTGAACATCTGTAAGGCAAGTCCCCAGTGAATTCTAATTGACACTGTTTTATAAGGTCAGGAATTGTGGTGCTGATATCTAGGAAAGATTTGTGGAAATCCTGGTAGATTGGACCTCTGTGTGCTACAGCCAAAACTGTAGAGTTTATTTGTTATATCTATATGAATGGAACTACAGCCAGCCTGGATGAAAAGGAGAGACTGAAGAAAAAATCACTTAAAGGGTGAAACAATGGATGGTGAGATGTGGACCAAAGTCATCTTCTCAGGCCAAGATAGCAGGCCCACCCTTGTGCATGTAAAAAGTGTGAGTCTGCCCCAGCATTTGGATTCCTGCACCACTGTTCAGGAAGAGTGTTTCCTCTACAGTTCTGAGAGACTGGAATCTGTTCCCTCAGGATTTCAAACACTCTGGCTGCCACCTCTTTGTTCTGACAAGGTAACACTTATTTTTGGTGGGTTATGGAGGGCCTGTCCACCACCCCAGTGTTCTCAGAGAATGAGGCCTTCACCCTGGTGTTTGCAGAGAGCATGGCTGCTGCATAAGATTTTGGAAGGGTGGGGCTGCCACCTCTTCAGTCCTAGAGGAGAAAACATCACTCCATAGATTTCCCTTAGACCTTGAAATTTAGTTGAGTATACCTTGCAAGGTTTTGGAATTGTTTGGGACACATGACTCTTGTTTTCCTTATAACTTTTCCCTATAAAAATTGAAATGTTTATCCTGTTCCTCTCCTTCCATTGTATATTATAAGCAGAACACTTGTATTATAGGTTTCACAGGTCCACAGAGGGGAATTGAGTCCCAGGATTTACTACACGCATAAGTTATTTTGATTTGACTTTGCACTAAGCATGTTTCTGAAATGACCTGAGGCTTTTTATGGATATTGTAATGGAATGAATGTATTTTGCAAATAGAAACATGTCTTTTTTTATGCCCAGAGGGTAGAATTTGGTGATTTGAATTGAATGTACCCCAGAAAAAACATGTTTTTAAGTCTAATGTATTCCTTTGGCTGTAAAGCCATTTTAAGTCAGGACTTTTGGTGTAGTTACTTTAGATAAGATGTGTCCCACATCATTCAGGTGGGACTGAATCCTGACACTAGAATATTTTATAAGAAAATAAAATTCAGACACACAGAGAGCCATCAGAAGAAAGAAGGTGAATCTAGTGAAACCCAGAAGAGAATAGAGAAACAGAGACATTGCCATGCTTTGCAATGTGACAAGTTACAGACCAAGGATCACCATCAGCCAATCCCAGAATGCCAGTCTTTGGGAGGAATCATTGTCTTGATGGTGCCTTGATTTGGATATTTCCTTGGCCTTAAAACCATAAACTAATAAATTTTCATTGTTAAAGCCACCCCTTTTCATGGTATTTGCTTAAGCAGACTAGGAAAATAAATCAGTCACCTTCCATGGACTTGGTAATACATTGTTAACTGCTCAGGACTCAAGATTTCATTAACTTTCCCCCACAACCAGGATACCAAGTTTGCAAATCAGATGGATATCAAAAATTGGAATAAGGAGAGGAACTTTGGAGAGAAGGACTTGGATTTTTCCAAAACTTGAATGCAGGTGAGCTCTAAGAACCTGTGCTTCATGAAAAGGAGAAGAATGGTCAGAAATTGAGTAGGTTCTTGAACATAGCAACTGGAGATTTCCTTAAGTGAGTTATTTTTCTAAAATGTAGGTATCAATAATGCTGATATTTTCCTCAGATATGGTCATTGTTCTGTTCATATATTAATTTATATTCAAGTGTCTATGGCTTTGAGGAAATGGATATTTATGTACAATTGAATTTAAACTTCAACTTTAAGCTCCTTTCCTTGTCTTCCTCTAAGGTGGTTTTCCCTCTCTGTACCTACCCAATATAAAACCTTTTTAATAATTTTTCTTATATTTCAACCTTGAAAATGCATTCTAACTGTCACTGTTTTATAAGGTTTTCTACTGCCTAGAGTACCCCTTAATTTGATATTCTTTCCCAGATAAGTGTCATATTTGAAACAATTATAGCACCATCTGAGACCTTTAACCTTTTCTTTTCCTTAATGCTAGTCTAGTAAGTAAATTTTTCAGTTGCTTTAGGCAGGGAAACTGGTCTTTAAAAATATAATAAATACTATCCAGGCAACATATTTTCAGAAAAGACACATCCACCATCATATTATTGGTAAGTTCTGTGGGGGTGAAGCCTGGTCTTTGAAGTAGATACCTGGGAGTGGAACAAATTGGGAATTCAGTTCAATCATTTAAGTGTAAGTTTCTTCTAAGTACTAATCCAGAAAAAGTCTGTGATAGTATGAATTCAGAGAAAAATTAACTTGAACACAAACATGTAACCTAGGTGTTTATTAAATATAATTAAATAAACATGGCTCATACAGTTAATATTTGAAACATAATAAAGTCTTCAAGGGAAGCGGCTGTGGCTCAATCAGTGGGGCTCCCGTTTACCATATGGGGGGCCCCAGGTTCGGTTCCCGGGGTCTCCTGGTGGGGGCAGGCCTGCCCGCACGGCGTGGTTGGCTGACCCGGCGAGCACGGGCAGCAAGGGGGGGATAAATGAATAAATAAATAAAATCTTTAAAAAAAAAATAAAGTCTTCAAAACTGATGAGAGCTCTGCAGTTGGGATACTACAAAAGGGAACATCTCTTTGCATGCAAGAGAATAACATGCTATGTATCTGCCATGGGAAAGATTTTAATTGGAGACTATCAATGAATGATTAATGTAGAGTTCATATGAATATGAATGGATTTTTATGGAGAAAGCTTTTATGGTTGCTCCTCTATTTCTCAGAAGCAGAACTCATATACTCAAAAGAATTGTATTACATGAAGTCAATTGCTACAAGGTTTTATTCAGTGATCCAGAGTGACTTAACATGTGTTAACTCGCAAGGGAAAGAAAGCCTACTTCAACAATCTATTTGGAAAAGCCCTCAGTGGGTCAGTGACCTTATAATCAACAAAATCATATTTAGAATAGAAGTAAATCATATCAATATCATCTAATTGGTAAATTATTTACTCAATGCTCTGACCTACACAGTACTATGGAACTCACATTGGGAAGAAACAATATGAACATCATCTATAAGGAAAGGTTTTGTTCAATATTCTGCCTTGAGACAACATGAGAGATCTTACAATGGAGAGAAGCCTTATAAATGTCATTTATGTGGGAAAGACTCACACTGGATAGAAACACTATGAATGTCATCTATGTGGGAAAGCCCTGCCTCCATGTTGTTTTGAGAAAACATGAAAGAACTCACACTTGAAAGAAACCTTATAAATGTCATCTATATGGGAAAGTCTTCACCTATAATTGCAGACTTAGACTACTTTAGAAGACTCACCCTGGTAAGAAACTGTATAAATATCATCTATATGGAAAGGCCTTCACTCAATATTCTGTACTGAGACACCATGAGAGAAACCACACAGGAGAGAAACCCTATGAATGTTGTCTATGTGGGAAAGACTTCACTTATTGTTCTGTCCTGAGACAATATGAAAGAGCTCACACTGGAGAGAAACCCTATGAATGCCATGTATAAGAAAGGTTTCAGTCAATGTTCTGACCTTAGATTAGATGAGAGAACTCACAATATAAATGTTTTGAAAATGGAAGCAATTCCAGCACTTGCATTAACATTTGACATACTAGAAAAGTCAAACACTGAATAAGCACATTGTAATTAATTTGTAGAACTATTTGTCATCGTGAATACTTCATTAATTTAAGGCAATTCATATAGGAGAGAATTGATATGTTACCTATATAGCAAAGCATTTAGTAGATGCTCTGATGATTTACAACATGAGAGAACTCATAATATAAATGTAATGAAAATAGAAGAGTCTTCACAAACTGTTTCTAACTGACAGGCTGACAGCTCACAGAACTCCTTCACAACTAAATAATGCACAGTTGCCAATATCCAACTCTGTCTCAATGGCATCCACATGCCCCTGCCCACCTCCAAGAGGGAAAAAAACATCTATAGGATGAACAAGGACACAAAACCTAAGTCGACCATTCCCCTGATGTCAGGTGGAGTGGCTCATAAGGGTCATGGTTTGCATGTTCCAGTCCAAGGTTACAGAAGCCTGACCATCACACTATTCCTTTGAGAGGCATCAGAGCAAGAAATGAAAGGGTGGGAGAGTGTGGAGGGAATGAAAGAGAGAGAAGGAAAATGATAAAAATGTCCAGAAGGACATCACAGATCATGTGCAAGGTCATTAGAGCCTTCACTGCTCAGTCAGAAGAATGGATTCTTGCTGTTTTCAAATATACCAGGAACATGGCTTGCACTACCCTTATGCTAGGTCAAAACCACTCTCAAGGAATTTCAAATAATCTCAACCATTCAGAAGTGGATTCAGAAGAGAAGTGAGTTAAACGAGGATTCGATCTTAATGACATTACTAGAAAAACCCTTAAGTTTGCAAAGGGAGCTGCTCAGGTCTCAGTCAGCCAACGGTTGAAGAAGAAATGACCACAAAAATGAGAAACAATTTACACCTTAGGGATGAGATGCTCTATCCAATCCCATGTGACACCAGATATATCCATGCTTACCCAGGGATGGAAAACCTGTTCAAGGAATGCTAAATTTGCCTATATATCCCTCTATCCAAAATGGCTCCCTGCAGAGCTGGTAGGAGCAGGCACCACCTCCTCTATGCAACCTATGGAAATGCAACTGACTGGTGGTGCTGGATGTCTGGCATGGTGATTTGGCTCACCCCTCCTCTATTATGGGTATCCCGATTGTGTGGCTCAAAAATACCCACTGCCCATTGTTTTGGGGCCAGGGGACAAGGAGGCATGTTGTAGGGAATCATTGGAATAGCATTCTACTAAATTGATGAGTAGGCTGAATAGAACACACAGGGATGAAATAAAAAAAGATGTCTTCTTAGCAACAGGGTCATGAAGCTTTAATTCTGTTTAGAGGTCTTGGTCCCAATATATGTGTATTATGAATAAACCAGGAGTCAAACTAATGTTTATGGGGGGAAAGTAGTAAACACATGAGAAACCATGAAAAACAGACAACACCCACACTGAGCATGATATATTGATAGTGGGAGATGATGGAAAATGTGTGCCAAAAACATGCTATGGACCATGCTTAGTGGTCATAGTCTGATGATATTATCTCATAATTTGTAACAAAGCTTCCATCAAGGTGTGCTGTGTTGATTGAAGGCAGTTGTACATGGAGTGTTCCAATGTGTATGATTTTTTTCTAAGTTCACATTCTGTAATAAAAACATACTTTAAAAAATAAAAATTGTGTGGGTTGGAGGAAATTACATTAAATGTATGATATGCACTCTACTCAGTATTAAGATGTTGACATTATTCTGTTGTGCACATATTTGGGGCCTTTATAATAGAAAAAACATTTTTAAAATACCTGGCAAAATAAAAACTTTGAAAAAACACTTAACTCTATAATATCCTTTGAATATAAATTCTTTCCAATGAATGCATGCATTACTCAAAAGATAGACACTACGTGAAAAGCTAAGTTATTTTGCCAGCTCCTTTTAAAAGTTCAGTCTTGAATCATGAGAGACCTAAATGATTTCATTTACTGGTGAATGCAATTGGTACAAACATTTCTGTACAATTTTTAGGAATTAATTAAATAATGGTAACTACACATATGGAAGTATAATGACAAGTTAGATCAAAATGTTTTTCTCTGGTTTTTAATCTTGCAATAAGCCTAATTTAAATCAGTAATTTTAAAGAGACCTTTGTGAATTATTTTATGAATCTGTCCTCTAATGTTAACCAGCTTTAGTCCTTCTTTTACAGAAAGAATTTCTGAGTAGTCTCATAATTCTTTGAGATTTTCTCATGTGGAGAGGGATTCTGACCTGGTCACCCTTATGTAAATAATTGCTGCTATGACACATTCTACTTCTATGGAAGCATCTGCAATAAAATGAAATTATTCTTAAGGTAAAAAGAAAGGTTGACTGCTCACAGAAAATCTCCTTCACAACAAAATGTTACACTGTCCCCAACATCCAACTCTGTCAAAATGGCATATGCCCCTGCCCACCACCAAGAGGGAAAAACTTCTATAGGCTGAACAAGGACACAAAACCCAATTTGATCATTCCCCAGATGTCAGGCAGAGTGGCTCATAATGGTCACAGGTTGCATGGTCCAGTCCAAGGGTACAGCCTTCCATCTTTAGCACCCATGTACACACCATCTAAATTTGAAGAACAAGAAATGGAAGACCTGAATAGAGAAAAAGGCAAATCCAAAACCTTTGTGTGTGACAATCAATACCTTCTCCTTGTCAAATATATTACATAGATATTTACAATTCCTACTTGAGCTTACAGCTACATTATGTGCCAAGTCAATGTTGGAAGCTTTCAAAATAAACATGTAACATCATACAGGAATCTCATACATCAACGTCCACCACTCCTGACTTTGTGGTGATTCAGTGGTTACAAGATAGGCAAGAGCATCCAGAAAATATGACTACTAATTGTAGCACCTATCTCACATTGGGTGTATTTCCCTCAATCAACCCTATTTATTTCTTCAAATCAATTTTAGAGAGACTTAATAATAAAGAATTTGCCTGAGGAAAATTGTACAATCCTTGGCATTTGCTATAATCACAGTGTTCTGTGTTCATCACTTCAATCATTACTAAAGCATTTTCACTATTGCTGTAATAATAACCAACAAAAACCAGACACACAAACACACACAGAATCTCCTCCCTTCTCAATCTCTCTGTTGCTCCTGCTCTACATTGCTGCTATCTCTGGCTATTCTTCCAATAACATTAATGAGACTTTAAGCAGTTTTATTGAGATGCATTCCCATACCATGTCATCTAGCTGAAACCAAAAAGAATTTATTTTCCAAAGCAGTCAAAAGTCCTTAAATGTAAAATTGGAAAATGAAAGAGAAGAGTTTGAAAGATATTATAAATTTTAAAAGAGAGTGTAAGGAAACTTCCAGGAACTCTGGCATGCCATGGCACCATCCTACTAGGGCCATTGTTACCTGCTGGGAACCTTGGCCAGTGAACAGCTCTCTTTGACCTGAAGCTGAGTGGCTCACCACTCTGTCTGGCAGCAGTTGGGTGAGAGGCTGCTGATGGGATGGCCCATGCCAGTGTTGGGTTGGATCAAGGCAGATGCTGGTGAGACCTGGCTCAGAAGGTGTGACTTCAAAAGGACATCCCAGGAGGTGGACTTGGCAAAAACACACCCACTGAGCACCCAGACTCCTGGTGTGTGTGTGTGTTGTGGGGAGGCATCCCTTTAGCACACTGGGTTCCTACAGAGTTCCTAGCAGTACCATGGTCAACAGTGTTGACAGCACCAGTCTTTCACTTTCCCTAAAGTACCCAAGCAACCATATTTGTAGCTCTGAAAGTGAAGCCTGCATGCAGTAGGGCCATGGGGACCTGGAATGAACCTTAGTCCAGAAAACCTTCCTGTGGGAACATTGCAGGGGTCTCCACCAAGATGCCATTCCTCTCAAGGAACCAAGCAAGTGGTGTTTCACATGCAGTGCTGTGGCTTCTCAGTGGCAGCAGTTGGCATACTCTGGTCCCAATGGAAATGGGTCACAGACTTCCAGGAGCAAAGACCTCTACACAATGTGCCAGAATTTTCAGGAAAATGGACATACCAGTCTTGGCTAGTTGTTAAAACATTTCATGGGTGAATGCAAATTGGAACCTTAAGAATCTGAAGGCCCTTCTACACCTGGGGGAATGGACATAATGGTATAAAATCAAGAATGCCATACATTTTTTGTGGGACACACAGAAAGAAAATAAAGAGAAATTAACAGAAAGAATAATCAAAGATATATTGGTGGGAAACCTCTCAGATATATTGAAAGGCATGTATATGCCCAATCAAGGAACCCAGACAACCACATGGAGGATAAAATCATGGAAATCCATGACCAGACACATTGGGATCACACAGCAAAATGCCATGGACATGCTTAGTGGCAAAGCCCCAGGATGTGTATATCCATTGCAGGTGATGTGCCACACTAATGAAAGATGTTTATATGGGAGGTTTTTGGAGGTTTGGGAGGAGGGGAACATGGGAATCCCTGTAATTTTTGTGTAATATTTATGTAATCTAAGCATCTTGTAAAATATAAATAAATAAACAAACAACAACAACATGCCATGGACAAGGAGAGAGATCTGAAAATTGCATGAGAAAAGCAACGTGAATTGTTCAAGTGAGTCCCAAAGAGATTAAAAAAAAAAAAACAATTTCTCAACAGAAATCATGAAGATGGAGGGGGGGAAGGGAAGATGGTATCAGTTTAGGTGGGCACTCACCATTTCTCTCATGGAGGATGGCTGATTGGGGACAGGATCCTGCCTGGGTGGTCTGTTCTGGGACCCTGCAGAGCAAGAACTTTGGGGATATCGATCTGGAGGGAGGTGGACAGCAAGATTGATGGCTCAATATAAAGTCATGAGTTTTTTTTTTCCTCAGCTGGAAATTGCAGATGCAGATGGTTAAGACCCACCCTTTCAGCAACCCGGGGAGAGGGAGCACTCTCCAAGAGTGGGAAGGCCCTGGCAAAGGGTCAGAGGGTTTTTTTTTCTATTGGTTAGGTTGCTGAACCTGCTTGCAGCTTTTTGGGAGCAAATCAGCTGGCTAGAAGTGGTGACAGGCTGAGGGGAGAGGCTGAGGAAGCCTCATTAACTAACAGCCATGGGACACAGAAGCTTGGCTCAGAAGGGGGCAAAGCCAGCCAATTTTATAGTTCCATGCTGAGTATGAGTCTCAGCTCCCCTGGGGGGGTCAGGCAGTGGGAAGTGTTTGATAAGTTTCCACGAGCCTATTTAGGGTTCCCTCGGCAGAGGGGGTGGTCCAGAATAAACCTTCTTTTGGGTCACTTATTTCTTCAAAAAAAAATTTTAACTTAATTTAATTGTTAAATCTGCCTCAAAACCTGAAGAGAGAAGACTGCAGGGTAATTGATTGATGAATGCAGGTTGAGAGGCTACACAAGGGCCCTAAAAGGAATGCTGTTCTTCCTTAGTTTTCTTTGAATGCATGCTTGTGTGTGTGTTTGGTTTTTCTTTGTTTCTTGCTTTTTTTTTCTCTTTCCTCCTCCCCCGACCTTTTTTAAAAAAATTAGGTGCTGCTAGCTTGTTTCTTCTTTGTTGTGCTTCTTATTCCTTGATTTTTCATTCTATGTGCATAGTGATTTTGTCTACCAGTGATCTCTTTCCCTTCTTTCATCTTTGCACCTTCTGCTTTCTATTGTGGTTCTACCACCTTTTTTCATTAGTCCTCAACTTCACAGTCATTGATTTCTATCTTGTCTATTCTGTTTTCTTTTCTTTACTCTTTTTAATTAACTTTTTTCCTTTCAACCCTTATTTTACTCTTTCCCTCTCTCCTAATCATTCTGGTCTTTTAAATCATTCTATATAGTTTTCTCTATTTGGTTTCCCATTCCATTGTAATTACTCCACTTTCCCCCCCTATTACACTACACTGCCTACATGAGTTAAATATTCATTTTACTAAGCCTGATAGGGCCCCTCTTCTAACTTTTATCAATATTACTATTATCCTTTCTCCATTCTTACCTCTTTTGATTCCTCTGACCCTAATTTTCCTTCAAGGGAACATAGAAAAAAGCAAGGAAATGCAACAAGAAGAGCAAAGTGTCAAAGAGAAAACTTAACACACAAAAAGAACCTCCAACTAAATAAAACTCTAGAGCAGAGAGAGAAGCTAATCAACTGAATAAATCCATTAAGATAAAATGATGACCAGAGGGCAACAAAATATTACAAACTATATTGAGAAAAAGGAAGACACGGACCATTCCAAGTGAACAAACTAAAAACCAGGAAGAGATCCAGAACATCGAACAACTAATCAAAGCTGTCCAAACAAATATCATTGACCAAATTAATGAAGTGAAAGAAGAGATTAAGGATATTAAGTAGACATTGGAAGAACATACTGAAGAAATTGTAAACATATATAAAAAATATAACGGATATGAGGGTGATGAACAGCACAATCCAAGAAAACAAAAAGATGCTGGATTCACATAACAGCAGATTTGAAGAGGCAGAAGAAAGAATTAGTGATGTGGAAGACAGTACATCTGAAATCAGATAGTAGAACAGATAGATAAAAAGACAGAAAAATCCAGCAGGAACGTAGGAATTTAATGAACAACACAAAACATGCAAACATACACATTATAGGCCTCCTAAAAGGAAAAGAGAAGGGAAAGGGAAGAAAAGGAGTGTTGAAGAAAATAATGGCTGAAAATTCCCAACCCTATTGAGTGAGATGGATGTAAATGTCCAGGAAGCACAGTGCACGGCAAACAGTATAAATCCCAACAGGCCGAATCCAAGACATATAATTATCAAAATGTCCAATGCTCAAGATAAAGAGAAAATACTCAAGGCAGCAAGAGAAAAGAGAACCATTACATAAAAGGGAAACACAATAAGATGAAGTGCTGATTTCTCATCTGAAACCATGGAGGCAAGAAGACAGTAGTATGACAAAGTAAAGGTACTAAAAGAAAAAACTTCCAGCCACAAATTCTCTATCCAGCAAAGCTGACATTCAAAAATGACGGAGAGTACAAAATATTCACAGATAAACAGAAATTTAGAGAATATGCCAATAAGAAACCTGCACTTTCAGATATACTAAAGGAAATTCTACAGGTTGAAAGAAAAAACAAGAGAAAGAGGGTTGGAAGAGAGTGTAAGAACAATTAAAAATACAAAAAGAGAAATAAAAACAACTTATTACATACATAAACCCGAAGAAAATATGGCTTAAGTAAGAAACTCATTGAAAGTAATAACACTGAATGTTAAAGGATTAAACTCACCAGTGAAGAGACACAGCTTGGCAGAATGGATGAGAAAATATGACCCATCTATATGTCGTCTACAAGAAACCCACCTTAGACCCAGGGATTTAAGGATGCTGAAAATGAATGGCTGGAAAACAATTTTACAAGCAAACAATAACCAAAACAGGGCAGGAGTAGCTATCCTAATATCAGTCAAAATAGACTTTAAATGCAAAATTACTGTAAGAGACAAAGATGGACACTATATATTAGTAAAATGGGTAATCTTTCAAGAAGAAAGAACAATCATAAACATTTATGTACCTAATCAGAGTGCCTCAAAATACATGAGGCATTCCCTGGAAACAATAAGTGGAGAAATAAATGCCTCTACAATTATAGTGGGGGACTTTAATACACTATTATCACCATTAGACAGAACATCTAGAATGAGAATCAATAAAGAAACAAAGACTCTGAAGAATAGATTAGAGGGCATGGGCCTAATAGACATATAAAGAAAACTATAGCCAAATACGGAGGAATATACATTCTTCTTGAGTTCACATGGTTCAGACTCCAAAACAGACAGCATGCTAGGCCACAGAACAACTCTCAATGAATTCAGAAAGACTGAAATTATACAAAGTAATTTCTCTGCCCACAATGGAATGAATTTGGAAATCACTAAGAGTCAGATAACCAGATTAGGCACAAAGATGTGGAAGCTAAACAACACATTCTTAGATAAACAGTGGGCCAAGGAGGAAATCTCAAAAGAAATCAGTAACTATCTCAAATTGAATGAAAATGACAACAAACATATCAAAACCTATGGGATGCAGTCAAAGCTGTACTGAGGGGAAATTCATAGTCATAAATACATATATTAAAAAAGAAGAAAGAGCAAAAATTGAAGACCTAACTGCACACCTTGAGGATTTCGGGGAAAAAAACAAAAACCTACAAACTAACCCCAAAGGAAGTAGAAACAGCAAAATAACAAAGATTAGAGCAGAACTAAATGAAATAGAAAACAAGAAAGCACTAGAAAAAATAAACAAAACCAAATACTGGTTCTCTGAGAAAATCAATAAAATTGAAAAACCCTTAGCCAGTCTAACAAAGAAAAAGAGAGAGCAGATGCAAATACACAAAATAAGGAATGAGAAAGGGGGTATCACTACTGACCCCACCAAAATAAAGAGTATCATAAGAGGATACATTGAAAAGTTATATGCCAACAAGAATGATAGTTTAGATGAAATAGACAAATTCCTAGAAACTCACAAGAAGCCTACATTGATGAAAGAAGAAATTGATGATCTCAACAGTCTAATTATAAGTATAGAGGGAAGCGGCTGTGGCTCAATCAGTGGGGCTCCCGTTTGCCATGTGGGAGGCCCCGGGTTCGGTTCCCGGGGCCTCCTGGTGGGGGCGGGCCCGCCCGCGTGGCGTGGTTGGCTGACCCGGCGAGTGCGGGCAGCAGGGGTGGGATAAATGAATAAATAAATAAAATCTTTAAAAATAATAATAATAATAATAATTATAAGTATAGAGATAGACTCATTCATCAAAAACGTCCCAACTAAGAAGAGCCCAGGACCAGATGCTTCTGAGGTGAATTCTACCAAACACTCTGGAGAGAGCTAAGACCAATTCTACTTAAGCTCTTCCAAAAACTGAAGAAGGAACATTGCCTAACTCAATCTATTATGACAATATTACCTTAATACCAAAGCCAAACAAAGATATGAAAAGAAAGGAAAATTACAGACCAATTACTCTAATGAACCTAGATGCTAAAATCCTTAACAAAATACTGATACAACAATATATCAAAAGAATTATACACCATGACCAAGTGGGTTTCATCCCGGGTATGCAAGGATGTTTCAACAAAGAAAATCAATCAATGTAATACATCACATAAACAGATTGAAAGAAAAAAATCACATGATCATCTCTATGGATGCAGAAAAAGCATTCGACAAAATACAGCACACTTTCCTGATAAAAATACTGCAAATGATAGGAATAGAAGGAAACTTTCTGAGCATGATAAAGGGTATATATGAAAAACCCACAGCTAACATCATCTTCAATGATGAAATCCTAAAAGCCTTCCCTCTGAGATCATGAACATGACAAGGATGCCCAATATCTCGACTCCTATTTAACATTGTCTTAGAAGTACTTGCTTAAACACTGAGGCAAGGAAGAGATATAAGAGGCATCCAAATTGGAAAAGAATAAGTAAAAATTTCAGTATTTGCAGATGACTTGATCCTGTACATAGAAAGCCCTAAGAAATCTACAACAAAGCTTTTAAAATTTACAAAGGAGTTCAGTAACATTGTCAGCTATAAGATCAATGCTCAAAAATCAGTAGCATTTATGTACACAAATAATGAGCACTCTGAGGAGTAAATCAAGAAAAAAAAATACCATTTACAATAGTAACCAAAAGAATCAAATACTTAAGAATAAATTTAACTAAAGATGTAAAGGACATATTTATAGAAAAGTACACACCACTGTGAGAGGAAATCAAAGAAGACTTAAATAAATGGAAGAACAGTCCCTGTTCATGGATGGGAAGACAAAACATCACCAAGATGTCTATTCTACCCAAACTAATCTACAGATTTAATGCAATCTCCCCCAAAAATTAACACTGTATTTTTCAAGGAATTGGAAAAACTACAAAATTAATTTGAAAAGGTGAGAGGCCCCTAATCACCAAAGATATATTGAAAAAGAAAAATGAAGTTGGAGGTATCACAATACCTGACTTTAAAACATAATACAAAGCTACAGTGGTAAAAAGTGAATGGTAATTGCACAAGGATAGACACAATGGAACTGAATTGAGAGTTCTGATGTAAATCCTTGCTTATACAGTTGTCTGATGTTCAACAAGGTCATCAAGCCCACTCAGTTGGGAGAGAATAGGCACATCAATAAGTGGTGCATGGAGAACTGGATATCCATATCCAAAAGAAAGAGAGAGAAACACCATCTCAGACCTTATACAAAAATCAACTCAAGATGGATCAAAGATCAAATTATAAGAGCCAAGACCATAAAGACTTTGTAAGATAATGTAGGGAAGCATCTACAGGAACTTGTAATAGGAAATGGTTTCATGAACTTCACACCCAAAGCATGAGTAGCAAAAGAAAAAATAGATAAATGGGATCTCCTCAAAATTAAAAACTTTTGCACCTCGAAGGACGTTATCCAAGGCAGCCTACCCAATGACAGAAAATATTTGGCAACCATATATCTGACAAGAGCCTTATATCCTGCATATGTAAAGAAATCCTACAACTCAAAAATAAAAAATCTTAACAATCCATTTAAAAAATGGGCAAGTGACCTGAAAAAAACTTCTCCAAGGAAGAAATACAAATGGCTAAAAAGCACATAAAAAATGTTTGACATCTCTAGCTATTAGAGAAATGCAAATCAAAACTACATTGAGATACCATCTTACACCCATTAGAATGGTAGCTATTAAAAAAAAACAAGAGACTATAAGTGTTGGAGAGGATGTGGAGGAATGGGAACCCTCATCCACTGCTAGTCAGATTGTGGAATGGTGTACCAATGTGGAGGACAGTTTGGTGGTTCCTCAAAAAACTAACTAAAGATCTTCCAGATGATCCTGCAATTCCACTGCTGGATATATATCCAGAAGAACTGAAAGCAAAGACACGAAAAGATATATGCACACCAATGTTCATAGCCACCTTGTTCACTATTGCCAAAATTTGGATCAACCCAGGTGCCCATCAACAGATGAATGGATAAACAAAATGTGGTACATACATACAATGGAATATTACTCAGCTGTAAGAGGGAATAAAGTGCTAAAACATGGGATAACATGGATGAATCTGGAAGACCTCATGTTGAGTGAAGCAAGCCAAGCATTGAAGGATGAACAGTACATGACCATAGTGATATGAATTAAGGAAATTGAGCAGTCTCTGAGAACTATTGTCTGAAAGATAGGTGTACAAGAAAAACAAATTTGTGAGCCATCACCCATATATATGTAACCTATAGTAAAGTGATAGAGTGTAGTTCTGTATTGAAATGGTAGCACAGGAGGGTATGATATATTGGGCTGGGTGGTGCAGGGTTGACAGGTTATTAGACTGGGAAGGGTAGGTTAGAATACCCAGGATACTGAGGGGAGAGATGTGAGTGGGATCAGGTGAACACTTGGGATTTGTGGGTATGAGGTTGAAAGTACAGAGGTGGGAATCCTCTTATGGCAATATGACAAGGAAGTGTCACTGCTTTAGGGTGATGGTTGGGGGGTTATTTGGGGAAGGGCACATCTGGAGAAAGCTTCTAGGATGTGTATGAGTGTTCCTCTTGTCATAATGTGTTGTATCAGGGGGTGGAGACACACAAAAAGAGAGGGAAGGAGATGGACTCCCATCTTTGGGAGGACCAATTTGCTCAGAAATAGGTGGATGTCTCTTAAGAGTAAGGGCAATTCCTAATGGTGGAAGACACACCAGTGTGTCATAAATTCTTGTTGCATGCAACTATGAATCTTGTCATCCAATGAGTCAAGCCAAGGGGTCATCATGGGCTCTGGGTGTATGGGAGGAAGGAACAGTATAGATCAAACAAGGGGTATTTAGTGGTCAGTGGGAATGTTTTTCATTACCTTACAGTGATTGACACAGGACATGGTAAATATCAAAATTTATGTGTACGGTCTAAAATATAAAACATACTGGAAACCATTGACAATGTTTAGTAGCTATGTTTTTCTATCTGTATATCAGTTATAACAATGCTACCATCCACATACAAAAACGTTCTAACACGGGGTGAGGAAAGGGGGAAGAGTTTAGGTATTTGAGAATGTCTTGTATTTTGTGAGTGACTTTTCTGTGACCTAAACTTCATTGAAAATTAAATGAAAAATAGTGAGACACTGGGGAGTGAGAGGGGGAAGATACTATGGTACAGACTGGACACCAGATATACCAGTGATAAAAGGCAAAATGTAAAAAAATTAAAAAAATAATTTTTTAAAATTTGTTCTCACTTTTTGAATAATCAAATCTTTTCATTTTATTTTATTTTTAGTTTTTTTTTTAAGTTTTCATGTATTTTATCTCTTAGATTTAAATATTAATATTATTTTATTTTGCTATTAATTGTATTTGGCTATTGTATTGGCTTCATCTTTAAAGAAGCTTGGGATCACAGAAGAGTTACAACTGGGGCAGGAGAGGATCGTTGGTGGGAGGTGTCAGGGATGGGAGGTGCATGGGAGGAAGTTCACCTGAACATGCATAAAACGTATATAAAATTGTTCAAATGTTCATGGGGCATGGTCAGAGTGGGTGGAGAACCTCCCGATAAATGAGAGAATACTGAATTCACATCCTGGAGAGCTCAGCCATATTCTCCAAGGGAGTAGCAACAGTTCCCCAAGTGCAGGAACAGTGTCTGGCAAAGGAGGATGATCCAGTGGTTGGCTCATGTTATTGATGACTAACCTTATGAGTCTTTGCTCTTGAAATTGAAACTTAGCCTATTGTTATGGGGTGTGTAAGGGTTGCCTCCTTTGAGCCTCCTTGTTGCTCAAATGTGGCCTCTCTCTAAGCCAAACTCAGCATATGAATGCATTACCATCCTCCCAGCATGGGACATGACTCACAGGGATGAGCTTCCCTGGCAATGAGGGATTACTAATAAGTGCCAATGGGCAATATGACTGGAAAAAGACCTCAAATATGAGGGGGAAAATGTAAAGATACATGAGTTCATATGGCTAAGAGACTTCAAAGTGAGTTGGGAGGTCATCCCAGAGATAATGCTTATGCACATCTCAATAGGACCTCATGGGCTTCTTATGTGAATATCACCCCAAACACAGGGTCTTCTGAGGGCTCTGGAGACACCCAGGTCCTATATCAGGGTGGATAGCCCCAGATTTTTGTGCCTTATCTGTGGGCCCTACTTTGGAATCCTTGTTCCTGAAAGTGACAGAGTTGGACCCAAATATGTCTTCCCTGCACATGGTACATCTGTCCCTTCTATTCAAACCTATATATGGGGCTGGAGTTTGTAAGTGTACTTCCAGAGATCGGAGTCTTTGGGCTGTCCATGTGCCAGCTGGGCCCAGAATCTTGGTGGAGCTGCAACTCCTACTCTAAAGTTCAATGGACTCACCCTGGACACTTGGTGGGGAGATGATGATGGACAATGGCCATCCCAAGGAATGGAGAGAGTCTACAGCTGCAGGCAGGATAACCCCATGCATCTTATCCATGGGATACAAACCCCCTCTCACTTGGAGATGGAGTGAACATCACCATCTCAGACTCCTCAGGACTAGGGGAAGAACTATGGACTAGAGTGGTCTTATTGGTATTCTGTTATAGACAAAATTTGATTCACACAATGGAAGTAATTACAACATTAATGTGGAGCCAGATGCTTTCGGGGCTGGGAGAGTGTAAAGCATTTGTAATACAAGGGCTTTTTCTGCACTTGGTAATTATCCTGAGTGACATTGCAATGACAGATATAGGCCATTTTATATCATCATATAACAAGCAGAACTGAGTGGGAGAGAGCATGTTCTACCATGTGAACTATGCTCCATGCTTAGTGGCAAAGCCCCAAGATGTGTATATCTATTGCAGCTGATGTGCCACACTAACGAAAGATGTTTGTGTGGGAGGTTGTGGGAAGATTGGGAGATTGGGCTTAGGGGATCCCAACAATTTTTGTGTAACATTTATGCAATCTAAGTATCTTTTTAAAAATAAAAATAATTATTTAAAAAAATAATTATAATAATACAAATTTCAATTAAAAAACTGTTATGAAAAAAGAAAAGAAATCATGAAGATGGAATTCAAGAAGGCAAAAAGGCAAAGGAAGATGAAATATTTCAAGTGTTGACAGAAAATAATTTACAACTTATAATATTATACCTAGTCAGACAGGATTTGAAAAGGAGTAGATCATTAATATGGCAACCCTATATTAAAACAAACAAAAAATCCTGTGGGAGATTTTAACCACTTGTGCTGCCCTACAAACAATTTTAAGCAAGTCCTTCAGACAGAAATGAAACGACACTCTACAGTGTGTCAAATTACATAAATTTAAGATCTCTGCCAATGTCAAACTTTCTTGTAATTATCAATACCAGTGATAATGTATTGGGTTTTTGGTATGTAAGTCCATATTTTAAAATTTGTAAATTTTAAGTGCATGAAAGTTAAAGGTAATCTACGCTTTGGGACATACAGTGTATGAAGATATAATACATAACAATTACAACAAAAAGAGGGGATACAGAAGGAAATTGGAACACTATACGTGCATATGACATATAGTTAACCCTAAATAACAATAATAGTGGCTTATCAATTGTAAAAACGTACTACACTAAAGGAAAAGATTAATGATAAGGAAAACTTTGTGTGTGGGCTTCTATGGGAACTGTGTTCATTCTGCATTAATTTTCTGTAAATCATCATACTTATAATTAAAAATAAAACTATGGCTTAGGACAAAAAAAATCACTAATGGTAAAGGGGTCAATTAAAGACAAAGACAACAATTAAATATATATATATATATGAACATTATATATAGAGAGAGAGATCAAAGTAAGAAAATATATGAAACAAATATTGACAAATTTGAAGGGAGATATAGATATAGTGGTACATTACTAATAATTCAATTCACCACAGTCAATAAAGGACTGATCCTTTAAACAGGTGACCAGTATGGAAACATAGGAATATAAAATATTAATGATAAGGAAAACAAGTAGGGGATATATGGAAATTCCCACCTTCCTGCAAGAATATTTTAGTGATGCAACTGCTCTAACAATAGCATGAATATAATGAAAACAACTACTAAATTCATGGAGAAATTTGGTTCAAGAGAAAAATAAACTTTAGAAGAACTGTCTCCTACATGAGCTTGAGAAGTTCCCATAACTTAAAGATCTGTTTGAGAGCATGAGTTATTAAAAACTGTGGTTTATTTTAGAATTGTAAATCATTCTATGAACAAGTATTTTCCCAATGAAGACTACTGGATGTTACATATCTAAAAAAATGAAAATGTATTACACACACACACACACACACACATAAAGAGAGTGTAAAGCAAGGTTAGCTTTAATTTAATCCATTATAAGAACTACACCATAGAGGTAGAAACATTAAGATGTTAATAATAAATCTGACATAATTGAAATCAGTGATGGCATAATTCTTATTTGTATGTTACAGCCCTAACTATTGGACCCAATAATATCTAAGAATGACATTAATTACTGGTTTGGTGATTTTATTTTCATTTACACAATGTTTAGTTGTGTTTGATCAAGATCCTATTTGGGAATCCTTCACATCTTATTGGAATGAATTACCACAGATAACAATAGGCCTACTCCAAATTTTATAGGGTAAGAAAGTTGAAAACTTTTTTCAACAGTCCTCCTGAGATAATATTATGGCCCCAGATGGATTAAGCAATTAATGAGTATGCATTAGGAAGCACAAAAGTAAAATGATGAAGCAAACTATATCTCTTCTGCAGCCCTGGGTCAATTCAAAGTAGGTGTTTAATTCTATCAAAGAAATATACACAATTCTAAGCATCACACCACTCCTTCAAAAGGCATCAGAGCAAGCAAGGAAGTTGCACGGTGGTGGTGGGGGGTGCAGGGAGTGACAGGGAGAGAAGGAAAATGAGGAAAATTTCTAGAAGGTCATCACAGATCATGTGCAAGGTCATTAAAGCCTTCACTACTCAATCAGAAGAATGGATTCTTGCTGTTTTTAAGTCTACCAGAAACATGGCTTTCATTGCCCTTATCTTAGGTCAAACCACTCTCAAGAAATTTCAAATAAGTACAACCAGTCAGAGGCAGACTCAGAAGAGAGGTGAATTAAACTAGGATTCAATCCTAATGAGATGAAGAAGAAACCCTCATATTTGCAAAGGGAACTGCTTCAGTCTCAGTCAGTTAATGGTCGAAGAAGAAATGAACACAAAAATGAGAAAATATTTTCACCTTAGGGATGAGACACTCTCTCCAATCCCATGTGACACCAAATATATCTGTCCTACCTAGGGATGGAAATCTTGTTCAAGGAATGCTAAATTTGCCTGCAGGCCCCTCAATCCAAAATGGCTCCCTTACATCAGCCTTAACAATTACTGGCTTTGTGGTGATTCAGTGGTTACAATCTAAGCAAGAGCATCCTGAAAATGTGACTACTAATTGTAGCTCCTATCTCATATTGGTTGTATTTTCTCCAGCCAACCCTATTTATTTCTCCAAATCAGTTTTATAGATACTTAATAATAAAGAATTCACCTGAAGAAAAGTGTACAATCCCTGGCATTTGCCATAATCACAGTGCTCTGTGTTCATCACTTCAATCATTAATAAAACATTTTCATTATTTCAGTAATAATAACCAAGGAAAATCAGACACACAAACACACACAGAATCACTGCCCTTCTCAAACTCTCCATTTCCCCTTCTCTACATCGCTGCTCTTTCTTGCTATTCTTGCAATAATATCAATGGGTTTTTAAGCAGTATATTGAGATGTGTTGTCTTACCATGTCACCTAGCCAAAACCTAAAAGAATGTTTTTTTTTTTGAAAGCAATTCATAAGTCCTTTAATGTAAAATTGGAAAACAAAAGAGAAAAGAGCTTGAAATATATTATAAATTTTAAAAGACAGTGTATGGGACTTTCCAGGAACCCTGGAGCTCCATGGCACCATCTTACTAGGGCCACCATTCCCTGCCGGGGACCTTGGCTGGCAAGTGGCTCTCCTTGTCCTGGGGCTGGGATGCCAGCTGCTCTGTCTGGCAAGAATGGAAAATGGAACCTCAGGAATCTGAATGCCAGTCTACACCTGGGGGAATGGACATATGGTATAAAATCAAGAAAACTATATATGCTTTGTGGGACACACAGAAGGAAAATAAAGAGAAATTGGTAGAAAGAATTTTCAAAGATATATTGGAAGGAAACCTATCAGATATAATGAAAGGCATGTATATGCACAATCAAGAAAACCAGACAACCCCAAAGAGAATAAAATCATAGAAACACATACCTAGACACATTGGGATCAAACAGCAAAATGCCATGGACTAGTAGAGAGTTCTGAAAGCTGCTTGAGTAAAGCAACGTGTTTTGTTCAAGTGAGTCCCAATAAGATTAAGTAACAATTTCTCAACAGAAATCATGGAGATGGAAAGCAAGAAGGCATAAAGGTAAAGGAAGATGAAATATTCCAAGTGTTGACAGAAAATGATTCACATCTTATAATATTATATCTAGTCAGACAGGTTTTTGAAAAGGAGATCATTAATAAGGCACCTGCTGTTTTTAAGTCTACCTCGAATATGGCTAGCACAGCACTTATGCTTAGTCAAAAGCACTCTCAAGGAATTTCAAAAAATACAACCAGTCAGAGGTGGTCTCAGAATAGAGTGAATTTAGCTAGTAATCAATCCTAATTAGATTACTAGAAAAACCTCCATGTTTTCAAAAAGCTCTCCTGGTATCTCAGTCAGCCAATGATCATAGAAATAACCACAAAATGAGAAAATGTTTACACCTCATCGACGAGACAGTGTATTGAAATCCATGTGACACCAGATATGTCCTTGCTTACCCATGGATGGAAAACCTTTCCAAGAAATGCTAAATTAGCCTGCAGACCCTTGGTTCCAAAGTTTCTGCCCACAGAGTGAGCTGCAACCCATAGGAACAGGTTCTACCATGAATTTGTGGGTCCAGGGAAATATAACTCCCTGGTAGTGCTGGTTGCTGTTGTGGTGATTCAGCTCACCCCTCCTCCACTGTGGGTATCCCCAGAGGGTGTGGCTTGAACAGATCCACTGCAGATTGTTTTGGGGCCGGGGAGCAGGGAGGCATGTGGGAGGGAATCTTTAAATAGAATTCTCCTAAATTGAACTCCAGGCTGAATAGAAAACACAAGACTAAAATAAAAAAGGCTCTCTTCCAAGAAACAGGGTCATCAAGCTCTAATTTTCTCTTGAGGTAGTGGTCCAAATATAGATGTATTATGAAAAAACCAGGAGTCAAAGTCATGATTATGGGGGAAAAGTAGTAAACACATGATAAGCTATAAAAAACAGGCAACATCCAGACCAAGTGTTCCATGTTGAAAATGGAAGGCAATTGACAATGTGTGTCAAATATATGCTCTGGACCATCCTTAGTGGTCATAGTCTGATGCTATTATCTCATAACCTGTAACAAAGCTTCCATCACTGTGTGTGTGTTTATGTAAGATTATTGTATGTGGAGTGTTACAATATGCATGATTTTTTTCTAAGTTCACCTTCTATAATTAAATTAGACTTAAAAAATAATTCTGTTTGTTGAAAAAAATTACATTAAATGTATGATATGGACTCTACACAGAAGTAAGAATTTGTCAATATTTTTTCATGCAAATATTTGGTGCCTTTCAAACACAATATCCATTTTAAAAATACCTGGCAAAACACAAACTTTAAACTGACTCTTAAATATCTAATATCATTTTAATATAAAATGAGGGCATTACTCAAAAGATAAGTACATACTAGTTAAAAATGTAAGGCATTTAGTTAGCTCCTTTGAAAACTACAGTCTTAAAACATGAGAGGCTTCAATGATTTCATTTACTGTTGAATGCAATTGGTACAAGTATTTCTTTATAATTTTAAAAAATTGATTAAATATTTTTTAACTGATAACTACACTTACTGAGGGGATAATGAGGTCATAGTACCAAATGTTTTTCTCTGATTTTTAATTTTGAATATGCTCACTTTGATTCAGTAATTTATAAGAGAACTTAGTGAATTATTTTATGAATCTATCCTCTATGGATAGTAAGCTCTAATTTTTCTTTCACATAAACTATTTCTAATTAATCTCATAATTTTTTGAGTTTTTCTCATTTATATAGGGATTCTGATGTGGTTACCCATTGTAAATAACTGGTGTTCTGTCACATTCTATTTCTTTGAAAGTAGACCAGACATTTTAAAACTTTTACTTGTTTGAAAGTAGATCATATCTTTTACCAGATTATTCCTATATATATTCAAATAAAAGTTTTCTCTCTTTATTGTGTTGTTTTAGGATATCTCTTGGCCATGGTTTTGTAAAAATTCCAGTCTTTTGGATACCATCAGGTTAAAAAAAGAGGAGTGGAGCATGACCTGCAGTGCCCTCTGAGGCATAATCAGTGAACCAGAAAGACACATATTTCGATGATAATTTTTAAATAAATGTTCTGGTCGTTTTGCCTCTGGTTCCCAGCCAATGATGTGGCATCGTGAGAAATGAAAAGAGAATTAAAATGAAGATGCTTAGGGAGAAGCTATGGATCTGTTGTCTTCTGGCAGAATGCATCCAAGGCACCAACATGGGCAATCAGAACAAGCAGTCCTTGGGTCTGAAACAGTCCAGGATCCCTGTCAACAATACATGATGTTTATCCACCAGGAAGCGCTTGAGCTAATCTGTGGTGGTTCCACACTCAAATGTGTCCCAGTAAATTCCAGATTTTTATCCCAAATGGTGAGAAAACCCCCAGTTTTCAAATCTGTCAGGAAAATATCCCATCTTGTTTTTAAGCCCCATCACAGACCTTAGAAAATCATCAGAGAATGATTTTTCCCCATGACCAACACATTTTCAAGAAAGCAAGTATCCTGGGTGGAGAAACTGAATGTCTCTTTTGAGCATTGAATTTCAGCTTCCGTGGTTGCCCTGAAACTTGATTCTTATGCCTCCAGCTAGAAATGTGCTTTTTTGCATTGAATTTCTGAATTCAAGGGGCCAAGGCAGATTTCACCATGAGATGTCTGGTTCTAGAGTCCTGGCCACTGATGGCCATTTTGCATCCTTAATCTTGATCTGGGTCTATGGTAGGCCTTCACTGTACCAATCCTTCACATGAGTGAACTTCAACCATGGACTTGTGCTTGGATCCTGTGTTGTATGCCCTTAGGCCTGAGTGTAAGTTCACAGCAAAATGAACAATGAAGCTATTTGGGTATAGGGGAATGAGTGTTGGGTGCTTTCTTTCTGATTCACAAACAGCATCAGGGGCTCAATTTGGGCTCTTGGAGGGAGAAGTGGCTGCTCCCAGTGGTGGCACAGGTATTGTGCCAGGTGTGAGGAGAAGCAAGCTACTTCCTCAGTTTGATGGCTACATCATGGTGCTGATGGCTTTGAACTTCCATCGAAACTTTCTCTTGGTTCAAAGCTTGGATATGAGATTTTCTCAACTGGATCATGTCCCTGACCTCTCCCACCTCCACTGCTTGCCCAGGGTCTTGGAGATTTTGGGAGAACACCCTTGGGCAGTGATTGGTTTCCCTTTTGCAAGCCGCCCTTCATTTTTCTTTATAGCAAATAACAAAAGATTTTTTTTCTTTGCATAAAAGTAAATAGACAGTCTTATATAAACTGTAAATATATTTACAGTTGCAAAACAGAGCAATACAAATATATAAATTATGGCAGTTTTAAAAGAAAAGTGTAACAGCCAAATGATGTCCAAGTCAGTTTTTGAAACAACTTGGTTTTTGACACAGCAGTTCCATTCTCTTTTTCTAAGTATCTTAACACAATTCTGTAAACTACATGTCTAACACCAAAGAGAATAAGTTCAATGACCATGGTCTATGGTCCTCAGATTTAAAGCAGCAAGGTCAATTACCACCCAAAGACACACAAAGGAAATGTAGGCATGGCCTTTAACAGAAGTCACTAGTGAACACTTTTTTTTTTTTTTTTTATTGTGGGTAAAAATCAAAATTTTCACAATACATACCAACATTTGCAAAATGATATATAAATGTATATGCATATATGTGCATTTGCTTACAAAAATGTTATTTATGTATATATATAAATATATTTTAAGAGGTGCTTAGATACCCAAAATATTACACGGAACCCACTGGGATTCCCATGTTGCCCACCTCCCACACCTCCCACCACATCCCACACAAACATCTCCCACAAGTGTGGCCCACCACCCTCAATGGACTTACACATCCTGGGGCCTTGCTACCAACCATAGACCACAGATCACTTTTTAAACTGCCTCCTCTTAGAGGTAGTGGGATGGAAAGGAACATTCTAGGTATGAAGGAAGCAAGAAATATACATTCACTAGAATTTCTTTGGCTTTATGTGCAGTTGAGGATGTTCAGCTAACACCTTTTTGGGGGAGGTGTGGGGAGGAAGAAACAAGGATAGTGCTGATTTCCATAATTGATTTTGTTTCACTTAGGTAAGTTTACAACCATGGGATAATTGAGTACAGTACAAAGCATTAGTAATCTGACCCTTAAGAAGCTATGTATTAAAACTAGGTGTTTAAAAAAACCCTCAAAAACTAGAAGTTTGCTATGATATGGTTCCTATCATGGTAACCATGACCAGAAGTTGCTTAATAGGTTAGATGTTGCTAGATGGGCAATTACAAAAGGACAAAGAGAAATGAAAACCTGAGAAGCATGGCAGACCCTTGTTATTTGGAACACATTATAGGCTTCCTCCAATCCAAGATAATGTTATACATTGTGCTGTCCAAGCTACCACTGTTCAGCCAGAGACCCATTACCTTACTATCCTGATCAATGACCCCTCCACCTACTCCCACAAAACTAAATTGCCAATAACTTGTGGAGGGTTTTATTTCACTGATTTCTGCCACCAGTTTATTCAAATATTCATTTCACCAGTCTGAAGTTAAAAATGCAATGAAACATTGAAATGAAAACCAATTTCCTGGTTTTACAGCAACATCAGAACAGGTACTTAAAAAATAATTTGTGGGGGACATTATTTCATAAGTCCTTAAAAATATTGAATTATCTTACTGTACCATAAAATATCATCTCAGTACAATAACTGTCATAATATATCATAAAAGGTAACACTACAACAACTCATGAATCCTTACAATTACTTTCATACATTCACCTTCTGCAAAATTTGAAGTATATTAACATAAAACTAGCAATGTGCATGAATTCATTTCTGTTTTCACAAAAGTTTCATGTGCTTTCCTAATACCTCTTGAGCAAAGAACCTCATTTATGGTTGTATTCCATTCCACTTAAGCATAGTTTAAAAAAATATTTTTTCCTTGTGTCCATTTCCCCCTGAAAACTTGTTTACATATACACACAAAGCATCTTTTGTGTCTAAGAGTAGTTGAAAGCAAGGAGCCCTTCCACAGGCCCAGTTCTCACTTGCCCTGGGGATAATTACTGAAACTCTCTGTGTTACTTCATTTGACATGGAAGGAAAAAGATGAGTCATTGGCTTTAAACTTCCTAGCTGTCAAGTGAAAATACTAACTTTAAAAAGTTACATATTGGGTGATTTCATTTATATAACACTCTTGAAATGACAAAATTATAGAGATGAAAATATATCAGTATTGGCAGGAATTAGGAATAATGAAGATTGGGTGGGCATCTGAGGAGAGTGGGTAAGAGGTAAGGACTGAATAGTTATGTACCTTGATGACATAGTGGTTAGATAAGCTGACACCTGTGGAAAAAATGGAAAAGAAAAAAGAACTGTGCACACATTGTATAATTTCAATTTCCTGGTTTTGATATTGTTGTATAGTCATGTCAGAAGCTACTATTAGTGAAAACTGGGTAAATGGTGTATGGGACATCTCTGTATACTGTCTTTGCAAACTCCTCTGAATCTGTAATTATTTCAAAATAAAAATAAAAAAACAATAAATTCCATTGCAATATACTGCAATGAAATGATATCAAAATAAAAATACTATTTACAAGAGCATCAAAAATATAAAATAAATACATCCATGAATCTGAAAGATGACAAGATCAGTACACTGATCATTTATTTTAAAAATCTTTCTTTTACAAAGTAAATAAATGTAGAAGTATACTGTGTAAATGGACCCCAACCACAGTATTTGTAAAGTCTCAGTTGTACCCAAATTGATTTATACATTCAATACAATTCGAAATAAGATGCCAGTAGGCTTTTCTGCAACTACGGAGCAGATTTTAAAATTCATATGGAAATGAAAATAACTTAGAATAGCCAAAAAACTTCAAAAGAAAAGAAATAGATTTAGAAGGCCTTAACTACGTGATATCAAGATATAATTTAAAGCTCCATTATTCAAGAACATGTGACTTTGGCAAGTAAATAGCCAAGTCAATCTGTGAAACACAATACAGAGACCAGAAGTATCCTCATACATATGATTAATAGATTTTCTGCAGATATGCTATGAAAATTCAGTGGAGAAAATAAGGGCTTTCCAATAAATAGTGTTCAAACAATCACATATTGATAACAGACTGGAATGTGAAATGTAAACTCTAAAAGTTCCATAAGAAAACTTATGAAAAAACCTCATATTTTTTACTTCGGCAGTGGTTTCTTCGTTATGGCAGCAAAACTACAATTTATAAATAAATAAAATAGGACTTCATCAAAATGAACAACTTCTGTTATTCAAAAGATACCATGAAGAGAATTAGAAAATAATCCACAGACTCAGAGATAAGTTTTGAAAATCATATATCTGTTAAATGACATAGTCAAATTTGGTGAAAGCTCACAGAACCCCAAAATAACAAAATTATAGGTAAAATATTCAAACACTTCAATAAAAGGACAATGAATTGATGTCAAATAAGCACCTAAAAAACATGCACAGAACTATTAGTCTTGAGGAAAATGCAAATTAAAATCACAACACATGAACTCTAATAGCTAAAATTGAAGAAGACTCAACATACCAAGTGCTGGCCAAAATGTGAAGGAATTGAAAACCTCTCACAATGCTGGTGGGAATATAAAATGGTACATCCACTTTGAGAAAAAAATTGCAGTTTCTTAAAAATGAAATAAACCCATTTAATAAGGCCAAATCATACAGAGAGTTACCTATGGGTCTGGTCAGCAGGAACCACAGATTTTCTGCCACCATATGGAAAATCAAGCAAGGCCCCAAAAGGGAGCCCAACCTGCAAACTAAAATCCAAAATTTTACTTGATTGGTGATACCAACCATACTTAAAAGATTTTGTTCAAGAAGACAAGAAGAAAAGGGCAGACTATTGGTGAGAATAATATGCCCCTATATTCCTAGAAAAAAATAGAGAGAGTTAACTGACTTATAACACTAGAGTCTCAGAGACCCTCCTCTATTTACATTTAAAAAGGAAGAGACAGGACTGTCTAGAGCTCCCTGATAACCCACAGGCAAACAATTCATAAAGTCAGAATTTTACTTTAAATGATGGAGAAGATGCCATGGGGAAAGCATTTCTTTGACCTTTCAGATAGAAGAGACCCAGAATGCATCCACATCCCTGGAGAGGCCCCTTTGACTCAAAGTCATGGAAGATTATTTTTACTGGGAAACCCTTCTCTGCAAGTTACCAGGCAGCCTTACACAACAAAGGATACTACTAACAGTAAGGCTACAAACCAGGAGAGCTATTGGCAGGACATGAGAGGGTCTCATATTAGTCACAGATCAGGCCTAAGCAGCCACCCTACAGGGGGCCACACAGCCCATTTCCTGAAGGTCCCTCTTTCTTCCTCCTGCATATTAAATGCCCACTCCCTTGCCCCCCAGGGAATTATGATTATGGGAACCATTCTTATAAAACAGTGACATTTAGTGGTAGCCTCTTGTGCTCTCACATTCTCCCATAGGTATTGATGATACTTTAACCCCTTGCTTAGAATACACATAAACCCTGACAATAGTGTATATAAAATCATAGCTGGCCCCCATCTGCCTTTCCCCCCAATCTGGGGATTCATGGTCTCTGCATATTTCAGCAAAGGGAGATGTTAGCACTGGGCAGTGGGCACTGGCTGGGCATCCTGGAAATGCCCCTCACCATCCTCTTTCCCCAGGCCTCCCCAGCACTTTCTCAGCCTGGGTCAGATCCCAAGCAGAGCCATATGGAAGGGCAGCCATGGTCTTTTTCCCATCCCCACATACGTCACCACCATGAACACCTTGCCTAAAACACCAATTGAATTACAGCCCTGAAAACATCTAGCATTTAGTAGGTCTCTACAAGCATGTTCAGAGTTGAGGACACTGTAGACTTCCATATATGGACAATAGGTTTTCTGTAGATATGCTAAGACTATTTAGTGCAAAAAGCATGAGCTTTTCAACAATGAGTGTTCAAACAGTCACACATGATCCAGCCACCATCATGCTGGTGAGAACAGGCACCCCCAGGATCAATTGGGAAACCCTAGAGAAAGGGAAATGTTTGACTATGAGGCTCCATTACTGTTATAAAAGTCAAAGAGATCCCTGAACGGGAGTCCAAACTTGAAACTGAAATTGAAAATTTTACTTGATAATATTTAAGGAACACAAAAGGACGTCAACAATAAAAACTGATGAAATTGACTTGATTCAAATTAAAGACATTAATTCAGAGAAAGACTGTGTTAGTAAGAAAAAACAAGCCACAGATTTATAGAATATATACATAAATCTCATATATAATTAAGAACTTGTATCCAGGATATAAGAACACATAAAACTCAGCCATAAGTATACAAACATTCCAATTAAAAAAATGATTAAATGATCTTAATACTTTTTTTTTTTGATAAAAAGATATATGGGTAAGAAATAATATAAGAAGAAATACTCAACATATTAGTCATAAGGGAAATGCAAATTAGAATATAATGAAATACCACTACACACTTGTTTGAAAAATAATGAGAATGCCAAATAGTGGCATGAATGCAGAACAACAAGAACTCATATTTATTACTCATGTGAATGAAAAATAAAACAATACAGCCACTTGAGAAGATAATGCTGGTTTCTTATAAATTAAGTCATACACTTAACAAATGGTTCTTTAACCCCACTTGTATTTATTTACTTAAGTGAATGGAAATTAATTCCACAAAAAATCTCATACATATTTAATCAGCTTTGCTCTTGGTCACAAAAAATTGGAAAAAAAATGTTTATCAACAGTGGAAAAAAGATTGAGTGTGGATAAAGGGCAGACTGGTTGGTAAAAGTAAGTGACCCCTTTCAACCCAGAAAAAGAGAGAGAGGAAGTTGACTAGTAACACTAAAGAATCCAATCCCCTCCTCTATTTACATACAAAAGGAGAGAGACAAGCCTCTCCTAAGCTGGCTGGTATCCAATGCAGATGCCCCCAGGCAAAAAATTCATAAGGCCAGCTTTTTACTTGAAAAGATGGAGATGATGCAGTGGAGAGAGCATTTCTCTGAGCATTGCCATAGAAGGGACCATGAGTGCCTCTCCTGCCCTGGGGTGGCCCCTTTGACACAGTCATGGAATTTTTTTACTGAAAAACCCTCTTCCCAAGTTACCAGGCAGCTCGGCTTAACTAAGCTTCTACTACCAGCAAGGCTTGGGCCAGGTGAGCTATCAGCAGGATGAGAGAGGGTCTCACATCAGTCACAGATGAGGCCTAGTCAGCCAGCCTACAGGAGCCCACACAGCCCCTTTCCTGAAGGGTCCCTGCCTCCTCCTCCTGCATTTAAAGCCCATTCCCCTGCCTCTCTGGGAATTGTGACTCTAAGAACAATTGTTATCAAACAGAGACACCTGGCAGTGGCCTCTTTTGCTCTTGCTTTTTGTACTTTAGTTATTGATGCTTTAACACCTTGCCTGGAATAAACAAAAACTCTGACAATTGTAACCACAAAACCACAGTAGGTCCTCATCTGCCCTTCCCCATTATCTAGGGATCAGTGGTCTCTGCATCCTTAGGTCAAGGGTATCATCAGCCCCAGGTAGTGGCCATTTACCAGCCAAACTGTGGTCCTCCCCTGCCATCCTCCTTCCACAGGCCTCCTCAGGACTTTCTCATCCAGCATCAGATCCCAAAGCAGAGACATAAGGAAGGGCAGTTCCAGGATAAAAATCTTATCCTCAAATATTTCACCACCATGGACACTTTGCCTAAAACACTCATTGAATTTCAGCCCTGATATTGTCTGGCTTTTAATAGGTCTTTGTAGGCTTGTTCCAAGTCAGGGCCCTGGTAGACCCCCACTTTTGCATAAGGGAACTAGCCAGTGATGAGATGGCACATGGAAGTAAGTGTTCACATGTTCCAGAAAAGACACTCATTTGAGGAGGTCCTTCCCTGTGACATTCTACTTACCTGTAGAGCCCAGGCCTCATGTGATTATGCCACAGGAAGATTCTGAGCTTAGATGGAAGGATATCAGGTAGTTTAGTGCTGGTTACTGGAGGTGGCTCAAAACTAGATCTGTTAGTTATTTGTGAGTGATTTCTTGGAGATGATTTCAGACTTGGTTAATCACTCAAGATACAATCCCTAGCCTTTGCTCTAAACCCACTAGCAGATTTTAATCACTTCTTTCAAATGCAGACATTCTGAAAGCTAGAAGCATCAGTGCAGAGGAAGCTGGGATATAGCCACAGACTCCTCTCCACTCAAAGCCTTCTTTCAACTACCCCACCCACAGGTGGCAGGTTAAATATTGCAGGGCCTCTGGGAAACTTTCCAGTCTGGGGTATTCACATTCCTCACTTTTCCTAGCCCAATTTGAGAATCACTGTCATGGAGGCAGACATTTAAGTTCTAGCCAGATGAAAGTTGTAGATCTCTGTGGACATCTTCTGAAAGGACAGGGTAGAGGGTTGATGGGCAGGAGGGAGGGAGGGCTCTGAGAGGGCAGGGAATCCATGAAGGGAGCCAAGCAGCTGGGGCAGTAGGGTCACATGGAGTGGTGGACAGCACTATGTCACAGATGTCTGATTGTGATATCCCCAGTGCCACAGTCAGAGACTGGCCCTGGGAAACTGAGCTGGGATAGAATGTGGACAGAGGGTTGTAAGAGTAGGGATCATGCTCCCTGGCTCCTGTGCCTCCTTCCTGACTCCCCACCACATGTTCTCCAGCTGGGACCCACCCCTTCTGTGAATCTGGAGTCAGGACACAGGTCTCTGCTCCCCTTCCACACCCATCCTCTCTGCTCTTGGGGCAACAAAAGACAAAGCAGAGGAACACCAGGCAAAGCTCCTTTGGGGTCAGAAAAGAAATACCACAATTAACATGGTCAGTGACCACAAGCAGCACTTTAGCTGAAAGAGCAACTGCAAGGAATTTAAATGGAGAATTTTGGAGTTGACCCAGAAGATGTGATCACAAGATGGCAGGAACACACAATTTAGTCATAAGAGTTTGATGTTGACTGCTTTGTAGGCAGGGTCCCCTGCAGGAAACTTCTAGAGGCCACAAGTGGAAAGGAGTCCCCTGATGGGGAAGCAAAGCAAGGGGTCCAAGGCAGCTTGGGGCTTTATAAGCATCCATTCCTAGCCTATAAATTGAGGTCCTATGTTGTGCCAGGTTCCTGGGGTATGCAAAGCCAGTTAATACTAAATGGCTAAAAAATGCTTATTGAGCTAATTTTAAGACAATTTGTTATGTAATTATTTGAGCTTGGCTGTGCCCCAAAGATCTTAAAATAACTTCATTTCTTCATAGGTATATTCTCAAGATACTTGTCTGTAAAAGGGAGAGCTAGGCAAGATAGTTTTGAGAGTTTTAAAGCTACTATGTCTGAGAAGACTCATTAGTATTACCAACAACAATGCTAAGCCCCTCACACAAATGCATTTGTCCCTGTCCCTATGTTGAATGAGGGCTTTTCAATGTGGAAGGATTCTTTCCAGGAGAAGCATCCTCCATGGGATTCATCACCAAGGCCTGGTGCACAGGATGGCACACAACTTGGAAGGCCTTTCATTTCTTGGTACTTAGATGTTGGTTAATAAAGAGACAATTGTAGGCCAAATAATGCCATTTATAATGGCTTTCCAATTATTGTTAAACCCAACTGTCTTCTTTAAAGTAAATTCTCTCAGGGCCCCTAAATCAGGGCAAAATCACACCTGGGTCTCTTGAGACACTTTCTGCCCTAGTCTCCAGGCCACACCCCTACTTCCTACCTCAGACAGTTGTCTAAATAAGGCTGGTTCTAGGCCCTGGGGCCAGTGGGGATCAAACTAACTGTGGATATATTTACTTATAGAAACATTCACACCAACATTGATGTAGACATTTTTATATATTTATACATATTAACTTAAAGGTCCACAACATGGCTTCTGTTTCACTCTGTTGTCAGGTACTCTGACATAATTGTACATGCTGTTTTTTTCATGGAAACAGGACAAATTATAACTCTTTTCCCACTCCTCCTGTCCACTTTATTCTGTAACCCACCCATACCTCCCTGAGCTCAGTGCAAATGCTATTTTCAGCCAGCACAATACTGGTCATTTTCTGTCTTTCCCCACCAGCCCCCCATGTGATGTCCTTCTCTGAGTCCCCTGTAGAGGGCTGAGAGTTCCCTGTATCCTTTATGGGGTCCTGGATCCTCCCAGACTCCCCAGATACTCAGTTCCCCCTTTTGCAGCTCTGATCATTGGGTAGAAGATGCAGGTTAATGCCATGTTGTGGCCGCAGGGTAATGTTGGGCCTGGGTGTCACTGTTAGTCCTGATGATGATAAGGATGGAGGGAGAAACCAAACTATTTTCAGATGCTTTTACCTCTTGGTAGATATTTTATTTAGAGGATTTCTGTGAACAGGAAATCCAGTGAGGAGAGTTTGATATATAAAGAAAATAACAAACTAGTTTATTTTATTCATGGAAATAATAAAATAATAGAGAAATTTCTGTAACTGGGACAACCAGGTCAGTGACTTTGAATTGTTTTCTGTTTTTTTTTTTTTTTTTTTTTTTGTTTGTTTGTTTTTTAGATTTCAGGGTGAGGTATTGAATCTGGGACCTCATATGGGGGAAGCACAGGCTTTCCACATACCAAGAGAAGTGTGGAGAAGATGTGGAGAAATGCAGAGGAATGCTCATTCACTGCTGGTAGGATTGTAAAATGGCAAAGGAATATGGCCACCAATTAGGAAGACAGTATGTGGGTTCTTCAGGAAGCTAAGTATGGAGTTCCACCCATGCTCACAGAGGCATGATTTACAAACACCACCTGATGTGAAGAGGGATGGTTCCTAAAGAGGAAGTGGGAACCCAGTCCAGGTTCTGGTCTGACCCATGGCCTGCCATTGGGTATTCCTGCTCTTGTCCTGCCCAAGCCCCAGCCCCTTCCCCTTCCAACAACCAAATCACCACACTTGCTTTCTGATGTATGTACTAGTATTGAGAGTGATCCTGTCCTTTTTCAGAACCAAGGACTGCTGTGTCCTCTGGTTTTCCATAGATGTGTATCCCTCAGATGAAATAAACATTTTCAGTGTCCAGTGTCCATGATAAGAAACCACTGAGTTTTGCATTTTCTCATAAAAATAACAAAAGATGAATTATTTTCTTCATTTCACATTTTATTTGGAGATATTCAAAAGGAATAGAAAGACATATCACACAGCAATCATGACTACCTGAGTGCTAATTTTGTTTAATTCATCTTCCCACTTCCTCACCAATCTGAGTTGCTAGGAAAATAGATACCTACAGAAAAAAGAGCTTCCTCAATTGCCCATTTCCATATCTCTTGTGCATTCTGTGAAAAGACAGGGAACCCATGTATGTCTAAGTCTACACCTTCACTTTTAACCTTTTTCCATTTGTCATTATACCACATAATTTGGTGGCTCCCTAATGCATATATAGAAGATATAAAATAATAGCAACTAAAAATAGCATCATACCTGGAACATTGGTGACCAATGACTCCTTCACTGGCCAGTGCTGCCCTATATACTAGGCAACCAAGGGAAAATGGTGGGTTTGAAAAGAGGACTCACCACCAGTGTACATGTAACCCTCAGCATGGAGTACTGTATTTAATTCAACTGCAAGAGACAGAGAGAACCCATTTTCAAAAACAGCTGTGAGAGCCAAGAAAGAAAACATAAACTTGCCAAGCAGACAGCCAGCCTTTCCATGTTATCGAGTCTGAAATATACTGAAGTAGTTCAGAAATACTTTCTTGAAGAAATACAGTTCACTGAAGTTCTTAGCCCCAGGTGAATAGGAGAAAGTCATGGTGTATTTGACCAATGCCACTGCCTTGTATGACCAGCCACAGCTGTGATGGCAAGTTTTACTACAAACTCTACAATCACCAGTGTTCCAGGTTCTACTGACTAAGCTCATGACAATCTTTGAGACACAGAACTTGGTGGAAGATGATATGGAATGAAAAACAAATGTGGGGATCCTGTAATCTCAATTGCTAATATTTTAAAAATACTCAGAAGATGAAAATTCTGGTAGAAAAAGATCAAATGTGCTTGATACAGACTCAAGAACCACACTGGAACCTACCCAGATTAATTATTTCTTCATTTGTGTAAACACTCTTGTCTCTTATGTTAATTTTTCCCAGTTAAAAGTGTAATTTGATGAGGGATTTGTATATTATAAATACACAATTTTCTAGTTATGGAAATTTGACAGACTGTGGCTTTTGTGTTTTCCTAAAATGTGCAATTATTTTTTTTTTAAGATTTTATTTATTTATTCATTTATCCCCCCCTTGCTGCTTGTGCTCGCTGGGTCAGCTAACCATGCAGTGCGGGCGGGCTTGCCTTCACCAGGAGGCCCCGGGAACTGAACCCGGGGCCTCCCATATGGTAAACAGGAGCCCTACTGATTGAGCCACAGCCGCTTCCCTAAAATGTGCAATTAAAATGTACATACATGTAACAATAATTAGGGTAAAAATATAAAGAGCTCCATTTTGAAGAGAGAAAAAAATGTATTTATAAATATATATGAGAAAGCTGTAGAAAGTGTATTTTTAAAGTGGGTACAGTTTGCTATAGAAAATTGGATGAAGACTTGTTTATCCAAATTGAGCATTTAAATAGTTTGAGAGATTAAAAAAATTTATAAAGAAAAATGTGCCTTTCTGTTCACCGACTATGTCACAGTGTTCCCACATGTCTCTTTCTATGTCTGGTATTCACAAAACTGGCATATCTGTGATATCAGGGGCAAGAGGTTTCCTAAAACAAAAAAAGAGAAGGAGCTTTTTTTTGGAGCATCTGTATCTGTGATCTGTAAATTATTTTAAAAATATCAAGTTCATGTCAAAATAAAATCTGTTTTATTGTTAGCATCTTAACAGATATTAACATTTCTTGTTTATTTTATTTTACTGTATTCTTTTCCATTGAAAATTGTTCAAAAGTGCTTTCCTTTTTGTTTATATATTCTTTACCTTGAAACACCAATGTACATTGCTGAGGATTGCCAGCCAATGTTTGCAAGGGATTTTCTTAAATAATTTTTTGAATCTATTTGTGTGTGTTAATGTTAACCAGTTTTAATTTTGTTATGGTTTTTTGGAAGAAACCTGTTTTTATTAATGTTGTAAGATGTAATATAAAATGTATACACTCTAAACTGGTTGGCCTTTTTAAAGAATAAATTATTTGTTTGATTTATTGTTGGGAGGTTCAGATAAGTGACCATGAAACTAGGTTGCCTGTACATGAAAACTAAAATGGTAAAAGTATAAAGTTGTTGTAGTGTTACTTTTTCTAACTACTACCAGTTAGATTACCAAGAGATGTTATTTTAGGCTTCAGAAAGATTTTTGAATATTTTTAAGTACTTATGAAATGTATTAATCTACAAATTGTTTCTTAAATATCTTTTATTCAGATGTGGCTGTAAAACCAAGAAAATTAGATTTCATTTCAATGTTTAATCGCATTTTTAACTTCAGGTTGGTGGGAATAAATATTTCAGGAAATTCATGGCAGAAATCACTGAGATAAAACCCTCAACACCTTCTTCTTTCCAAGTTAAATTTTGTGGGAGTGGGTAAAGAGCGAATTTATCAGGATACAAAGGTAAGTGGTCTCTGACTTAACAGTGGCATCTGGAAAGCACAATGTATAACAATATCTTGGATGGGAGGAGGGCTTATAATGTTGTGTTTGGAATAACAAGGGTCTCTCGTGTATTTCAGTGTTTTCTTTTCCTCTTCATACCTTTTTAATTGCCCTTATAGCAAAATCTAACCTATTAGGCAACTTCTGGCTATGGTTACCTTGATAGGAAACATATCATAGCAAGTATCTAGCTTTTGAGTGGTTTTTTAAACCCCTATGTTTACTATACACTCTCTTAAGAGTCAGATTACAAATGCATTCTAGTATATTAAATTATCCCACAGTTGTAAGCTTAGCAAAATGAAAGAAAAGAAACCAAGGAAATGAGTAGTGTCCTCTCCCTCCTCCTCCCTCCAACCCACCTAAAAGATTAGTTGAATTACCCATACTGCACATAAAGGAAAAGAAATTCTAGCAAATGTTTATTTCTTGCTTCCTTCATAGTCAGAATATTTTCATCCCACCACCTCCTATAGGAGGCAGCTTAAAATGTGTTCACTAGTTATTCTGTTAAATGCTATTCTCACATTTATTATGTGGGTTTGTGGGTGAGTATTGATCTGGCTGCTTTAAATCTGAGTCCATATATTATGGTCATTGAAATTAATATCTCTGCTATTAGAAATGTATTTTACAGAATTGTGTGAAGGCATTTAGAAAAAGAAAATCAAACTGCTGTGGTAAAAACCAAGTTGCTTTGAAAACTTATTTAGAAATCATTTGGCTGTTACACTTTTCTTTTAGAACTGCAATAATTTATTTATTTGTTTTGCACTGCTTTGAAATATAATTACATAAATGCTAGTCTACTATTTTTAATTTTTCAAATATAAAATTATTATTTAGTTATCCACTACAAAAATGACAGGCAGGTTGCAAAAGTTAAATGAATCCACAGTCCTGGGATGAGCTCCTGAATACCCCAATACCCTGGGCATAAAGTAGGGTGAAGGTGGTGGGGAGGATGGAACATCATTCAGGGGTAAAAAGAAGAAATCCTGATGCAAGAAACAACATGGATGAATCTTGAAGACATTATGCTGAATGAAATAAGCTGGGCACAAAAAGACAAATAATGAATGACTCCAATGCTATGAACTAAGTATAAACTGTAAATTTATAGAGATAGAATCTAAAATATAGGTTATCAGGGGATATATTGATTGAGTAAGGGACTGGGGGCTAATGGTTAATTTGTACACAATTCCTATTTAGTTTCATTGGAATGGTTTGAAAATGGAAAATAAAAGGTAAAAAATCAGGGAGAGTGTTTCGGGTATATGGCAATCCTCTATACTTTCAATATAACTGCTGTGAAATCCAAAAATTCCCTAAAATAAATATAATAGTTTATTATATGAAGTTTAGAAAAGTAAAAATCTTATTAACACAAGAGTACAAATGAATTTCCTTAAACAGATTAAACTTGTCTAATATGAAACTATGATAATGACTATACTTAACATAGGATTTTTGGGAGTTCAGCTTTTCCCCTGGTATCAGAACTAGACAAAGAAGCCTGATCTCATCACTTATATTTAATCTTGTATTGGAAGAGCAGTCAGGGCAATAAGGCAACTAGAATGAAATGAAAATGTTATATATTCATGGATGCTGTTGTTACATGAATGGAACATCCACCACAATCTACAAATATTACAATCAATAAGAGAACACAGGAAGTCTCTGGGTACAGGCTCAACAACAAAAAAATCAACATTATTGATATACACCCAAAACAACTAGAAAATAAAGGGCAATAGCACCCTGGGAGAAAATATCATAACAAATAAAACAATAAAGGATTAATTTAAAAAATACCTAAATTCAATATGTAAATCACAAATGACTCAACAGAGAATGAAAGGAGTATATGAAGAAAAAGAAACATGCAGGGGCCAATAAACATTTGGAAAACTGTCTGTAGCAGGAACTGCAAGATCCAGGGTACAGGATGCCCACATTTCCCAGGGAGGGTGAGTAACAGGACCAGAGGAAGGAGATGGTGGGGGAATAACTCTGCCATCCTAAGGCTGGTGGCAGAGTCTGCTCACTTTGCTCCTCCTTCCAGGACACCCCAGTTGACTCACTCCCCCTCCCCCTGGCTAGCAAAGTTTATGATTGACCCATTCCTATCTTATGGCCTGCATGTGGCATCACTTGGGGGACATTCTCACCCTTCCAATACTCCTTTGAGATCACTTAAATAGTAATACAAGAAATGCATACTGAATATGTTCAGTAGTGAAGTAGATGCACAGAGAGTATTTTCTGTTTGAAAACAGAGTTTGGGGATTACTGGTACAACAGGCTGAAACAATGAGGGATTGTATTGTACTTGATATAATTCATGAAATGGACTCCCTGCACCATCACACTAACAGAGCATGTGCACCAACTGCCAGGGATCCAGCATGAGCATTTCCCATCTGAGGTAAACTGATGACAGTATCTCCCTATGCCCTGTGAGTCACTGTGCCCTAAGGCCAAGGGTGGTCCTTCCAGGGATGAAGCATTTCACAGAAAGTGAGAAAACTCAATATCTGGAAAAAAAGCAATCAATGGCAATCATGCTAGAATATAGAAAGAATGGATAGGTAGAATTTTGGTTGATCATATGTTTTAATGTATTGTGAGAATTTTGATTTTTACCCATAATAAAAAAAAAAAAAAAAAAAAAAAGAAACAGAGAAAAACCTCACCAGGAGTTCACCAAACAAATGCCTGAAGTTTTATTTCAGGGAAATGAGCAGTTTGAAATGCATGGAAATACTCTGCTTCCTGCTTCCATTTATCCCCTCAATCAGAATCCCAGAGTTCTGTAACTTCCATAAAATTGAACATTTGTTTCTGAAGCTTGCAGAGGTTAGTTCCCTGCCACAATATTCTTTTAGCTTTACCTAAGACAGTGAATAAAAAAATAAACAAAGGCAACCAGAATGAGAGACTAGCATTTTTGCAATTATCTTTTTGGGATACTGGGAACCATGACAAGAGTTCAATAGAAAGAAATCTGGGAAATCTGAATGTCTATGTGCTTCATGGGACTATACACAATTCAAACTTTTGTTATTAAGGAATTTCACTGCTTTAGGCAATGTACAGGGTCTGGGAATAAAAAGGTAGAAAAACAGGTATTATTCTGGCCTTAGGGAAGCAGAGGGAGATGGTGAAATACCATTAAACACTTATGAGACTAGTTAAAAAAGAGAATACCAAATAGTGGCATGAATGCAAAGCAATGTTCATAGGGATGCCAAACAAAACAACACAGCCACACTGGAATAGAGTATCAGTTTCTTAGAAACTTACTAAATGGCCTTGTAACCCCACTTCTACCTATTTACTCAAGTGAATTAAAATGTATTTTCACACAAAATCCTGTAGACAAATATTGAAGCAGATTTGCTCTTGGTCACCAAAAACTGGAAAAAATGCCAATATTCTTCAACAGATGGGAAAAATGACAGGAGAAAGGAATAATGTGTAATATGGGGGCCTGAGTAGACCCTCTTATCCCAGAGGAAAAAAAAGATATTTAAATAGTAACAGGAAAGCATCAAAGCCCTCCTCTAGTTACATAAAAAAGGAGACACATCCATCCACAGCTGGCTTAACCCCCAAGGCAGATACCCACTGGCAATAATTCATTTACTTAAAAATTTACTTAAAAAGATGAGAAGATTCAATTGTGAGAGCATTTCTTTGAGCTTTCAGATAAACTAGACCAGAATTCATTCCCTGGGAAAACCCCTTTGACACAGGCAAGGAATTTTTTTACAGAAAAACCCCACCCCTTAACCAAGGCCCCTACTCACAGCCAGGCTAGTGACCAGGTAGAGCTCTTGGCAGGACCTGAGGCGTTCTCATGTCAGTTACAGATACTGGCTTGTCAGGCTCAAGTAGCCATTTTTAAGGGGGTCACATAGGCCCTTTCCTTTATTATTCCTGCATATCAAAGGCCCAGTTCCCTGTCTCCCTGGGAATTGTGCTTATTGGAAAAAATCTTATCAAACAGTGATGCCTCATGATGCCTACTTTTGCTCTTACTTTGCCCACTATGGGATGAATGAGCCACTGTATAAGAAGACTGACCACCCTGCTGCTGGGGCCATAGGTGGTGCCTAGTTGATAGTCCCAAGAGAATACTGCCTTCCAGTCATCCCTTCTAAGGCACCAGACTCTTGAGTGAAGCAATTAGGGCTTAGGAAACCTGACCTGACACCAACTGAAGTCCATCAAGCACCCTCAGTGGACACCACATAAAGCAGAAGAATCACCAAAGCGAACCTGTTATTCCAAAAACTACTATAGGGAAGATGGGTAATTGTACACAGCCAATGTTACAAATAATACAAATTTATTAAAAAGACATGCATTTACTATAATACCTGGTGAATTTGTCCATTATATGTTTGTTCTCTTGAAAATTGATATATGGAAGAAGACTGGGGACCAGCTCTTGAATAGCACAATATATAGATATAGATACCACATGCAACTATATTAATTACTTAGGACATTTCAATAAGTTTGCACATGAGAAAACATTTGCCAGTGATCTTCTCATGGAAATTAGAATGGAGAAGCCTTACAGCAGAAGCAAATTTTAATTTTGAGTTTATACACTTTTCACTGCATGTCCCTGATTAAGACTGTTCCTTTGTCCTTCAATCCATATTATTTGAAAACTCCCTAAGTGTCTCTGATCACAGTCAATTGGCTTCATTAGCTGCTAGAAATTTTCATATACATTTCTCTAGAATGGTGACTCTTTCCTCTCAGATTTTAGGAAGTATGATCTTAGCAAGGTTTTCTGATCAGGTAATCTGTCAGACTGTGTTGATTTGCTTTTGCTTTTGCTTTTGTTCATGAGGATTCTTTTGTGCTTTTTATATCATTCCATAACTCAGTGTGTAATTAAATTTGGGACACTGGCAACAAAGTATGCATTTCTAGATAAATAATAATATTATATTCATTAGACCTCTGAACCAGTCTGAGAGTCAACAAATAGCAATCATTTTAATGGTTCCATTTAAGAAAATTGAAACTACTCAATCAAAACTTCCAACTATCCTTAATGGCATTTAAAAAAATTCAACCCATATATGAATTGCCTCAAAATTCACTTATGATTTACCAAAAAATAAATGTTATCAGTGATGTTGGTGAATGTGAAAGCTTGCTGTATTTGGGAAATTTAATTTTTACAAATTTATTTTCAGCAAATTGCTTGTAGACAATGTGCTGTGTTCAATAATTGTGATGAAGCTGGCATTGTAGAGGAGACAATTCTGTAGATGCAAAGATACAGCTCATTTCTCCATAGAATCCAGTATTTATAAGGACTGGATCACTTATTCTTAGAATTACATTCACACATTCACATTCTGAAAAAATCTGAAGCAAATTCATATAAAGCTAGCAATGTGCATGATTTCATTTCTCTGTTTTCAAAAAAGATTCATGTGCTTTCCTAATACATTTTGAAGCAAGGAACCTTGTTTATATGCTGCCATATAAGCATAGTTTCTAATAAAACTTTTTCCTGGTATCCATTTTCCCACTGGAATCTTGTCTCTACACACACACAAAATCCATATTTTATGTCTAAGATGAGTAGATGAATGCAAGGAGCCCTTCATATAGGAGACCTTCTATAGGTCCAGTACTGCCTCACATTGAGCACTTTGGCATGGGGGTAATTACTGAAACTCTGTGTGGTTCTTTTTCCTGACATGAAAGGGAAAAAAAGAGTCATTTCTGGGCTTTCCATATGTCAGTCATGCCCTGAATCTCAACAGAGCTCCAATATATATTCTCCTGTTCATTGGACTCACCCATGACAACTAATAAGGAAATGGTGATGGACAACCACCATACCAAGGAACAGAGAGAATCTAAAATTGCAAGCAAGATAGTCCATCTGCCACATGGGATCTAAGCCCCCTCCCAATTAGAGGTGGAGAGGGCATCACCAGACATTCTGAGTTGAAAGAAAGGGAAAAATGGGTGTAATATGGAGGCATTTTTGAGACATTGGAATTGTCCTGAATGATGTTGAAATGACAGATATAAGCCATTATATATCTTGTCATAACTAACAAAATTGTGCAGGAGGGAGTTTAAACAGTAATGTACATTTTGTGACAAATCTCCAATATGTTCTCATCAATTGTAACAAAGGTGCCACACTAATGAAGGATGTTGATAATGTGGGAAAGCGTTTGAGGGCTATGGAGGGGGCATATGGGAATTCCTTACATTTTTTATATATCAATTATGTAATCTATATATCTATTAAAATTTTTTTTTAAGAAAGATGAGTCATTGACTTTAAACTTCCTAGTTAAAAGAAAAGACAGGTGCTCTGTAAACAATTGAAATACACTATGGAAATCTGATTAAAGCAGAGAATCTGTCATTGGAGGCAAGTGCAATCCCTAGACCTCTAGCCTCCACAGCAACCTCTAAGTTGGCTGCCCTCTGGAGAATGTTCTCTGATGCCCAATGGATTTTCTTCCTGTACCATGTTTTATCATTATTCAAACCATGCACTTATATAAGTACAGTGGTTGCAAATAAAATGGATCACCGAAATAAGTTTACTCCTCCCATTTTATCTAAAATTATCCTACCTTCATCTAGCAGCAGAAGCATGCTTTGCAAAGTTACCAAAGTGCTCTAGTCTTATTTTGTTTTAAATATTTTCCTCTGTATGCACATGTGTGTGTACAGGCATGTGCATGTGTGACAGTAAAATTCAATGGATGAAAAGCAAAGACCAAGTACCACTGAGGTCAGAAACACCTATAATTACAGGACTCCATTCTGACCTAACATTCTTGCCCCTGGAAATTGTTTTCATTTTACTTCAGAGCTTGGGAAACATGTAAAAAAATTACATGAGACATTCTGCCTGGAAGAGGAGCTGTAATCCTGGAAAAAAGTACAGTGCCCCAAAGTTCAGAAATGGCATTCAAGGTGATCCTCTGTGCTTGGACCTATATTGGGTTACACTATGAGCTCCTGGGTGAGGAAATAATTATCTTTTATTAGGCATTAGGCTTTTGGCCATTAGGGAAATGCAAAGTCAAATGACAATGGGAGGTCACTACAAACCTATTAGAACAGATAAAATAATGAATAGTGTCAATAACAAATGCCTTAGGAGTTTCCCAGACAGGATCACTTCTACATTGTTGATGGGAATGTAAATGGGACAGCCGTTCTCGAAAATAGTTTCTTAAATACAAAACAAAACAAAACCCCAAAAAATTCAACTACCATAAGATGCAACAATTGCCCTCCTGGTTATTTATGCTAGAAATCAAAATTTATGGCCCCACAAAAACATGAATATTCATTTCAGCTTTATTTGTAATAAATCCCAAATGGAAACAACTCAAATGTCCTTTAATAGTTAAGCTTTTAAACAAATTGTCATCCTTCTCTTCTATGAAATACTAGGCAGCAAAAAAAAAAAAAAAAGCCACAAACTATTGGTACACACAACACCATGGGTAGATCTCAGGATGCTATGCCAAGTGAAAAAGCCAACCTTAAAAAAGTCACATATTGGATGATTCTATTTATATAACATTCTCTAGATGACAAAATTATAGAGATGGAAAACAAATTACTGTTTGCCAGGGTTTAGGAATGATGATTAGGGTGGGGATATAAATGGAAGTGGGTATGATGCAAGGACTGAATAATTCTGTACCTTGATGTCATAGTGGTTAGACAAACTGACAACAGTGAAAAAAATGGAAAAGAAAAAAGAACTGTGTGCATACTGTTCCAGTTTCAATTTCCTTGCTTTGATATTGTACTATAGTCATATCTGAAGTTAATTTTAGGGGAAACAGGGTAAAGGGTGTATGGGACATCCAGTATACTATCTTTGAAAGCACCGGTGAATCAATAATTATTCCAAAATAACAATAAAAAACAAGAAATTGCATTGCAATATACTCGAATGAAATGATATCAAAATAAAAATACTATTACAATAGCATCAAAAATATAAATAAATAAATCTATGAATCTGAAAGATGAATAAGATCAGTCAACTCATCATTTATTTCAATAATGTTTCTAACAGAAAGGAAAAGTAAATAAATGGAGAGGGAGCCTGTGTAAATGGACCCCAAAATAGAGTATTGGTAAGGTCTCAGTTCTACCCAAATTGATTTATAGATACAATATAATCCCAAGATCCCAGCAGCTTTTTCTGAAACTAAGGGGCAGAATTTAAAATTCATATGGATATGAAAATAACTTAGAACAGCCAAAAAACTTTGAAATAAAAGAATAGATTTAGAAGATCTAAACCATCTGATATCAAGACAGAATTTAAATCTCCAGTACTCAAGACCATGATGTTGTGGCAAGTAAACAGCCAAGTCAATCTAGGAATCACAATACAGAGAAATAGCCCATACATATGGTTAATAGATTTTCAGCAGATATGCTATGACAATTCAGTGAAGAAAGCATGGGCTTTCCAATAAATAGGGTTCAAACAATCTCATATTGGTAACAGACTGGAATGTGAAATGTAAACTCCAAAAGTTCCATAAGAAAATTTAGGAAAAAGCCTTCATATTTTTGAGTTAGGCAAAGATTTCTTAACCATGGCAGCAAAACCAAAATTTCTAAATAAATAAAACAGGACTTCATCAAATGAAGAACTTTTTTTTTTCAAAAGACACCATGAAGAGAATTGGAAAATAAGCCACAGACTCAGAGAAAAATTTTGAAAAGCTTATATCTGTTAAACAACTTGTATCCAAAATATGAGCTTGTAGAGCTCAAAAATAACAAAAATCGGTAAATATTTAATCATTTTAACAAAAAGACAATGTACTGATATTAAATAATCACCTAAAAAAGATGCACAAAATATTTAGCCTTTAGGAAACTGCTAATTAAAATCACAACATATCTACTCCAATAGCTAAAATTTAAGAAGAAGCAATATAATGAGTGTTGTCCAGGATGTGAAGTAACTGGAACCCTCACACAATGTGATGGGAATGTAAAATTGTACAACTGTTACCGGATTTAATGTAGGTTCCTGACTTATGCTGCAGAAATGAATTTCAGAGCATATCATGTGAGTGAGGCCAGTAATTTATTAAGGTAAGGTAGTAAGAGAAATGGGAGAAAAAAGCAGATCATGGGTCCCTGGTAGAAGGTAAGGGACTAAAGAATGATAAAAATGGCTGATTTATAGGTGACAATTTCCCATTATAGATTATAAATGGCCGGGTTTTACTTGCATGTTGATCCACTCAGGGGGAACATGGCAAGAGTAGGGCTGAGAACAGCAGCAGGGCCAAAAGAAAGAGGGGTCAGGAATAGGAGCAGAAGGGGTGATTTGAACTTTGTGCATGCTTTTTAAACCATTGATTATTCCAACCCTTTGCTAATGGCATGGGAGGAGTCCCAGGTGTTTGCTGTTTTGATTGATTACCCCATCCATCAATCCCCTGGGTTGGGCCAATACTAATGTCCTGGGAGAATTATCTGGAGCATCTCCGGGCTTCCAGGAGAAATCTCTGAGGATCTTCCAGCAGCCATCTTATTGTATTGATGTCCACATGGTCCTTTGGCCAGGTTCCAGATCTATCTATTCATTCCCTATGTGAAGCCTGCTTCCCAACTACTTTGAGAAAAACCGCAGTTTCTTTCAAAACTGAATAAACACCCATTATAAGTCCTCATCATAGAGAGAGTGTTACCTCTAGGTCTGGGCCACAAGAACCACAGATTTTCTGTCACCACTTGGAAAGTCCAGCATGGCTCCAAAAGGGAGCCAAAAGGGAGTCCAAACTGGAAACTAAACTCAAAATTTTACTTTAGTAGAGATACCAAACATCCTTAAAGACTTTGTTCAAGAAGACAAGCAGAAAGGGCCAGGCTGTTGGTGAGAGTAATATGAGGTCAGCCCCTATCACCCTAGGAAAAAGAGAAGATAATTGACTAACCATGCTAGAGACTGGGAGCCCCTCCTTTATTTTCATTTTAGAAGGAGGGAGAAAGGCCTGTTCAGAGCTGGCTGATAGCCAAGGCAGATACTTTCAGGCAAACATTTCATATCTGTTTTTACTTAAAATGATGGAGATGATACAATGGGGAGAGCATTTCTTTGACCATTCAGATATAAGAGACATGGAGTGCATTCCCAGCCCTGGGGAGGCCCCTTTGACTCAGAGTCATGGAACAATTTTTACTGGGAAACCCCTCTCCCCAAGTTACCATGCAGCCTTTGCTCAACCAAGGCTCCTACTAACAGCAAGACTAGTGACCAGGTGAGCTATTGGCAGGACCTGACAGTGTCTCACATCAGTCACAGATCAGCCCTGGGCAGTCACCCTACATGAGGCCACCCAGCCCCTTCCCTGAATGGTCATCACTTCCTCCTCCTGTATATCAAATGCCCACTCCCCTGCCCCCAGAAATTGTGACTATTGGAACAATTCTTATCCAACAGCAATGCCTAGTGGTAGCATCTTTTGTGCTTACATTTCCCCCCTGTAGGAACTGATACCTTAACCCCTTGCCTGGAATACACATAAACCCTGACAATTGCATATATAAAATAGTAGCTGGCCCCCATCTTCCTTTCTGCCTGACCTGGGGATCAGTGGCCTCTGCACATTTTGGCAAATGGATTTATCATTAAAGGTCAGTGGACATTGGCTAGGCATCCTGTGGATTGCCCCTCACCATCCTCTTTCCCCAGGCCTCCCCAGGACTACTTCAGCAAAGGTAAGATACAAAACAGAGCTATATGGAAGGGCATTCATGGTTTAAGTCTCTTTCCCACATATCCTGCCAGCATAGACACCTTGCCTAAAATACTGATTGAATTACATCCCTGAAATCATCTGGCATTTAGTAGGTATTTGTAAGGATGTTCAGAGTTAAGGACACTGCAGGTTTCCTCATATGGCCATTAGATTTTCTGTTTATGCTAAGAAAATTTAGTGTAGACAGAAGAGAGCTCTAGTGCATCCCCAGCCCTGGGGAGGCCCCTTTGACTAGAACCATGGAATATTTTTTTCTAGGAAACCCCTCTCCCCAAGTTACCAGGCAGCCTTTTGCTCAACCAAGGCTTCTACTACCAGCGAGGCTTGGGCCAGGCAAGCTACCAGCAGGATGTGAGAGGGTCTCACATCAGTTGCAGATCAGGCCCAGGCAGTCACCCTACAGGGCCCACACAGCACTCTCGCTGGAGTGCCCTACCTCCACTTTCTCCATATCAAATGCCCAGTCATCTGCCCCCCATGGGAATTGTAACTATTGGAACAATTCTTATCAAAGAGTGAAGCCTAGTGGTAGCCTCTTTTGTGCTTACATTTCCCCACTGTAAGTGTTGATACCATAATGCCTTGCCAGGAATACACATAAACCCTGACAATTGCATATATAAAATCATAGCTGGTTCCCATTTTCCTTTCCTTTTGATCTGGGGATCAGTATTCTTGGCATCTTTCAGCAAAAGGGGTTGTCAGTCCTGGGTGGTGGCCACTGACCAGATATCCTGCAGCTCCCCCTGACCATCCTCTTTCTTCAGATCTCCCCAGCATTTACTCAGCCATGGTCAGAACACAAGCAGAGCTATATTGAAGGACAGTCATGGTCTAAGACTCATCCCCACTTATGTCTCTACTATGGACACTTTCCCTAAAATGCCAAGTGAATTACAGCTATGAAATCATCAGGAATTTAGTAAGTCTTTTTAAGCATGTTCAGAGTTTGGCCCTTCTAGGCTTTCATATATGGACAATACATTTTCTGCAGATATGCTAACACAATTTGATGAGAAAACATGGGTTTTTCAACAATAAGTGTTCAAACAATCAATCACATATTGATATGCAATCCTGCCAACATCATGCTGGTGAGAACAGAGTCATCCCCAAGATCAATTGGGACACCCTAGGCCAGGGGTTCATGATTTTTTGTTCCACAGACCATTTTGCCAGTTAGGTAAAAACCACAACCCCTTCTCAGAATGTAGTGGCAGATAGTTTTATGATACTCAACATAGGCATGTCTTTAAATTTTAGGATTATTCAAAATTAATTCAAGCTCACAGACCCCCCAAAATCATTCAATGGACCCCTTGGGATCAGTGGGGGCCAAAAATTTTCTTCATTACTGCAAGAAATGTCAAACAGGGCCCAAAAAAGTGTTTCCAAACTGGAAACTGAAACTCAAGTTTTACTTGGTTGAAGACAGACACAAACAATACTTAAGGATTTTGTTCAGGGAAGCGGCTGTGTCTTGATCAGTAAGGCTCCCGTTTACCATATGGGAGGCCCCAGGTTCGGTTCCCAGGGCCTCCTGGTGAAGGCAGGCCCGCCCGCATGGCGTGGTTAGCTGACCCAGCAAGCACAAGCAGCAAGGGGGGGATAAATGAATAAATAAATAAAATCTTTAAAAAAAAAAAAAAAAAAAGAATTTTGCTCAAGAGGACAAGGAAAACCAAAACAACATCAACAACAAAATCTAATTAATTTGACAATTAAAATTAAGAACTTTTTAAAGATAAATACAGTTAGAAAAGACAAGAAGGTTTACAGAATATATCTGTAGATCTTATATCTAATTAAGAGCTTGTATCCAGAATATATGAAGAACAATTAATACTCAACACTAGGAATACAATCATTCCAATTAAAAATGGTTAAGTGATCTTAATAGTACCTTTTTACAAAGATGTATGGATGGGAAATGATATATGAAGTAAAGCTCAACATATTAGTCATGAGTGAAATGCAAATTCAGATACCACAACACACTAGATTGAAAAAAAAAAATGAGAATACCAAATAAAGGCATGAATACAGAATAGGAACTCACATTTATTACTCATGTGAATAAAAAATCATACAGCCACTTTGGAAGATAATGTCAGTTTCTTATAAAATAAATCATACTCTTAACAAATGGTTCTGAAACCCACTTGTATATATTTACCCAAGTGAACAGAAATTATTTCCACACAAAATCCTGTAAACAAATATTTAGGCAACTTTGTTCTTGTTAAAAACAACTGGAAAAAATAAACGTTCATCAACACTTGGAAAAAAGACAGTGATAAGGACAAAAAGCAGACTGGTTGATAAGAGTAATATAGGGGAGAGGCAAGATAGCACCGGTTTAGGAGGGCACTCACTGAAAACACCCTGAGGATGGTGGATTGTGGACAGGGTCCTGCCCAGGGGTCTGTGCTGTGGCAATCAGGTGACAGGGCCTGGTGAGAGTGGGAGGGCTCTGGCAAAGGGGTGAGAGAGCTTTCCTTTCTGTGGATTTGGCTGCCTGGAACCCCTTGCAGATTGAGTGAACAAAACAGCTGGATTGAATCAACACCCAGCAGAGGGGAGGGGTAAATCTGCTGAGGGAGTTGATTTACCTAGCTGCCCAGGGATAAGCCCTGAACCTTGCGAAGCCAGGGAGAGGGAGCACTCTCTGAGAGAGGGAGGGTTCTGAAAGAAGGCAGAGAGAGGATTCTTTACTGCCAATTTGGCTGCCTGGACCCTCTCATAGCTTGGGGGAGCAGATAAGCCGGCTTGAAACAGCGCCAGGCTGAGGAGAGAGGCAAATCTGCTGAGGAAACCTGATTTACCCAGTAGACCAGTAACACTGAGGCTTGGCTCCAGAAGGGATGGAGTTGGCGATTTTTATAGTTTTGCACTGACTAGCATCAGAGCTTCAGCTCCCTTGGGGAGTCCAGGAAGTGGGAAGTGCTTGATTAGTTTCCACGAGCCTAGTTATCGTCACCTCCGTGAAAGGGGTGGTCTAGAAGAGGACTTATTTTGGATCCTGTATTTCGCCAAAAGAAAAAGAGACAGTCACTTTAAAAACTGAAAAATAAATTCTTCTTTTTAATTGAGTTTATTAGCTAAAAGCTGCTTCAAAACCTGCAGATAGAACCCTGCAGGGAAATTGATTGATAAACAAAAGCAGGCTGAAAGGATCTACAAGAACCCTAGTAGTAACACTGATCCTCCTTAAATTTGTTTGACTGCTTGCCTGTGTGGTTGTTTGGTTTTTCTCTGTTTATTTGTTGTCTCTTTCTTTTCTTTCCTCTTTCTTCCCCTCTTTCTTTTTCTTTCATTTTTTTTAAATTAGGTGCTGCTAGCTTGTCTCTTATTTGCTGTGCTTCTTCTTCAGTGATTTCCCATTCTCTGTCTATACTAATTTTGTATTCCAAACTATCTCTTATCCTTCCTTCATCTTTCTGCCTTCTCCTTTCTGTTGTGGATCTTATATACCATGTTTTTTTTCATGTGCCCACAACTTAAGGGTGTCAATTTCTATACTATCAGTTTTGTTTTCTTCTTTTTTTTATTAATATTAACTTTTTACTTTGAGCTCTTAAATTACTCTTTCTCTCCCTCCTCATAATTCTAACCTTCCAAATCATTATATACATATTCCTTTATTTGGTTTTCCAGTCCATTGTTGGTACACCATTTTTTCCTTATTATTCTACACTGCTTACATGAGTTAAATATTCATTTCATTAATTCTTATTTGGTCACTTTTCTAACTTTTATCAATATTACTATTATCCTTCTTCCTTTCTCACATCTTTTGATTCCTTTGGCCCTAATCTTTTGTCTTCAAGGGAACATAGAAAGAAGCAAGGAAATAAAATAAGAAGAAAAGGTGTCAAAGAGAAAACTTAAGAAACAAGCAGAACCACCAGCTAAATAAAACTCTAGAGCAGAGAGAGAAGCTAATCAACTGAATAAACCCATAAAGATAAAATGATGACTAGAGGGCAGCAAAAAATTACAAACCATACTGAGAAACAGGAAAACATGGACCAGTCCAATGAACAAACAAAAATCCAGGAAGTGATGCACAACATTGAACAACTAATCAAAGCTTTCCAAACAAATATCATGGACCAACTTAAAGAAGTTGAATAAGGATATAAAGAAGACACTGGGAGACCATATGGAAGAAATTGTAAACATATACAAAAAGATAACGGATATGATGGTGATCAATGCTGGAATCCAAAAAATAAAAAAGACGCAGGATTCACATAACAGCAGATTTGAACAGTCAGAAGAAAGAATAAGTGATGTGGAAGACAATACAGCTGAAATCAAACAGATAGTAGAACAGATAGACAAAAAGATAGAAAACACCCAGCAGGGACTCAGGGAATTAACCAACAACACAAAACATACAAAAATATGCATTATGGGCATCCCAGAAGGAGAAGAGTAGGAAAAGGGAACAGAAGGAGTGCTGAAGGAAATAATGGCTGAAAATTTCAAAACCCTATTGAGAGAGATGGATGTGCAGATCCAGGAAGCACAGCACACCCCAAAACAGTATAAATGCCAACAGGCCAACTCCAAGACATATACTTGTCAAAATGTCCAATACTCTAGACAAAGAGAAAATAATCAAGGCACAAAGAGAAAAGACAGCCATCACATACAAGGGAAGCACAATAAGATTAAGTGCTGATTTCTCAACTGAAACCATGGCAGCAAGAAGACAGTGGTATGACATAGTCAAAGTACTAAAAGAAAAAAACTTCCAGCCATAAATTCTCTATCCAGTAAAACGGGCATTTAAAAATGATGGAGAGTTCAAAATATTCACAGATAAACAGAAATTAAGAGAGTATGTCAATAAAAAACCGGCACTTCAAGAAATACTAAAGGAAGTTCTACAAGTTGAAAGGAAAAAACAAGGGAGAGTTGGAGGAGAGTTTTAAAACAACTAAAAAGACAAAAACAAACAAACAAACAAACAAACAAAAAAACATACGACATACATTAACCCAAAGAAAAATAGCTGAAGTAAGAAATTTGTTGTGAGTAATAAAACTGAATGTTAATGGATTAAAATCACCAATTAAGAGACACCAACTGGCAGAATGGATAAGGAAATATGATCCATTTATATGATGTCTACAAGAAACCCACATTCGACACAGGGACTCAAGGAGGCTGAAAGTAAATGGCTGGAAAACAATTTTACAGGCCAACAATAGCCAAAAAAGGGCAGGAGTAGATATTCTAATATCAGACAAAATAGACTTTAAATGCAAAAGTGTTGTAAGAGACAAAGTTGGACACTATATATTAGTAAAAGGGGTAATTTCTCAAAAAGAGAGAACAATCATGAACATTATGCACATAATCGGGATGCCTGAAAATACGTGAGGCAAACTCTGGAAAAGCTAAGTGGAGCAATAAATGCCTCTACAATTATATCAGGGGACTTTAATACACCATTATCATCATTAGACAGAACATCTAGACAGAGAATCAACAAAAAACAAATACTCTCAACAATACATTAGAGGACCTGGACTTAATAGACATGCAGAGAACACTACACCCAAATACAGCAGGATTTACATTCTTCTCGAGTGCACATGGATCATACTCCAAGATAGACCACATGTTAGGCCACAGAACAACTCTCAATGAATTCAGCAAGATTGAGATTATACAAAGTAATTTCTCTGATCACAATGGAATGAAATTGGAAATCACTAAGGGCTAGAGAAACAGGTTAGGCACAAGGATATGGACGTTAAACAACACACTCTTAGATAAACAGTAGGTCAAGGAGGAAATCTCAAAAGAAATCAGCAACTACCTTGAAACTAATGAAAAGGACAACACAACATATCAAAACCTATGGGATGCAGCAAAAGCAGTCCTGAGTGGGAAGTTCATAGCCATAAATGCAAATATTAAAAAAGAAGAAAGAGCTAAAATTGAAGACCTAACTGCACACTAGGAGGAATTGGAAAAACAACAACAAACAAAACCAAAAGGAAGTAGAAAGAAGGAAATAACAAAGATTAGAGCAGAATTAAATGAAATAGAGAATAAGAAAGCATTAGAAACAATAAACAAAACCAAAATCTGGTTCTTCTACAATATCAATAAAATTGACAAACCCTTAGCCAGACTAACAAAGCAAAAGAGAGAACAGATGCAAATACACAAAATAAGGAATGAGAAAGGGGATATTACTACTGACACCACAGAAATAAAGAGTATCATAAGAGGATACTTTGAAAAATTATATGTCAACAAGAATGATAATTTTGAGGAAATGGACAAGTTTCTAGAAACTCACAAATAGCTTACATTGATGAAAGTAGAAATTGATGAACTCAACAGTCCAATTACAAGTAAAGAGATAGACTCAGTCATCAAAAACCTCCCAACTAAGAAGAGCCCAGGACCAGATCGCTTTACAGCTGAATTCTATCAAACATTCCAGAAAGAGCTAACACCTTAGCTCTTTCAAAAAATAGAAGTAGAAGAAATATTGCCTAACTCATTCTACGATGCCATTATTACCCTAATACCAAAACCAAACAAAGATACCACTAGAAAGGAAAACTACAGACCAATTCCTCTAATGAACCTAGATGCTAAAATCCTCAAGAAAATACTTGCTAATTGCATTCAACAACATATTAAAAGGATTATACACCATGACCAAGTGGGATTCATTGCGGGTATGCAAGGATGGTTCAGTATAAGAAAAACAATCAATGTTATACACCACATAAACAGAATGAAAGAAAAAAATCACATGATCATCTCTATAGATACAGAAAAAGCATTCAGCAAAGTATAGCACTCTTTCCTGATAAAAACACTGCAAAGGATAGGAATAAAAAGAAACTTACTGAATATGATAAAGGGTATATATGAAAAACCCAAAGCTAACATCATCTTCAATGGTGAAATCCTAAAATTCTTCCCTCTGAGAATGGGAAGAAGACAAGGATGCCCACTATCACCACTCCTATTTAACATTGTCTTAGAAGTACTTGCTCGAGCACTGAGGCAAAACAAGGATATAAAAGACATCCAGATTAGAAAAGAAGTAAAAATTTTGTTACTTGCAGATGACATGATCCTATACATAGAAAGCCCTGAAATATCTACAACAAAGCTTCTAGAACATATAAAGGAGTTCAGTAATATTGCAGGCTATAAGAACAATGCTCAAAAATCAGTAGCATTTCTCTACACCAATAATGAGCAATCTGAGGAGGAAATCAAGAAAAAAAATTCCATTTACAATAATAGCTAAAAGAATCAAATACCTAGGAATAAATTTAACTAAAGATGTAAAGGACTTATGTACAGAAAACTACACAACACTGTTAAAGGAAATCAAAGAAGACTTAAATAAATGGAAATATATTCCCTGTTCATGGATAGGAAGACTAAACCTCATCAAGATGTCTATCCTATCCAAACTAATCTACGGATTTAATGCAATCCCAATAAAAATCAACACTCTATTTTTTAAGGAACTGGAAAAACTAAATACAAAATATATTTGGAGAGGCAATAGGCCCCAAATTGCCAAAGACATATTGAAAAAGAAAAATGTAGTTGGAGGCATCACATTACCTGACTTTAAAATATACTACAAATCTACAGTGATCAAAACTGCATGGTATTGGACCAAGGATAGACCTACTGACCATTGGAACCAAATTGAGAATTCTGATATAGATCCACACATATACAGTCATCTGATATTCAACAAGGCCACCAAGCCCACTCAGTTGGCAGAGAATGGCCTCTATAACAAGTAGTGCTTGGAGAACTGGATATCCATATCCAAAAGAATGAGAGAAAAATACCATGTCACTCCTAATACAAAAAAGCAACTCAAGATGGATCAAAGATTTCCATATAAGAGCCAAAACCATAAAGATCTTGGAAGATAAAGTAGAGAAACATCTACAGGACCTTGTAATAGGAAATGGTTTCATGAACTTCACAGCCAAAGCATGAGCAGCAAGAGGAAAAATAGATAAATGGGATCTCCTCAAAATTATAAACTTCTGCACCTCAAAGGATGTTATTAAGAAAATAAAAAGGCAGCCTACTCAATGGTAGAAAACATATGGCAATCAAATATCTGATAGGAGCCTAATATCCTGCATATATAAAGAAATCCTACACCTCAAAAATAAAAAGACAAACAACCCATTTTAAAAAATGGGCAAGTGACCTCACAAGACACTTCTCCAAGGAAGAAATACAAATGGCAAAAAGCACATGAAAAAAATGCTTGACATTGCTAGCTATTAGGGAAATACAAATCAAAACCACAATGCAATATCATCTTACACCCATCAGAATGGCAGCTATTTAAAAAACAGCAGACTATAAGTGTTGGAGAGGATGTGGAGGAATATGAACCCTCATTCACTGCTGGTGGGATTGTGGAATGGTCCATCCACTGTGGAGGACAGTTTGGCGATTCCTCAGAAAACTAACAATATATCTTCCATATTACCCAGAAGAAAGAAAGCAAAGACACGAACAGATATATGCACACCAATGTTCATAGCAGCATTGTTCACAATTGCCAAAAGCTGGAATCAGCCCTGGTGTTTATCAACAGGTGAATGGATAAGTAAAATGTGGTACAGACATACGATGGAATATTACTCAGCTGTTAGAAGGAATAAAGTGCTATCACATGGAATAACATGGATGAATGTTGAAGACCTTATGTTGAGTGAAGCAAGCCAGGCATTGAAGAATGAACAGTATATGACCTCGCTGATTTGAATTGAGGAAAGTGGGCAGTCTCTGAGAACCACTGTCTGAAAGATAGGTTAAAAAGGGAGAGAGAGAAGAGAGTAGGTTGTGAGCCATCACCCATATGGACATAATCTATGGTAAAGTGATATAATATAGTTGCATATTGAAGGATAGGAAAGGTGGGTAGTGATATTACTGGGTTTGGTGGTGCAGGGTAAACAGGTGAGTAGATTAGGAAGGGCAGTTTAGAATACCCTGGGCAGGTAACTATGAGTCTTGTTATCCCATGAATCAAGACAGGGGAGTGTCTTATGCCCCAGGGGGATGGGAAGGAAGGAACAGAAAAGATAAAATGGGGTATTTAGTGGTCATGGGAAATGTTTTTCATTACCTTACATTAATGGACACAAGACATGGTAAATATCATCAAAAATTATTAAACTGTACCGTCTAAGTTGTAAACTATACTGCAAAGCATTGACAATGTTTAGTAGCTATGTTTCACTATCTGTATAACAGTTATAACAATGCTACCATACACACACACACACACACATACACACAAAGGTTTTAATATGGGGTGGGGAAGGTAAGGGTGGTTGGGTACATGGGAATCTCTTGTATTCAGTGTGAGACTTTGTGGTGACCTAAATCTTCTTTCAAAACTAAATGAAAATTTGGGAGACACTGGGGAATGAAAGGGTGAAGGTGTCACGGTACACACTGGACAATTGATAATGCAGTGATAAAAGAAGAAAAAATATAAATAAAAAATAATTAAAAAAATTTTTTTCCATTTTCTTTTTTTGAATGTCCCAATCCATTAATAATATTTTATTTTTAGTTCTTTTTTCTGAGTGTCCTTGTTTTTTATCTTTTGCATTCAAGCTTATCATTATTATTTCATTTTCCTATTAATTGTATTTGGTTATTATATGGGCTTCATCTTCAAGGAAGTTTTAGATCACAGAAGGGTTACAATGGGGGCTGCAGTGGACCATTGGTGGGGGGTGTCTGTGATGGGGGATTTATGGGAGTAAGCTCATCTGAATATACATGAAAGATATATAAAATTGCTCAAATAATTGAAGGATGGGGCATGGTCATGGTGGGTAGACAATCACTCAATAATTGATGGAATACTGAATTCCCAGCCTGGAGAGCTCTGCCACATTCTCCAAGGGAGCAGCAATAGTCCCCTGAGTGCAGGGGCAGTGTCTGGTAAAAGAGGATGGCCCACTGTTGGGTTCTTGTTATTGATGACTAGCCTTATGAGTCTTTGCTCTTGTAATTGAAACTTGGCCTACTCTTATGGGGTGCCTGAGGGTTGCCATCTGAGAGCCTCCTTGTTGCTCAAATGTGGCCTCTCTCTTAGCCAAACACATCATATGAATGCATTACCTTCCCCTCAATGTGGGACAAGTCTCCTGGGGGTAAGCCTCCCTGGCAACAAGGGATTAATACCAAGTGCCAACTGGAAACACCACTGGAATAAAAACCTTGAATAAAAGGGGGAAAAGGTAAAGACAAATGAGTTCTTGTGGCTAAGAGACTTCAAAGAGAGTTGGGAGATCATTCCAGAGGTAACACTTATACACACCTCAGTAGGATCTCATAGAACACCAAAGTGGATATCACCCCACACAGAGGGTTTCCTGAGGGCTCTGGAGTCACCCAGGTCCTATATAAGGGGGGATAGCCCCAGAGATTGATGTGTTGTCAGTGGGCTCTAGTTTGGAATCTGTGCTCCTGAGAGTGACAGAGTTGGACTCAAATAAGTCCTTCCTGCACATGGTCCATCAGTCCCTTCTATTCAAACCTATATATGAGGCTGAAGTTTGTAGGTGTACTTCCAGAGACTGGAGCCTCTGGCCTGCCTATGTGCCAGCTGTGCCTGGAATCTCGGTGGAGCTGTAACTCCTACTCTACACCTCAATGGACTCACCCAAGTCAGCTGGGTGACAACAGCCATCCCAGGGAATGGAAAGAGCCTGCAGCTGAAGGGAGGATAATCCCATCCAATGTATTCATGGGATATAAGCCCACTCTCACTTGGAGGTGCAGTGGACATCACCATTCCAGTCCCCTCAGGATTGGGGGAAGAACTATGGACTAGAGTGGACTTAATGGTATTCTGTTGTAGATATATTGTGACTCAAGCAATGGAAGAAATTATAACAGTGAGGTGGAGCCAGTGGCCACTAGATGCTTTTGGGGTGGTGAGGGGAATGGCAGTTGTAATACAGGGGCTTTTTCAGGACTTGGGGGTTGTCCTGAGTGATGTTGCGGCAATGGATATAGGCCATTTTACATCAGCATATACCATGCAGAACTGTGTGGGAGAGAGTGTGGTCTACGATGTGGTCTATACTTAGTGGCAAAGCCCAAGGATGTGCATATCCATTGCAGGTGATGTGCCACACTAATGAAAGATGTTTATGTGAGATTTTATGAGAGGTATGGGAGGTGGAGATCATGGGAGTCCCTGTAATTTTTGTGTAACATTTATGTAATATAAGCATTAAAAAAAAAAAAAAATATATATATATATATATATATATATATGACATTAATACTTCATGTAAAAATTCTGAGCACTTTTTGTGCTTGCTACATATATTCAGTTGTGAAATGTTTGCCTATTCACATCGGTCATTTTACTCTTGGATGTTCAATGTACCAAGTGTCTTCTCACTGTAAAAAGAAATCACTGCCCCCCCCCAAAAAAAAAGAGTAATATAGGGTCTGAGTGATCCCTGTCATACAAGAAAAAGAGAGAAAGAGAGAGGTAATTGCCTAGGAGCACTAAAGACCCCAAATCCCCCCTCTATTTACAGACAAATGAAGAGAGATAGACCACTCCAGAACTGGCTGATGGCCAAGGCAGATGCCCACAGACAAACAATTCATAAGGCCAGCTTTTTACTTAAAGATGGAGATGATGCATTTCTTGAGCGTTGAGATAGAAGAGTCCCTAAGTGCATCTCCTGCCCTGGGGAGGTCATTTTGACACAGTCATGGAACATTTTTTTCCTGGAAACCCTTCTGCATAAATTACCAGGCAGCCTGGCTCAAGCAAGGCTCTATACCAGCAAGGTTTGGGCCAGGAGAGCTATCAGCAGGAGGAGAGAGTCTCACATCAGTCACAGATCAGGCCCTGGCAGCCACCCTACAGGGGCCCACAGAACCTCTTTCCTGAAGGGTCCCTGCCTCCTATTCTTGCATTAAAAGTCCAGTGCTCTGCCCCTCTGGTAATTGTGACTATAGCAACATTTCTTATCCAACAGCCACACTTTATGTTTGCCCCTTTTGCTATTACTTTCTGCACCATAGTTATTGATACTTTAACAACTTTCCTGGAATAAACAGAAACCCTGACAATTGTATACACAAAATCACAGATTGTCCCCATTTGCCCTTCCCCATTATCTAGGGATCAGTGGTCTTTGAATCTTCAGGTCAAGGGGTTCACCAGCCCCAGGTAGTGGCCTTTGACCAGCCAAACTGTTGTCTTCCCCTGCTAGCCTTTTTCCACAGGCCCCCCCAGGACTTTCTCAGCCAGAGTCAGATCCCAAAGCTGAGATATAATGAAGGGCAGTCCCAGGATAAAAGTCTCACCCCCAACTATGTTGCCACAATGGACACTTTGACTAAAATATTCATTGAATTTTATCCCCAATATTGTCTGGCTTTAATAGGTCTTTGTAAGTTTGTTCAGAATCAAAACCCTGGTAGACTGACAATTTTAAAAAAGGGAATTAGCCATTGATAAGATCATTCATGGAATTAGGTGCCCAAATGTCCTGGGAAAGGCACGCACCAGAGCAGGTAGGTGTCCTTCCCTGTGGCATTCAGCTTAGGAAATACTTAAATGTAGAGTCCAGGTCCCATTTGGTTATTTCACATGAATATACTAAGCTCAGATGGAAGGATGTCAGGGCAGTTTAGCACTAGTTCCCAGAGGTGGCTGTAACCAAGATCTATTAGTTTTCTGTGAATGATTTCATGTAGATGATTTCAGGCTTTCTTCAATACTTAAGAAGCTACCCTAGCCTTTGCTCACAAAACCACTAGCAGATTTTAATCACCTCTTTCAATTGCAGACATTCTGAAAGCTAGAAGCTTCAGTGTAGATGAAGCTGGAATATAGCCACAGACTCCTCTCCACTCAAAGCTTTCTTCCAACTACCCCACCCCCATGTGGCAGGTTAAAAATTGCAGGGCCTCTGGGAAACTCCTCAGTCTGGGGCATTCCCATTCCTCACTTTTCCTAGCCTCATTAGAGAATCACTGGCATGGAGACAATTAGCTTCTAGACAGAAGGTTCTAGGTCTCTGTGGACATCACCTGAAAGGACAGGTCAGAGGGTTGATGGGCAGGAGAGAGGGAGCATTCTGAGAGGCAGAGCCTCCACAGAGGGAGCCAATCAGCTGGGGGCAGGAGGGTCACTTGGAGTGGTGGACAGCAATATGTCACAGATGTGTGACCGTGATGTCCTTGGTTCCACAGAGACAGGCCCTGGGAGCCAGAGCTGGAATAAAATGTGTACAAAGGGGTCTGAATGCAGGGAGGATGCTCCCTGTCTCCTGTTCCTCCTCCCTGACTTCCCACCACATGTTTTCCAGCTGGAACCCACCCCCTCTATGAATCTGGGGCCAGGACACAGGTCTCTGCTCTCCTCCCACACACACACCCTCTTTACCCTTAGGGCAGCTGAAGAAAAGCAGAGGAACACCAAGCAAAGCCCCTTTGGGGTCAGAAAGGAAATACTACAATTTACATGCTCAGGGACCACAGGCAGCACTTTAGCAGAATGAGCAGCTGTAGGGAATTTAAATGGAGGATTTTAGAGTTGACCCAGAAGAAGATGTGCCCTCTAGATGGCAGTAACACACAATCTGGTCATAGGGGGTTTGCTGTTGACTGCTTTGTTGGAGGGGACACTTGCAGGAAAACTATCAGAGGCCACAGGTGGGAAGGTGTCCCCTGAAGGGGAAGCAGAGCAAGGGGCCCAAGGCATCTTGGGGTCATATATGGGTCTAAGCTTAGCCTACAAATTGAGAGCCTGTGTTGGGCCAGTATCCTGAGGTATGCAAAGCCAGTTAATATTTAGTGGCTAAAAAAATGCTCATTGGGCTAATTTTAAGACAAATGCATGTGTGAGTATTTGAGTTTGACTGTGTCCCAAAGACCTTAAAATAACTTTTTTTCTCCATAGGTATTTTCTCAAGAGGCTTTTCTGTGAAAGGGCCTTCTAGGCAAGCCAGTTTTGAGAGTTTTAAAGCTTCTATGTCTGAGATGACTCCTCAGTATTACCAACAATGCTAAGCCCCTCCCACAAATGCATTTGTCCCTGTCCCTATGTTGGATGAAGTCTTTCCAATGTAGAGGGATCTTTCCAGGGGAAGACTCTTCCTAAGGATGCATCCCTAAGGGCTGGTGCACAGGATGACAATGGTCATAAGAGTTAATCACAGCACTTGGAAGACCTTTCATTTCTTGGTAGGTAGATGTTTGTTTATTAAGAGTCAACTTTAGGGCAAGTAGTACCATTCATAATGGCTTCCCATTAAAAAAAAAAAAAACTGACTTCTTTATAGTAAACTCTCTTGGGGACACCTAAATCAGGGTAAAATCCCACCTGGGTTTATTGTGACAAATTCTGCCCTGGTCTCCAGGCCACACTGCTAACTCCTACCTCAGACAGTTGCCTAAATAAGCCTGTCTATAGGCCCAAGGGCCAGCAAGGACCAAACTGTGGATATATTTACTTACAGAAACATTCACACCAACATTGGCGCCTACCTTTATTACATATGTCTATATACATTAACTTAAAGGTCCACAACATGGCTTCTGTATCATTCTGTTGTCAGTTGCTCTGACACAATTGTGTATAGTTTTATTTTCATGGAAAAAGGACAATTTATAACTCCTTTCCCTCTCCATTTGTCTTTTTATTCCCTACCCTACCTATCCCTCCCTGAGCTCAGTGCAAATGCTATTTTTGGTCTGCAGAATCATGCTCATTCTGTCTTTCCCCACTGCCCCCACAAATGGTCTCCTTCTCTGAGTCCCCTGTGGAGGGCTGACAGTTCCCCATGTTCTTTATGGGGTCCTGGTTCCTCCCTGACTCCCCAGATACTCAGTCCCCTCTTTCACTGCTCTGATCTTTGGGCAAAAGTTGGAAATTAGTGCCATGTGGTGGCCACAGGGTCAGGTTGGGCCTAGGCATCCCGTTAGTCCTGATGATGATAGGGATGGAGGTAGAAATCCAAACTACTTTCAGATGCTTTTAGCTCTTGGTAGGTATTTTTTTTAGAGGATCTCTGTGAAAGTGAAAGGTAGGAGGGTTTGGTATATTAATGAAATGGAAAATTGGTGTTATTGTATTCATGGAAATAATAAAACTATAGAGTCATTTTGGTGACTTGAACAGCCAGGTGAGCAGCTTTGAATTGTTTTATTTTCAAGGCTCCAGGGCCAGGAATTGAACCTGGGACCTTGAATGTATGTAGGAAGCTGGTGCTCAAACCCTGAGCCACATTGGCTCCCTTGTGTTGGCTTTATCATAAGTTTGTTTGTTGTTTCTTTTTTATTGTTCCTTTAGGAGGCACCAGGAACCAAACCCAGGACCTCCTATGTGGGAAGCAGGCACTCAACCACTTGAGCTGAACTGTTTTTACTTAATAACTCCCTGGTTATTCCAATTGTTCATAGTGCTCACTTTGGCAGCAGATATACTAAAATTGGAATGATACAGAGAAGATTAGCATGGCCCCAGCCCAAAGATGGCATGCAAATTCATGAAGCATTCCATATTTTAAAATTGTGTCTTGCTATTTTACTGGCTTCATTTCTGAAGAAGTTTTGTGTCATGGAAGAGTTATAACTGGGGCAGGGGAAGATCATTTGTGTGGGGTGTCAGTGATGGGGGATACATGGGAAGAAGTTCCCCTGGGCATACATATAAGGTATATAATAATGTTCAAAAGTTCATGGGGCATTGTCACAGTGGGTGTAGACTCACAAAATAACTGAGAAAATATTGAATTCCCATCCTGGAGAACTCTGCCACAGTCCCCCAAGTGTAAGGGCAATGACTGGCAAATAAAGATGATCCACTGATGGGCTCTTGATACTGATTATGCTTATGAGCTTTTGCTTTTGATATTGAAACTTAGCCTATTGTTGTGGGGTGCCTGAAAGTTACCTCCTGAGAACCTCCTTGATACTCAATTTTGGCCTCTCCAAGCAAAATTCAGCATATAAATGCATTACCTTCCCCCCAGTGTGGAACATGACTCCCGAGAATGAGCTTCCCTGGCACTGAGGGATTACTACCAAGAACCAACTAGCAATGCAACTTGAAAAAGACCTCAAATAAAAGGAGGAAAGGTAAAGACAAAGGAGCTTGTATGTCTAAGAGAATTCAAAGTAAGTCGGGAAGTCATCTCAGAGGTAATGCTTATGCACATCTCAGAAACATCTCATAGACTGCCAAAGTGGATATTACCTCAAATAGTGGGGCTCCTGAAGGCTCTGGAGAGACCCAAAATTGAGGCCCCAAGTTTAAGAAGACATTCATATTTTCCATTGAGTGGAGTCCATGTGCTCAGATATTCTGAGCATCATATAGGATAAAATTCTTTGACCACCACACTGAGGTTGTTTATTGGAAAAAAGGGATTCCATGCATTCTGGGTCCAAACTGTTTTAGTCCATGCTTTTGGATTAAAATGGGAAAAGAACAGAGCAGTTGGGAACAAATACTCAGGGTAAAGGTAGAGAGGGTACATCAAAATATGTGTGGATTTTCTTTCTTCCCTATGGCCCAATCACAAATATTAGCAAATATAGTTTTCTGCCATTTCTAAATCCTTGCAACTTCATTATTGATCAAATTAATGTAATTGCTAAATTGAATGAAGGAGGAATAGATGCCAAGAAATATTTAAGGAAAAAATCAAATGCATTGATGCCATTATTCCACACCAACCAATTTTCACCATTCTCCTTACTCCAGGGGCCTCCCAGATCCTCATGGGATTTATTCTGCTTCATTTCAAAGTCCCCCATTTTTGATATGGCAGGGCAGACAGCTCCAGAGTTTAGTGTCTTGTCAGTGGGCCTTACTTTGGAGTTTGTACTTCTGAGTGTGACAGAATTGGACTCAATTATATCTTCCCTACATATGACTCATCTGCTCCTCCTATTTAAATCTATACTTAGTGCTGGAGTATGTAGGTGTACATCCAAGAAACTCAAGTCTTTGGGCTGCCCATGTGCAGCTGGACTTGGAACCTCAGTGGAGTTACAACACCTACTCTACAGCTCACTGTACTCACCCAGGACAACTAACAAGGAGATGGTGATCGACAACAACCATCCCAAGGAACAAAGAGAGTCTGCAACTGCAAGCAAGATAAGTCCTGTCCATCTTCCCCATGGGATATGAGACCCCTCTCAATTAAAGGTGCAGTGGACATCATCCCCAAATCCTCAAGATTGGGGAAAGTATTATGGACTAAAGTTAACTTGATGGTATTCTACTATAGACATATTGCGATTCTTGCAAAGGAAGAAATTACAGCATTGTTGTGGAGCCTATGGCCACTAGAGGCTCTGGAAGCAGGGAAAGGGTAAAATAGTTGTAATATGGGGGCTTTTTCTGGACATGGTAATCATCCTGAATGACATTGCAATGCAGATACAGGTCATTTTATATCATCACAAAACACACAGAACTGTGTGGGAGAGAGTATAGACTACATTGTGAACTATGGTCCATGCTTAATCACAAAGCCCCAGGATGTGTTTTACAATTGCAATGAATGTGCCACACTAATGAAGGATGTTCATGTGGAAGGGTGTGGGAGGTGTGGGGAGTGCAGTATATGGGAATCCCTATTTTTTTTGTGTAACATTTGTGTGATCTAATTATCTTTTTTAAAAGGTTTAAAAATCAGATACCTAAAAAAATAAACAAATAAATATAAATAAATAAACTGTATATAGTAATAACAAGGATAATAAAAGAAAAATAAAGCCCCTTATTCTGTTAATATCTTATTTTTGTCCTCCCATTTTAGGATTTCAGTTAGGGGTCCAGATTCAAAACATTTTTGAAATAATTTTTAAATGAAGAAATTCCTGTGATTAAAATATTATTTTAATTTTCATAATAACAATTTCCAAAGATGACCATGAACTTAGTTCTAGGCCTGGTTTGCATGTCCTGGTTTATTGAAGGATATATTAGACCAGAGACATTGAATCAACCAATGCCAAAGTGGATATTACCCCAAATAGTGGGGCTCCTGAAGGCTTCTGAATCTCCCTTCAGATTCTAGTCCATTGCTACAAATGTCAGACATAGGGGGTCCTAGGCCCTCATTTACAGATGGGGACACTGAGGCCCTGAGAGGGGAAGACCAGGCAGAGGCCCACAAAATTTGAGTGACAAGGAAGGACCAGAGTTGGCTCTCTGCTCAATCTTGCTCTCGGGACCCCTGCTCAGGCTGACCTGTGATTTGCCTGGGTGAATGGGTGGGTTTCCTCTCCCTGCAGCTATGTGTGGTGATCTGGACATGTAGCCTGCAGAGCAGATTGGGGTGCAGTGGGAAGTGGGGTGACCCTGAACTTCTGAGGTTCAGACCTGGAACAGTGTCCTTTACCCTTGAACATGGCTAATGCTAACTGTGGTCTCATCAGCCCTGACCTCCTTGCTCGATGCCTGTTAAGCCTGGTCAGATCCAAGCAAGGAGCAGCAGACTTCCTACTTGTTGTGCAACCAGAAAATGACTCCAAGTCAGAGGGTCTGGGAGACTTGGATGAGAACAGCCACCTCTGACTCGACCTGAGGGCCCCGGCTCCAGAAAGAAGGGAGGGAATCCCAGTGGGACGGTGTGTCCTGCAGTTAGATGGTATGTGGGGGGAAAGGGCATGCACATCTCTAGCAGTTTGATATTGTTTATGAAGTCCAAAAATAGAAATTGGATTATGTTTGTGAACTGCTCTGTTCCTCCATGCATATTAGATCATATTAGATTCAGAAGTTTCACTTTTACTTGATTAATTTAAAACTGGGGTTTTGATAGGGCCAGATAAGAAGGAATTTGAGTCTCCACATCCTTGGTGAGTGGGGACTCACAGCAAAAGTGACAGGACAGAGGAGACAGTTGGAGCACTGATGATGGAGCCCCAAGGAAGTAAATACACAGAGAAGCAAATATGTGAGGAAAGAGAGAAGGCTCCATGAGGCACAGCAGAGACCCCAGGAAGAGAATGAGCATGATAGTCTACAGCTGACCTGATGAAGAGAGCAGAGAAGCTGAGCCTGGAAAGAAATGAAGGAGCTGGGACCAAAGAGCATTGGGAGGAAAGGTAAGGCAGAACCCTTGCAGAGACCAGAAGCCTTCCTGCTCCAACACATGGCAACAAATTTTGGTGAGGGAAGTAACTTATGCTTTATGTCTTGTGAATGTAAGCTTCTACCCCAAATAAATACCATTTAAAAAACCCAAATGATTTCTGGTACTTTGTATCAGTGCTCCTTTGGCTGACTAATAAAACATCCTTCCCAGCTTTCAGCTTTTAAAATATTTGAATAAACTTTTTTTTTTTTTGATATATAAATATATATGCATATATGTGTATTTGCTTACAAAAATGTTATATATATATATATATATATATACATATATTTTAAGAGGTGCTTAGATTACCTAAAATATTACACGGAACCCACTGGGATTCCCATGTTGCCCACCTCCCACACCTCCCACCACATCCCACACAAACATCTCCCACAGTGTGGCCCACTGAGAAAAATGGATTCACTTGTGATAAGTAATTGAAAGCATTATGTAAATTGAGACATATGACAAATTCTGTGAGCAATTGCCATTCATTCATCAACAACATGACAAATGCTATCAACTAGCAGTGAAATGTCCTTCACTTTGGCCACCTGCCTCATTTAAGCATCCCTGAACAAAGGTCTTTTCACAGAGACCCATCCCTCCCTTCCCTAGTCCAGTTCCCTCCTATTCCTTCTTAAATTAATTTTCTTCTGAAATTGACAGAAGTTTATTATAAATAATTCAATCAAAAATATAACAAATGAAAAAAATTATCCAACTTTCTACAAAATGGAAATGATGCATCATCAACATAAATCAGAGGAACCTCCTACCAGCTGTCTTTCTACTCTTATATGGAGATGGAAGAATAGAAAATTGACAGATAGAATATTAGTTTGGAAAGGTGAAAATATATTTATCAATAGCCAACTGCTGAGTTTGACAAATACATTTGTATAAAAATATATATGTTACTCTTCAATTAAACATAAATTTCATGTCTCCTGAACTTCACAGAAGGTAAAGAGAGGATGTGGTTTTCTGTACTGCATTGCTGTGCAAGACTGGAGGCCAGCCTAACCTTCCCCCAACTTCTGTGTGACTTTGTTTCTGTCATGGGAGCTTGAGCAAGTACTTCTTTCTCTGTGTAGGTGAGAACTTGACCACGGCAAGCTCAGACATCCAGCCACCCTTCCCCTTGGCTTAAGTTTCCAAGTAATACCATGGGCCATGTGAAGACACAGCTCTTTCCTTCCAAGGTAAATTTAAGTGCTTCATCTGTGAAACAAGTTCTCCATTTCATTTGTAGGTACTCTACTTCAGAGACACCTAACTTTCCTTATGCCAGTTGGCTTTGTCCTGTTGCCAAATGTCTTTTCTATAATTGCTCTAATTTGCTTGGCTTTATCGTTTATTTGTATTACTGTGATTTTCCAAAAATTTCCTCCACACTGCTAATTTTACTTCCAGCTATGTCTATTATGCTATAGATTTATATATTAGTTTTGTAACTGCCATGTATCAGTTCTCATAGTTAATCACCATATCTTTGTCATTCTTTCATTCTCTATGTGGTTTCTGAGATCCTTCACACAGAGTTACCTTTAAAGGATGAATCCTTTCTTCTTGAATTTCCTGACACTGAAGTATTTGGGGGTGGTTTGCATTTGGGGAGGGGTCTTGCTACCCTGTGAGCAAATTTCATTGGATGTCTCAGGCTCTTCTCACTCTCTCAGAGAATATGTGTGCAGTTTCACATGATGCTTCCCTATGTGGGTGCATTTTTATTTGACATTCTGAGCCCTCTATGGACACCCAGTCTTTTTTCCTCCTGGGAAACATTTTGCATTGACCCTTTAAGTCTATCTCATCAACATTCCCTCTCTCCTCTTCAACAGCTCTGATCACACTTATTCTGGAGGTTAATGTTATATTATATATATGATTCAAGGCACTGAAAAGCATAGAGAATAGCAAAAGGCACATTATGATCCAGTGGTTATTTGAAATGTTATGAACCCCATAGTCTCTGCAAGAGAAAAGTTCTTAAAGTTAACCCATTCCTGTGGGTGTGAACACATTGTAAGTAGGTAAGGCCTTTTGATGAGGCCACTTCAGTTAAGGTGTGACTCCCCTCAATGAACTGGGTCTTAATCCTGTTCCTGGAGTCCTCTATAAAGAGAATGGAGGGAGAGAGAGAGGAAGATGGAAGATAGCTCCAGAGTTTGGTGCTTTGCCAGTGGCCCTACGTTGGAGTTTTTTCCCCGAGTGTGAAAAGTTGGACTCAGATGTGACTTCTCTACACATGCCTTTTATGTCCCTTTTATTTGACCTTATAGTTGGTGCTGGAGTTGGTAGGTGTACATTCAAGAGACTTTAATCTCTGGGCTGTCTATGTGCCAGCTGGGCCCTGAAATTCAACAGAGTTGCAATACCTTATCTCCAGTTTATTGGACTCACCCAGAGCAACTAACAAGGAGATGATGATGGACAAAGTCCATCTTAAGGAACCAAGAGAGTCTACAACTGAAAGCAAGAGTCCCATTCATCTTCCCCATGGGATCAAAGCCTCTTCTCAATTAGAGGGGTAGTGGGAAACACCATCCCAGAATCCTCAGGATTGGGGAATGAACTATGGACTAGAGTTGACTTACTATTATTCTATTATAGACAATGTGATTCTAGCAGGGAATGTATCTATATCATTCATATGTACGCAGTGACCACTAGAGGTTCTGAGGGTAGAGAAAGGGAAATACAGGTGAAATATGGGGGAATTTTGGAGACTTGGGAATTTTCCTGTATGACATTACAATGACAGATATGGTCCATTACATAGCTTGCCATAACCTACAAAATTGTGTTGAAGAGAGTGTAAACTACAATGTAAACTATAACCCATGCATAGTGGCAATGTTCTAAAGTATTTTCAGTTGTAACAAATGTATCACACTAATGAAAGATGTTGTTAATATGGGAGGTATAGGAAGTGGGGCATATGGGAATCCCCTACATTTTTTTTTTTTTTAAATATGTAACGCTTCATGAATTTGTGTGTCATCCTTGCACAGGGGCCATGTTAATCTTCTCTGTATCGTTCCAATTTTAGTATATGTGCTGCCGAATCCCCTACATTTTTATCTAACATTTATGTAATCTAAATATCCTTTTAAATTTTTAAAGAAAAAAAACAGGCATCAAGAGAAAAAAGCAATTGATGGATCAATAGCTGCAGACAAGTTACCAGATGAGGTATTAGTTTATTCAAGCAATGACACTACCTCTGTAATAGTGAGCTGCACTAGGAGTTTACCATAATCCCTCTAATTCTCCAAGATCCATCTGTTCTCTGCATAGGCCAAATAAGAGAGTTGAATGGGGATGTGGTGGGAATAACTTCCCTTGCAACTTTCAAGTCCTTGGTAGTGGTACTAATCTCTCTAATCCCTCCAGGCATACAGGATTACTTTTGATTTTCTTTTTTCCTACTTAATGGTAGTTTTGTTGGCTTCCAGTTGGCCTTCCATATTATAGCCTTCACTCCACGTGTCAGGGAAAAATTGTGTGGTTTCTGCCTGTTGCTGAGTATGTCTAATCTAATTATGCATTTTGGAACAGGTGAAATACCACATGATGGGTTAAGGGACACACTGGATCCACTGTGAGACAGACATGAGCTAAAACTCCATGGATCACCTGACCACCATAAAGCCCTATCCTGATTGGTGGACAAGAGTTATGATTTTGGTCTCCTGGGATTAGTGTCAGTTCAAAGGTAGTTAAAATTCTAAATAATTTTAGAATTATTTATTTTAAAAATTGCACCTCCCTACCCCTCATTCTATATCCTTCTCACATAGGACACCATTTTCAGAGGCTGGAATTTCTTTTTTCTTGCCTGAGTCCCTCCATTTCAGGCCTGTCTATTACTCACCTACTCCTACCTGAGCTCTGGGATCTCTACTTTTGTCTGCTGTCTTTAGAGGTCATAACCTCATTAACTTTAGTACTTTAGGGTCAAATTTTTATCATAGATTTCATTTTTTCTGTTGCATAATCTTTTCAAGTGTTCTAAGGAAACCATTGTTGCTTCTGTTTTCCTTTTTCTTTTCCTCTTTTCCTCCCAGTTTCTTTGTATAGCACTTGTAATGTTTCCTTTTTAATAATTTTCCTTTGTATTGGATGAGCCCTTCTGAAACAGTTTCTTTTTCCAAGGTGTTCGCATTTTTCCAATTAAGAAATGAAATATTAGATACATTAGAGCTGGTCTTTTCAATAAAGTGGCCACTAGTTATTATAATTTAGAGATTTCAGTTTCAATTAAATTAAACACAATTCATTTCTTGGTTTTACTAGCCACATTTCAAGGGAATATATAAAATGTATATCTAAAATATATAGAATAATTATAAAACAAAGAGCAGTTCATGCACCACATCATAAGCATAGAACAATATCAGTAACTGTGACACATTCTGCATACAACACACTCAAATCCCCTTCCCTCACATCCAGACATAATTAATGCCCTTACTTTTGTGATTATCAATCACTTGTTTTTTGTTAAAGGTTCATCACATTTTAAAATCTCCTAACAATACATTTAATTTTTTGGTATATTCTCTACTTGTTGCCTCCCACTGAACCATCAGTAAGACTCACCACAAAAGAAGAAATAGGGGGAGGTACAGAATGGTTGGCCCCAAACTGCCCCCCAATGGGGCCTATTGAGATTCTGAGGAAAACACTGAACACCAGAGAGATCAGATGTTAAGCATTTATTAGGAGAACTTACTTACAAAATACGTCATCTACCTTGTGACAGACAGCATGATGGCAGGAATTTCACCAGTATAACCTTTGCCAACAGCTCTTTATTTATTTTTAAATAATAATTTAAAAAAAAATTTTTAAGATACTTAGATAACATAAATGTTACACAAAAATTGTAGGGATTCCCATATTTCTCATGTCCTACTCCTCCCAAAACCTCCCACTGCCTACGTGAGTTAAATATTCATTTTACTAAGTCTGATATGGCCCCTCTTCTAACTTTCATCAATATTACTATTATTCTTTTTCCTTTCTTACCTCTTTTGATTCCTCTGGCCCTAATCTTTTTCCTTCAAGTGAACATAGGAAAAAGCAAGGAAATACAAGATGAACAAAGTGTCAAAGAGAAAATTTAACACACACACAGTACCACCAGCTAAATAAAACTCTAGAGCAGAGAGAGAAGCTAATCAGTTGAATAAATCCATCAAGATAAGATAAGAGGGCAACAAAAAATTCCAAACCATGCTGAGCTCTTTAGAGTTTATAAGACTGAGGGGAAAGATGGCTGAATGCCAGAGGTTTGCATGAAAGTTTTGGGAAATTATCTGGGTATGTGCTCTCTTCTCAAAACAAGATGAGCTCTGGGTAGGCAGTGTTTAATGTTATAACAGCTAAAGCTGGGTGTGCTATCAAGGAGTTATGCGGAGGGATGCCTGGGGTGGGGATGGGGGGCATGGGTGAGGTCACATGTATCATACACCAATTTAGCCACAAATAACTTCATGCTTTATGTCTCTCTCTCTCTCTAATAGTTTATATTGTGTGAGATTAGATTTGTAAGATTCTTTCATATTGGTTTATGTAACTGTTCTTTCTCCATTCTTTAATGAACATTCGGTTTGTTTTTTTCCCTCAGGGGGAAAAATCCAAAGAATCTCCATCTCAACTTTATAGAACTTGTTGACACTCTTAAGTGGCTTAGCCTGGACATTCCAGGATGTTGCGCTCTTCTTGGAAGTATGAACTTGCAGTTTGTTCTGAGATCTGCTGCCTCTTGCATCTTCTTTCACTCTCATCTATGTTCAGTTTTTAACACTAATTTATGCATGAGCACCCCAGATTTCTCTTAGTTTATGTAAGGACGGGGTTTATACTTATTTCAAAATTTCCTACTTGTTTTCACCATTTCTTCAGGCCATAAGATCCTGTGTAAAAATTTTAAAAATTAACATTTAAAAAATAATGCTGCCCATTATTGCGGCATTTTCAAATAAGGCCCCCAAGAATTTTTATTTATTTTTTTACATTCTTCACCTTATTCTGATGTATTTCCAAGTTCAACAGCAACTGATCTACAATGTCTATTTTCTACTTAACTCTGGTTCTCCCTGATATTTTTGTTCAGAAATGATCCTTAAATAATTAGAAAAAAAACTTTTATTCTCAAATATTTTCATGAATTACAAAATGTATTTTTTTTTATTATGGGTAAAAATCAAAATTCTCACAATACATACAAACATTTGCAAAATGATATATAAATATATATGCATATATGTGTATTTGCTTACAAAAATGTTATATATATATACATATATTTTAAGAGGTGCTTAGATTACCCAAAATATTACACGGAACCCACTGGGATTACCATGTTGCCCACCTCCCACACCTCCCACCACATCCCACACAAACATCCCCCACAGTGTGGCCCACCACCCTCAATGAACTTACACATCCTGGAGACTTGCCACCAACCATAGACCACAGTTCACACTGTAGACCACACTCTCTCCCACTCAGTTCTGAGTGGTGTGTGCTGATTTAAAATGGCCTACATCCGTTGCCACAACAGTACTCAGGACAACCTCCAACTCCCAAAGAAGCCACTGTATTTCAACTGCTCGTCCCCTCCCTACCCCAAAAGTGTCAAGTGGCCACTGGCTCCACCTCATTGTTATAATTTCTTGCATTGCTAGAATCACCATATGTGAACAAGAGAATACCATCAAGTCCATTCTAGTCCATAGTTCTTCCCCCAATCCTGAGGGGACTGGGATGATGATGTCCACTCCACCTCCAAGTGAGAGAGGGCTTATATCCCATGGATATGGGGGGTGGGATGATCCTGCCTGCAGATGCAGGCCCTCTCCATTCCCTGGGATGGCCATTGCCCATCGTTGTCTCCTCACCAGGTGACTTGGATGAGTCCATTGAGCTGTAGGGTAGGAGTTGCAGCTCCACCGAGATTTCATGCACACCTGGCACATCGGTAGGCGGGAGGCTCCAGTCTCTGGAAGTATTCCTAAAAACTCCAGCATCGCATATAGGTTTGAATAGAAGGGACTGGTGAACCATGTGCAGGGAGGACTTATTTGAGTCTAATTCTGTCACTCTCAGGAGCACAGATTCCAAAATAGAACCCACTGATAAGGCATCAGTCTCTGGGGCTATCCCCCCTTATATAGGACCAGGGTGTCTCCGGAGCTCTCAGGAACCCCAATGAGTGGGGTGATAGGCACTTAGATGTTCTATGAGCTCCTACTGAGGTGTGCGTAAGAGTTACCTCTGGGATGACCTCCCGACTCTCTTTGAAGTCTCTTAGCCACTTGAACTCATTTGTTTTTACCATTTCCCCCTTTTATTCAAGGTTTTTTCCAGTTGTGTTGCCAGTTGGCACTTGGGAAAAGTTTTCAATTAGCAATAATCGTGCCTCAGATAAACCTCATTGACTACGATACCACCACTGTGCAAAGCTGCCAGTTGGCACTTGGTATTAATCACTCATTGCCAGGGAGGCTCATCCCCGGGAGTCATGTCCCACGTTGGGGGGAAGGTAATGCAATCATATGCTGAGTTTGGCTTAGAGAGAGGCCACATTTGAGCAACAAGGAGGCTCTCAGGTGGCAACACTTCGGCACCCCACAACTGCAGGCTAAGTCTCATTTACAAGAGCAAAGACTCACAAGGGTAGTCATCAATAAAAAATAAAAAATAAAAAATCAGTGTGTCATCCTATTTTGGCAGGCACTGTCCCTACACTCAGAGGACTATTGTTGCTCCCTTGGAGACTGTGGCGTAGCACTCCAGGCTAGGAATTCAGATTCCCTCATTTATTGTGTGATTATCCACCCATCATGACCATGGCCCATCCCCCGATCCTTTGAATGATTTTGTATATCTTTCATGTATATTCGGATGAACGAATCCCCACGAAACCGCCCCCCCAATAATCCCCTGCAGTACCCATTGTAACCCTTCTGTGATCCAAATCCTCCATGAACATTTAGTCCATAAAATAATCAAATACACTTACTAGGAAAAGAAACAAGTGTGATAAGCGTACATGCAAGAGACAAACATAAGGAAACTCAGGGAAAAAAAAAAGAGAGAGAAGGAAAAAAAACAAATAATCAAAGAACAAAACAAAATAAAATATAATTAGTGGATTGGGACATTCAAAAAATGGGCAAAAAAGCAAAGGAAATACCTTTAAAATATATATATATATATATTTTTTTTTTCCTTTCTCTTTTCTTTTTTCCCCCTTTTCCCTCCCTTTATCACTGTGTAATCGGATGTCTGGTGTGCCATGACACCTTCCTCCTCTCAATCCCCATTGTCTCCCAATTTTTCATTTAATTTTCAAAGAAGTTTTAGGTCACAGCAAAGTCACACACAGAGTGCCGGAGACTCCCAGATACCAAACCACCCCACCTTCCGCATCCCATATTAACTACCCCCCCCCTTTTTTTTTGGTTGTTAGCATTGTTATAACTGTTATGCAGATAGCAAAATATAGCAACTAAACATTGTCAGTGATTTACATTATAGTTTACAATTTAGATGATACAGGTTAATAATTTTGATGATATTTACCATGTCCTGTGTCCATTACTGTAAGGTAATGAAAAACCTTCCCCATGACCACCAAACAACCCATTAGATCTTGACTGTTCCCTTCTCCCCAGCCCCCCAAGGCCCATGATATCCCCCTCTCCCAACCCATGGAATGTCAAGATTCACAGTTACATGCCCTGGGGATTTGAACCAGCCCTTCCTAATCCACCCACCCCCCAGTGCTGCACCACCAAACCCAGGAACACCACCACTCATCTGCCCCATCCCCCAACATGCAACCACACTCTATCCCTTTACCATAGATTATGTCCATATGGGTGATGGCTCAAAGCCTGCTCTTCTCTTACTCTCCTTTGTTAACCTATCTTTCAGACAAGGTTCTCAGAGACTGCTCACTTTCCTCAGTTCAGATCAGTGAGGTCATATACTGTTCATCCTTCAGTGCCTGGCTTGCTTCACTCAACATAAGGTCTTCAAGATTCATCCACGTTATTCCATGTGTTAGCACTTTGTTCCTTCTTACAGCTGAGTAATATTCCATTGTATGTATGTACCACATTTTGCTTATCCATTCGTCTGTTGATGGGCACCGGGGCTGATTCCAACTTTTGGCAATGGTGAACAATGCCGCTATGAACATTGGTGTGCATATATATCTGTTTGTATTTTTGTTTTCAGTTCTTCTGCGTATATACCCAGCAGTGGAATTGCTGGATCATACGGAAGATCTATTGCTAGTTTTCTGAGGAACCGCCAAACTGTCCTTCACAGTGGCTGGATCATACCGCAGTCCCACCAGCAGTGGATGAGGGTTCCTATTCCTCCACATCCTCTCCAACATTTAGTGTCTCCCGTTTTTTTAATAGCTGCCATTCTGATGGGTGTACGATGGTATCTCATTGTAGTTTTGATTTGCATTTCCCTGATAGCAAGTGTTGTTGAGCATTTTTTCATGTGCTTTTTAGCCATTTGTATTTCTTCCTTGGAGAAGTGTCTTGTGAGGTCACTTGCCCATTTTTTATATGTGTTGTTTGTCCTTTTATTTTCGAGGTGAAGGATTTCTTTATATATGCAGGATATTAGGCTCCTATCAGATATATGGTTGCCGAATATTTTTTCCCATTGGGTAGGTTGCCTTTTTGTTTTCTTAATAACATCCTTAGAGGTGCAGAAGTTTTAATTTTGAGGAGATCCCATTTATCAATTTTTTCTCTTGGTGTTCGTGCTTTGGCTGTGAAGTTCATGAAACCATTTCCTATTACAAGGTCCTGTAGATGCTTCCCTACATTATCTTCCAAGGTTTTTATGGTTTTGGCTCTTATATTTAGATCTTTGATCCATCTTTTGTTGATTTTTGTATAAGGTGTGAGATGGTATTCTTTTCTCATTCTTTTGGATATGGATATCCAGTTCTCCAAGCACCACTTGTTAAAGAGGCCACTCTCTCCCAACTGAGTGGGTTTCGTGGTCTTGTCAAATATCAGATGGCTGTATATGTGAGGATCTGTATCAGAACTCTCAGTCCGGTTCCATTGGTCAGTAGGTCTATCCTTGTGCCAATACCACGCAGTTTTGATCACTGTAGCTTTGTTGTATGTTTTAAAGTCAGGTAATGTGATACCTCCAATTTCATTTCTCTTTTTCAATATATCTTTGGCAATTCTGGGCCTCTTGCCTCTCCAAATATATTTTGTGATTAGTTTTTCCAGTTCCTTAAAAAATATAGTGTTGACTTTTATTGGGATTGCATTAAATCTGTAGATTAGTTTTGGTAGGATAGACATCTTGATATTGTTTTGTCTTCCCATCCATGAAAAGGGAATATTTTTCCATTTATTTAAGTCTTCTTTGATTTCCTTTAACAGTGTTGTGTAGTTTTCTGTATATAAGTCCTTTACATCTTTAGTTAAATTTATTCCTAGGTATTTGATTCTTTTGTTTACTATTGTAAATGGTATTTTTTTTCCTGATTTCTTCCTCAGTTTGCTGGTTATTGGTGTACAGAAATGCTACTGATTTTTGAGCGTTGATCTTATAGCCTGCAACATTACTGAACTCCTTTATAAGTTCTAGAAGCCTTGTTGTCGATTTCTCAGGGCTTTCTATGTATAGGATCATGTCATCTGCAAATAATGAAATTTTTACTTCTTCTTTTCCAATCTGGATGCCTTTTATGTCCTTTTCTTGTCGTGCTCGTGCAAGTACTTCTAAGACAATGTTAAATAGGAGTGGTGATAGTGGGCATCCTTGTCTTGTTCCCGATCTCAGAGGGAAGGCTTTCAGGATTTCACCATTGAAAATGATGTTAGCTTTGGATTTTTCATATATACCCTTTATCATTTTCAGAAAGTTTCCATCTATTCCTATCTTTTGTAGTGTTTTTATGAGGAAAGAGTGCTGTATTTTGTCGAATGCTTTTTCTGCATCTATAGAGATGATCATGTGATTTTTTTCTTTCATTTTGTTTATGTGGTGTATTACATTGATTGATTTTCTTATATTGAACCATCCTTGCATACCTGGGATGAAACCCAATTGGTCATGTTGTATAATCCTTTTGATATGTTGTTGAATGCGATTAGCGAGTATTTTTTTAAGGATTTTAGCATCTAGGTTCATTAGAGAAATTGGTCTGTAATTTTCCTTTCTTGTGGTATCTTTATTTGGTTATGGTATTAGGGTAATATTGGCATCATAGAATGAGTTAGGTAATATTCTTTCTACTTCTATTTTTTGGAAGAGCTTAAGTAGAATTGGTGTTAGGTCTTTCCGGAATGTTTGGTAGAATTCAGCTGTGAAGCCATCTGGTCCTGTACTCTTCTTAGTTGGGAGGTTTATAATTACTGAGCCTATCTCTTTACTTGTAATTGGGTTGTTGAGTT